>VXAD01006095.1:0-143824 GCA_013399195.1 Dicrurus megarhynchus
AAATCATCATGGCATCAAAATGAATACCCTAAAAACCAATACCACTGCACAAATGATGGGAAAAGTGAATATACTCACTACTCCACATATTTAGAACAGAAGAACAGTCAGTTTATTTTCAGAAGGAATGATTTTTTGGTCCCTCAGAAAGTATTTTAATATTTACCTAGCATCTGCAGCAAGGGTGGCTCTGGATGATTATTGTTCCAGGAGACTCATAGCACAATGTGGCACGAGCTGCGGTGGCATTGCAGCAGGGGCTCCAGCCTGCTGAAGAATTACAAGTGACTTTCAGAGGTTATCTAGAAGACACTTGTTAACTTGCTGTATGCTGAAGAAACTGAAAGGCTTAGGTTCCTGCAATCCTTTCTGATCCAGAGTGCTTTCCAATTCAAAGCAGGAAACCTGCAGCGACTCATTTTTTGACATTACTTAACAGGCAGCCACCCCGAGACTTCAAGCAATGAAAAGCAACTCCTCAGGGCAGGAGCTAAAGATTTCACTATGTTAATACCACAGCTCTTGAACATTCACTTTCTTCAAGCCAGCAGTGTTTAATGTACCTCTTTATCCCTGTAAGTTTGTGCTCAGCATTTTCCAAAATGTCACCCCCACTTTGATATTGCTCCCCCTACCAAGTCTACCTTTCAAGTTTTATGTGTGCTTCTTTCTACTGGGCTCAGCAGTTGACTTTAGATATCTATTTGCAGCTTAATTGTTTACAAAATTCACACAAATACTTGGATAAGTTGTGAATTTACCCAAAAAATGGTAGCAACTGTACAAATTGTTTACAACTCATATTGGAAAAATTTGCCTAGCAGGAACAGTTACTTTTTTATTCTTAAGCAATTATTATAAATAAGTAGTTATCACAATTAGAAGAAGAAGTAGGAGAAATGCTAACACTGCTAGATAGAAAGTCATTATCATGAACCCAAATATTTAAGTATATATATCTCAAGCAAGAGAATTCCTTAAAAGAGCCCCTAGTCAAGCTCAGCGGGATACAGAAATGAAGGCATGGAGCAAGAATTACTTGTGACAGTAAGTCCACTGGGAAAACATGAGACAGGAAAGAGGAAAGCTACGAGTTTGTGATCCAGTTTCAGAAGTTTGAGCTGGAAAGGCAGGTTTTGTAATTGAAATCTAGTTTTAAGGACAGGCAAGGTCATCATTCAAAAAAACCCGCAGACCCATGTTTTTTTCCGATTTGTATTGTTGGACTCATTGGCTTGCTGGGTTTATGAAACACCTACTACAAAGACTTTTATGAAAAGTGCACTTGTTTGAAAATAGGTGTGAATCATTTATGAAATCCAGCTGTGTATATGACAGGTACAATCTGCACCTCACCCCGCAGCAAACAGGCAGATTACAAGCAGCGGGCAGGGAAAGAGCACTGGCCAGACACCATTAACTTGAAAAGACAGAAATAAGGTCAAGGTTAAACACTCTGAAAAATTTACTCCTGGACTCCACAGCTACAAAGGATGCAAGAAAATGTGCATCTAAACAGCAGTAAACTTAATCCTGATAAAAATGAACGACCAGATCAAGATAAAGATCAAGTCTGTTCATACATCCCACAGGGAACATCATGCCAACACCTCTAATTTATCACAAACAAAGAGGACTGGAAGCAAGTCTTCCTAAGGACTTACTCAAAGCTGTTACAGAAGCCGTGTCACCAGCATCTATGTGTGTTAGACCTGAATCTATCTGACATAGGCTGAACACCCAGAAAACCCAGGACCACCTTTTGTTTGGGTTTTGAAATTCTAATATCTTCTTTTGCATGAGCTGCATTTCACACAAAGGAAGTATTAGCAGAAGCTTTAGCAGAGCCCTTTTACTCAGACCTCCTCTACAAGACTCAGCAACATTTTACATATGATCAGTCTTTCCATTAAGGACCTGTATTAACAACTTAGCTGCTAAATAATGGATTGCTTCAGCTTGTACACTTAGTCAGTCTCTCTATGCTGATACCTGAGAGAGCTGGATCAAGTCCCAGCAGGAGTGGGAATCTGTCCACTAATTAGGCATAGAAAGATTTACTTCAGGAGCAATTCTATGTAAATAATGTGTTTAAAGATTAAGGGTCCCTTTTAAAAGGTCTGCATAAGTGACCTATCATCTTATGTGGCAACTTTTATACACTTTGGAGACAAGGGAAAAAAAAGAGCCATCTTAAGGTGATATTTTGTACCATGTTTGCTGCCTTATGTTGCAGGGACTGCCAAGCTTTCTTTTGTCACAGATGGTTACGCTTAAACAGACTTGCCTGCCAATGCAACTTTACTTAAATTATAAGTCACCCCACCATCTAAGTCAATTCCCACCATGACAAAAAAGGTTATTTAAGCTTTCAAGTGCATTGGTTTGAAAATTAAAATATCCAGGAGTGCAACAGTAATGCAAATCTCGTCACCTGAGTCTAGACAAAAAAAAAGAAGGCAAGTCATTTGCAACTGCCTTCTCAGCTTGAAGAAATGTTCTCATCTGTGGGTCAAAACACAATAATAGCTACCTGGTCTTCCAGTCATTGTCATCCTGGAAGGCTGAAATATTTAACATGTAAATGAGTTTATTTGCAGATCACAAAGTGAAAACTCTATTATATAGCGAATATGAAGTGCATAATAAGCAAAGAAGACACAATCATCACAGAGTTATTAAACTGAAGTGTCCTAGGTGACCTGCATGTGCTTTGTGGAAAATTAGAGGATTTTGTAAATTTTCCTTGCAGTAAGTTTCTCAGATCCTTGCAAGGAAGCTTCAGTTGAGCATTTTCACTAGAGCTGAATCTAACAGAAATAAACACTCACTATACTTGGCTAGAAACAAGATCTATAACGGAATACTGGGGCTATGCAGGATGAAAATTTACCAGTTGGAGGGATTTAATGATAGATGGGCAGGTCCAAGGCATAGCTGTCCTGCAGACTTACTAAATCATGGAGCAGGAACTGCTGTCCTGTGTGAAAAGAATCGTAGTGAAAAGCAAGTTGGAAACAAGCACGAGTTGCTGGGAGAGACAGAGGCAGACTTGCTCCTCTGCCCTGCTTGTGTTGCTTTGTTAGCCCTTTCCTGGTTGCAGCTTTTGGCCAAATGCTTTGGGAGACTCACCACAAAGGACAAGGCTGTGTTTCCTGCCCACTGAGTGTGGCTTCAGGGAGCTCTTCTCCCATTTTCAGGGCGCTCTGCTCCAGGACCAAAGAAAGATTCAGGCCCCGTTTTCTCCCTGTCTTTGTGCTCACTGGTGCACCCTGCTGAAACCTGCCACAAAGCATGGGAGATCAGCATGCAGACTGTGCACAGGGAGCACCAGCAGCTGCCACAGCTTTTCCACAGATTTGTCTTTCATAACCTCAATTCTTTTTTTTTTTTCCACAGCTTCCCTTGGTCACCAGGTACAGCGTTTCTGTTTAGTCTATTTCTGCTCCCTCTAGGCTCAACATTTCTAAGAAATTCCTTCTAAGAATTGAGAATCAGGATTTATTGTCATATTTGACATGATCTCTAAAGAAAAAAATTCCCGGCAAATTTGAACTTTCTTCTAAAAGCATCACTGCATTATGGTGTTTTACAAAAACTATCTGAAACTACACTTCTTTTGGGTCTGAAGACACAAAAATATTACTAAAATAAATACAAAGATTAATCACTAAATAAAGCATTCCCTATTTCCAGTGTGGCTTCCTCCTTTTTAAGAGCTGAACTTGTCTTTTTTTTATCCTCTAGGTAGTTCTTGTCAAAAATTCCTAGCTTACACAGGCAGCAGATTTATTTATTCATTTTTTTAAACCATTTTCTCTAGTGTTCATCCGGCTTCATGGAAAAATGACTGAGTATTGCCATAATGCTGTCCCATTTAATTTCCACAACAAAGACTTGTTACTGCCTCCATACTTAATTTCGTGTTCACAACCAAGCCTCCATATTCCTTTTTATTAAAAAGTAGCACCATTTCTGTGCTATTTTTCACCTCCAGAGGTGTTATTAGCTTGCTGTAATAACAGACCATGCTCCTGCTGTGTCTGCTGAAGTAGCCCAATAGATCCCAGTAGCCCAATGAAGCCATGCCACCTGCCCAGAAGCTCAGCATTCAACGTGTTTCTGTGTATATCAACGTGTTTCTGTATATAGCTGGGCTCTCCATTGCCCCAAAGTTTAAGCAATAAAAGAAATAAAAGTTCCTAGAGAAAAATAATCATTTTTCAAACACATGCAAAGAAGGCTATTCTTTTCTAAGGTCTGCTTCTGTTCAGATGAAACAGTGGAAGTAAAGCTCATAGTTTTAGATCCCAGTCCTGCTAGAAAGCCACTAGTGGTGTAAATACATGTTTACTGCTGCAGAAGTAGAGCTGGGGGGAGGATACACTCCAATCTCTCTTTCCAAATCTTGCCTCTTTTAGATGCCTGGAACACCATGACTAGGATAACACCCTGTGCTGATTCAGGCCAAGGCAATGAGAGAAGAAATTGAGACAAATCATGGAGGACTTTGAAGTGTTTGTAAAATCAGAACTGTAAAGGTGGGGGAGAAAACCCAAGAATTTCTGTCACTTGTGTAAGGCACAAGCTAAAAACAAAGGTTCTTGCATCCTATGTAAAGACATTAAGAAAAGCACAGCCCCAAAGGCAAGTGAAGGACAAAAAAACCCCTAAATGTCTACATAGCATCTACATGAATTCTCAAAATGTAGTAGGTCTGGCTGACTTCTGTTGTAGCATCCTGAGTCACAGCATGGCTTTTGCTGGAAGTATTTTAACAATGGTAAACCTGGCCAAAGAGAAAATTAGGGAACTGGACAGTATAAAAAGCAACAACTACATGGCATCGTAAATGATACTTCATTGTTACTGCACAGTAAAATGGCTGCACAAAATTGGTATTTTAAGATCACTGTAAAGTTATCACCATTAAAATAGGAGCTTTTTATACTTACTGTTTACACCACAGAAGGCACCAAACCATTGCATCAATCCAGCCTCAGTATTTAAAAGGTTATTTAAAAGTAAGTGCCACCTCCACAACATAAAGAAACATAATCTGTGATTGGTTCTTTGGCTCTCAGTCAATCTAAAAGCATTAGGACAACTATCTAAAATAATTAAAAGTATACTCCATGCACTGGTTAATAATAGGAAAGAAATGTTCTTACTCTTGAACTTTTTATTTCTTTGAGAAATCACAAATGAAAGAATTATTCTCAAGATATTTAACATCAAAAAAAGAAAGGATGAGAAAAGTGGCATTTGTAATGAGTTTTTGTTCAAGAAAATAAAAACAGACATCTGCTAACAGTTTTCATTTCATTTTCAAGACATGTGATTAATAGTTCTGAAATACATGTTGCCAACTACTATTTCTGTGGAGCTCTTTTCAAGGAATACCTCTGAAAAAGGTAGCAAAATTGGCTGATCGCCCAGATACCAACCTATGGATATCAACTACAAGCCTACGGTGGAATGCCTGAACTACTTTGTTATTGTAACCTTGCAGCCTAAAGAACTGGGTTCAGATCTGTTTTCTACCACACATTTGTTGAATGACTGCCAATAAGAAATCAAGTGCATGACTAGAGATCAGCTGACAGCACTGTCCTTCTCACAGGGGTGCTGTCTTGGAAGGCTCTTCTAAAATTTTTGATACACTCTAACTGCTATTTGGCCTTCACTGCCAAATTCTCGAAATCTGTAAAACATTAACTAAGATAAGGAGATAGTTGGAATGCTTGGAGCAGCTGCACTACTTCATTACCTCAAGGAGAAATGACTAAACAAACAGCTGAGAGAGAGATAATTTACTTTTCCAACAAAGGAAACATTTTTCTCTTACAAAAAAATGCCAAACCAAAAAAAACCTGAAAAAATAAAAACAATAAAACCTACAAACCAACCAAGGAAGAAGACTACAGCATGCTTCCAGGACAAGATCAACCACAAATGGAGCTCATACAACATTCCTTATCTTTTTTGGCTTTCAGCGCTGTCATCATGAACTGTTATTACAAATATTAATAAAACAAAATTTTATGGAACACCCCAGATCACACTTGCTGCTATCCACAGTCCTTTCTCATTAGAATTTACCAACAACCTTGTTACTGAGTTATATATTTGGAGTGGGAAAGTTACCAAAGGCAACACAAAAACACATAGAAAGCACATCTGAATTTTAAGTCCATGCTTTGCTGTATTGCAACATGTGACATGCAGCAGGGCAGAAAAAAACATCTAAAAAAAAATAGTTCTTCTGCATTCACAGTTTCCTACCCTTGGTAACCGTTTTACAGAAGTATGATGTTTATTTTGGGGTTTCTGGCTTATTATTTTTTCCCCTAACACACCTGAAATGTTTTTTGAGGCTTTTATTTTTTGTTTTTTACAGCATGAAGATATTTGCCCTTTTTTTTTTTTTTTAATTGTGCTGGGATTACGTCTCTCCTCAGCAGATGCAAATCTGCATTTACAGATGGAGAGCACATGCTGAGAATTTCTTGGGTTTCTTACTTGAGGCCTTGACTGTATGAGAAAATATCCAACAGCTGTTTTTGGTGGCCACTACTTATTCACAGGCATTTAAACACACCAGCACATGAACTGCAAGGATGTTGAGTCTCATCTACAGAGAGATTGAATTATTTGTCAGACTTCTGCTCCCTGGGAGTTTTCACAGGGACACAGACCCGCTCTCTCTTGTTGTTGCCAGAAACATAAAAAAATTCTTGTGAAAGTATGAGACTTTATACTACTGTATCTCTACTACCTTTCTCTCTCTTTTCTTTTGCACAAAGGTCAGACGCAAACTGTTAGATCCATTTTTTTTTCCCTCCTCAAACAACAGACAGTAAGCCAGCCTTTGAGCAAGAAGGGTTATTAGTGAGACCACTATTCAAAACAATATAAACTGTTGATTTGGAAACATCACTCACCTAAATACCCATGAGTGTTAAGTTTGATCAGATTGAAGAGATAGTTAACTGAAAGCTTTACCCAAACTGCTTATGTGGCAACTAAAGAAAATCAAACTGCCTCATTAAGATCTGCTTTCTGAGAAAACATTTAAGGGTAGTATTCATGTCATTGCCTCTTCTTTTTCAGAGAATAATCGTCACATGCAATCAAATTAGGAAAGATCTGATTACTCTCTAAAGCTTGTTATCAAGATGTTACTCTATTTTAAAAAGGTGGAAACACATCTGATGCACTTACTCTAACATGTCGAGGTTAAATTTGCAGTACTAGTGCTGTTGTGTTCCTGATAACTCAAGGATAACCAAAGTTTCTGGAAAAGGGAACAACCATTTTAATCCCAGGCTGCCCTGCGAAATTTGTGTACCAAAGAAGTTGTCTGTTTTTCCTACCTAGATCAGTTACTAACTCCATCCATATAAAGCAAGAATATGAATAACAGTTGGCATCATTCTTCTGAACACATGTGAGACAATGGGAAGGCAGATGATTAGAAAAAATACATTTCTGAAAGATTCCTTAGAGATAACCAGAAAATAAGTACTCAAAAGCTTCATCTGCATTATTAGCAACAACTGTAATCTAAACACTGAGTTAGACAACTCATTAGTTTTTGACTACTCACAGTCATATACTTCATTCTGTCTGATTTTTGGAATTTGTCACTAAATGAACAACTTTTTAAGATCAGAGACAATTGTAACTAATAATCTTGGAGCCTCAAGTCCATTTAGAAAGCTTTCCAGGATAAATGAAATAATTTGCTTCATCTGAAATGCAAACAGGCTTTTCATTTACTGAGTTGTACCTATGAGGCATTCATCAGATAATACCTCAAATTGTATTTGCAATGCAGAAGTTCAAAAACTGAAAGTAATTTTCTTAGTGGTATTATCATTCACGATACTTCAAAACAAAGCAGCTATCAGAACTCAAGTGTATATTATTATCTGTTCAGCTTGGTGGGAATCTAACACATTTTCCTCCTGCTCAGCAAATTCAGTACAGCCAACACATGCACCCTTCCACCTGTCCCAAGTGACAGACAGAAGCCAGAGAAGAATTTCAGAGACAAAAGGCCAAATTCGAATGGCTGGATCCACTCTGTATTCATATAAAAACATAAATATTAAGCTTTAATTACAAGTTAGCCAATATTTGCATTGTATTTGACACAACGCTCTGGATGCTTCAGGAGCATGAGTATATTGATCTTCCATATTCACAAGAGGTAAGGGCAGTGTTCCCATTTCTAACATAAGGAGAAACAGTTAACAGTAAGTGTCTTCTTATACTTGAGATCAGAGAGCTGAGTGACCACACAGAGACTAGCCTGATTCGCTGTCCCATGGCAAGGGGAACACGAGCATGCAGATTCAGGAACTCTGGGAGGCACTGATACCTGCTGAAGCTAACAAAGAGCTCTGTTACTCAGGAAAATCCACATCCTCAATGTCTTTCAAAGGCTTAAATACAAAGAGCTGGCTTGTGAGACTACCTGGCAACACCATTTTAGGAACAGCTTATTTGTAGCCTGTGTCAAATATAAAGATACCAGGAGACAGGTTTTGTATTATCTACTTGACAGTGGTACAAAACAACAGAGATATCAAATGACAAAGATACTTTTTTGATTAAAACATTATTTGGCTACTAGAAAAAGGGCAAATGTTGTCTTAGAAAGAGACATATAAATAAAGACACAGCAAGAGAAAGCCAGAAAACACTTTTAAGACAGCTGAGGACTCCCCACTACAACAGCATGTACCTTCTTCCAGAGAGGAGCGACCTATGAACAAGAGCATTGTCATACCAGAAAACTTTAATGGTATCCACATGTGTGCTTGCAAAACACAATGGCAAAATGATGCACATTTTTACCACAGAGCCTCCAAACCAATGGAAGTTACCACCATGACAGCCATTTGTAATAAAGAATTTTAATGAAACTGTGCAGGACCATGTAGAAAGTTATAATATGCAGTGATGCAAGTTTGTGTTGACTCTTTTCTCACAGAGAGATGGCATTGATTGCAGTTTCCTTTGAAGTATTGGATTTAGATCATATCTAGCCTTGTCCAGACAACTGACCTTCAATGGTTACACTTTACCTGGTTTATGCACAATACAGGGACTGGAATTCAGGTGCCAGCCACACCCCAGTAATAATTAAAGCACACTAATTAATGCTCAAATCATTTTTCAATAAAGTTCTACATATTTTTCAGGAAGTAAATGAGAATCCCTTGCAAGCTTCTTCCCTCATTAGCTTCAAATCAAAAGGTCATATGCATTCATTTATGCCACAATTATTTTTGATCCTCTAAGTGCACTGCTGCAGGTCAGCTTTCCATGGCACTAAGTGTACAGCACGAGAGAGTTGGAGAATTCAGAGCAAAAAGCACTCTTAAGTGCTCTTCTGATTTCTTACTGTGGCTACCTCTCTAAGAGAGCATGAGAGTCCCAGACTTAGACACCTGGGGGTTTTGGCTAGATTTTCACTTTACCTCTTCTGCCAGAGGGTCCCAACATGCACAGACAAACCTAAAGAACAACACAGCGAGGGCTGCAGCAAACAAGTAATGACATATGGATTCTGGAGAGAGGGCAATGCAGCAGTCAGGGAGGACTCTCTGCCACCTTATACAATTAAGCCAGATTATAAGCAATTACTTAACACTGAGCAAAGAAGGAAGAATTGTAGGAAGGATATTTAGCTAGAAAATTATTCTGACTTGCAAATAGGGACTAATATCCTGTTTTTATAGAATTAAGAAAAACTACTGAATATTTTCCTTATAGCGTACTGTTATGTTTTTTAAATGTCTTAATCATAGGATTAAGAGTTAATATGGTATTTTGGACCTCTGGCCACTTCCTGACATGTGGTGGTGCTGCTGTTTAAAGCAAGTCAGATAGGCTTCTCTAAAGATCAATCTGACATTTCATTCCTTTAAAAATGCACAGTCATCTTAGAAACAATAAAAAGCAATCCCCCCAGTCTCATATTAATTTTTTTCTTCTAATAAAAATAATGTACAAGTGTTTATTGATCTAGACATATTTTTCCTTTTATAATAATTTACTCTATGCGTATGGTATTCGATTAATTTAAAGAAATTTACCTCTCGGCAGCAGAGAGAAATTTACCTATGCAGCTCAGCACTTATGTAACTACCTTACTTGTGGTCACATGATATCTATTGCTTTTAGTTCACTTCTAGACACTAGAAAAAAAATCAGGAAATTAATGGTCTTTTGGTTAAAAGTTTTCCTTTATGCCTACAGAAGAGGGCTGATAAAATGTTCTGATATGCTATTCCAGTTCAATTTTTTGCTGTTTACTGCAGTTGTGTTTTACATATGGGCATATTTCATTTTGTTCCAAGCTGTGCAGAAAGGAAACTTGTCATGGAATCCCTTTCAAACCTGATGAGAGCTACGCAAATGCTGGCCTCCATTCAAGGCCACATCTGATGCTCCTGGCAGCATGCGAAGGAAATGACACACTTTGTGGAAGAAGGGACGAGCACAAGTCAAGGCTGGCTTCGGAGACATCACAGCACTATAAAAAGAGTTGTTTTAGAAGTCTGTGTAGTAATGACTATAATAATAATAGTAATAATAAATTATGGTTGGATCATTATTGTCAGAAACTGGTGCTGTTAGGGGAATCGGATCAGCTCAACTCCAGTTTCTAGCAAGATAACTGACAGAACATGTTTGAGACCACTCAGCTCTGTGGACCTGACATTCCTTTCTACCATTGACAAAGAGCAGAAAGGTCAGTGGAAAACAGCTACCTGGAAATAGTACTTCCACAGGCTTGTTGGTGTCCATAATAACAAGAAATAGGCTTCACACACAAATGCAAAACTTGCAGTTTTGCATGCCTTCTATTTGAAGCATAAAAACAGTTTAGAGGGAAAAAAGGGGAAAAAAAGCTTTCTAAGTCAGGACCCATATGACTGTGGGATAGTTTTCAAAGGGAAATGAAAATGTCATCACCTGACATTTCTGAAGCTGAGCTTTCAAATCCTGAGACAGAGTGCCGGCAGGAGTGTTAAATAGAAGAGCTGGTCACAGACCAGTACACTCTCCATATGTTTCCCTGGGGCAATTAGTGTCACTTCCCCTATGAAGGGGCTCACTGTGCTTACCAGTGAATATGTCAAGTCTGGTCACTCTGAAAATAAACACTACAAAGTCACTGGCAGGACCTTTAGGTTGAAAAATGAATCCTTCTAACGTACACATTTTCAAAAAAAAAAAGTTTAATTGAACAGTCCTTTGAAAGAAAGTTCTCTGCACTCCCTTGTGACATCCCCAGAGAAGAAAACCAGAACATATTCAACCAAAAACGTGTCTCAAGGCAGCTTCTGGGCTGCCTAATCTATCCCCTCCTTTCCTGTTGCACAGCTGGATTCTTGATGCAGGGGCAGAAGGTTTTCCCTTCCTGCAAACACACAGGCACCATGCCACAGAGGCCTCCCCTGAGGAATCTGAAAGCACCAACCCAACACTGAGGTGCCCCAGCCAGCAGGATGCCAGGAATTGCCCCTTCCTCACTGCATTCCCGAGAGTGCCTGAGGACCACACCAGGCTGCTTGGGGGAGCTGTTAGCCAGTGCTGGTACATGGCTTCAAAGGTCTTAAAATTCTCAGCAATCCACAGAACTATTTAAAATTATTTTTATTTAGAAATCCCTCTGTGACTTTTGGAAAACATCACCTCTGAGGAGTTGTGTAGATGTCAACACTAACAGAGTGTTAGCAAAGGGAGTTGGAGCTGAAGGCCTCTCCCACACAGGAGTAATCAGAACAAACTCCTTCCCCTTTCACTCCCTCCTGAGATGCAAACAGTGGGGGAAATAGAGATATTTCCTCCTTTAAAGCCTGATACTGATGATTGGGTCGCTCCTCTTTGAGGTGGAGGGAAGCAGCAGTGAAGACAAGTTGGGCTTCTTTCCAAGTGCACCATCCTGGGCCTGTCCTCAGCAAATTGATGGCATCTCTTATACAAAAGCTGGGACTGGGCCAGCTTTGTCCAGGGGCAATAGCAGGAGGGAGCAGCTGGGATGCACATGGATGTCTGGCACATCAAACCACCCTGCAGCATGGCACTGTCAGCACCTGGTGGCCACTGACTGAGGCCAGCAGTGCCAGAAAGCTCTGTGGCTGGCTCTTCCAGGTGAGGAGGGATTCCTGAAAAAAAGTCCTCATTAAAAGAACAGAAAGGCAAAAAAGCTTTAGCTTTCACTTTAACAAGTCATCTGCAGGAATGGAATGAAGCCACTCCAAGGAAGAAATGTAATTTAAACTTCAAAGCCATTACTACCCATCTGTGGGAAGCTCAGGGATGCTGACCACTTCTAAGCAAGTGGGACTGACCAAGAGTTGTGAGTACTGTGTGTCCTTCACAAAATTTGTAGAATTAAGTTGTTGTTCAGGCAGTAGTTTGCTAGGCTTTTTTTTTTTTAGCTCTGAGTAGCAAGGTCTTAATGCAATATCTGTTTACTACAATTCTCCAAGAGCCAAGATGTTTCTTGGCTTTTATCCAAACCATTTTGTTCACATATATATTAGAAAAAGCTGTCACATCAGCAGCTAAGGTTGATATCAAGAGAGACAATGAGAGGATTAAGAGGTGGAAAGCTGTAGAAGGCAAGCTACTGAATATTTCACGGGAAGTGAAGGAGAGAATGCCACTGATGTAAGGGGAAGGTCAGAAAGCTTAAACATCTCAGGGACACTTAAGAAATAATAAAATATCCCATTGGCCTTCCAGATGTTGCTATGCAGCTTTTGGGATCCTGATATTTCAATCTGATTTTCATACCAAGGCGAGTGCTTCACTAAATGTGTATCAGTGACATAGAGCACTTGCCAAGGGAATTTGCAGGGGTGTGTCTACAGCATCACAGGAAGGATGTGACATTTGAGGGTACCTTTGAGGGCTGGTACTTCGTCATTTTATTGATCATTTTTATTAACACCTGAAGGCTGCTGATATGGATGGAGTTGCACATTTCCAACAGCGAGAGGCTGGTGAGATCCAAAATGGGAAGAGATTTCACAAAGGCGGACTCGTCACAGTCACTTTTTCCTATCCCATCCTCTAATGACAAGTTTTAACAGATCTTCTCCCTTATGTCTCACCACCATCAAGACCATGTAGTATGGGGGAAAATGTGGACAGTAGAAGAATTTTACAAGGCATTACCTTTATTTCTTAGGAAAGGGACAAGGCAGAAATAAGCCCAGGTGTTTTCTGTAGACTTATCAGTGACAAGAGGCAAGGCACAGCAGGAAACTCTCTCCAGCTTCTCCATTCTACACTACAACAGTCTCACTTATGAACTTCAAGACACAGTCTGACAAGGGGAAACTCAAAGAACACTAGCTTCTTGCAAAGCAGAGAGGTATTTAAGTATAACATTACTTTCACTGTCCTTTATTTCAGAAGTACATCTGAAATGAATGTTATTTCCCTCCCCTGCCTCCAGCCTACCAGGAAGGCATTAAGAAGCTTGGACAATTTTTTCAATCTTTGAGCTCATGGAGTACACTGATGAATTAACACCTTGTCAACATACTGTTTCTGTTTACCATGTTTTCATGGCATGTTTTACTTAATGATTTTCTGTAAATACTCAGTTATGAGAGATTTCTCTCTCACCTCCCGTTTAAGAACAGATGCTCTACTGTGAAAGTTAAATAATGCTCACTACTTTCTTTTATCTTGACATGATATTTCAGTCTTGCATCCAGGCACCTTGCACTTTCAAGGTGCTTGAAATACAAAGAGTAAATTTCTAGATTTTCTGACTTAAAAAACATTGTTTTACTTCTTGAAGAAGATAACTTGTTTTATGATTAAAAAGAAAATGGATATAATTAAATTGGGAACGATTTTTGGTTTTTTTAACTTCCACTAAAAATTATTTTAAAATTCCTATTGCCCCCTGTACTGCCACTGAGCTATTGTGCTCTCATGTTATGAAGTAACTTCAGCTAGTAACTTGCACACTGTGCGATTCTTCATGTATTCTTGGTAGTTATGTTAAAGTATTCATCTCACATAATAACATAATGGAAAACAATAAATTGGCATCCACAGCAAAGGAGTTTTAGAGTTTTTTAAACGTATGCTGTTTGGTCATTCTGAATAGGAAACACACGTTAGGTAGAACTGCTTCTTTGAGGAACTGTGCTAAAAGGGCAAGTTAAGTCAACATTAACTAGCAACTAACAACTGTGTCTCCTGTACGCGAGTTGAAATGACTGGTGGCTGCTTCTTAGTGAAGCAATTGCAAGAGATTATAGATAAAGCTTTATTTCCTACACATACACAATAAACAGGAACACGGAAATCAAGATACAAGGCTCAGAGACTTCAACCTGCGTCTCCACCATGCCAAAGTAGATTATACCTTCCCAGATTTAGTGCTGATAATTACTGTAATTTCAACAAATCAGACAAATCATAATAACATTGCAACAGTTACTTTTCCAGGTTCTATTTTCCTATGAAATGCAGAGAATATCTCTGGTATTTTCTTGAGATGGAGTAGCCATAGACACCAATCACTGCTGAAATAGTAAAGGAAACACAATCATGGAGGTTGTAACCCAATAAAATTCTTTTTCTCATTAGGAAACAATTAAAAAAAACCCCAAACCTGAAACTCAAAACCTCTGAATTACATTACTTCATTCAGATCATTACCATTTCCTGTACCACTTTTGTAAGGCATGGCTGATTTTGTCAAAGCTTTTACCAACCAGCTGACAGTTAATATTTCCCTCACTCCAATGGTCACTGCAGATTCCACAAATATGAAAAATATGTCATCCTTAAAAACATAATAATTGCTAGGCATTATTTAACATCTCTGCAGTCACTAAGGAAGTAATGAGTAGAGCTAAAATAAATAAATTTGAATGTTTTTAAGAATCTGAAGTAATTAGCAGTACTAAATAACTGTGCCATGTTAATGAACAGGAGCAGTATGCTCAGTTTTAGATATACTGAGTCAGGCAAAAGCTGCTTTTTGTGGTGATTCAAACACGTAGTTGTGAAGGGTTCTGTTAAGGATTTCTAAACAGCAAAATGCAGACCAAGGCATCTAATCCCTTATCTCAAACTAGACTTTAACCTTTTTTTTTTTAATATTGCACTCTGTACATCCATTTACAACCCTTTAAGTAGTCCTGCAGTTACCAGGGCTGTTCTCTACTGAGTTGTAAGGCTAATATATATTTTTTGGATCTAGTACAATACCCCTTTTGTGTGACAGAATGATCTATGAAGAGCTGGATCCATGCAGACTTGTGGTATGGTAATTAGAGAGATCTAACCATATTTCATACCTGTGTAGCTCCATTCCTAGGGCATCTATCCCTGTTTTACCAGTATAATGAGATTTAAACCCAAGTCTTATCTTCCAAGTGCACATAAGGATCAGTTCATCCCACATTCAGCAACAGCAGGTGACACGAAGATCGAAGCCAGATTAACAGACGGACTTCACAGAACAAGGATTTAACTTGACTGTGTTAAATACACCTGTGGCATAAGTCACACCAATAGCAGTTAATTCCCACTGCAGTCTGTGACAGTGCTAAAATGCTCCTCAAATTGCTCTAGCTATAGAATTTTTCTTATTTCTCATTGGGACACTAATTTTCCCAGTCATATGACAGGACTATGAGAATGCAGACTACGGTTTGATGCTCAGTACTGTACATCAAAGTCAATTCTTCTGGCTGCATGTTATTCAGCTTATAGGAAGGAGTAATAAAAATTGACTCTGTGACAAGCTAAAACATTTGTTTGTTTATAGGTGTTAGAAATTGCTGCACTACGTAAGTAAAAAGGGGGGTGACAGCACAAGACACTCCCAACAGCTTTATTGTTTTAGCTGAGAAATGGTATCCACATGCTCTGCCTCCAAGGGATCATGTTAGAGGGAGCAAATTCATCAGGTCCTGCCCTGCCTAGATCATCTTGACTTCATAAACACCATCCCAAATCTGTGCAAGGGAAGCAATATATATTAATTTCCAGAGGAGGGGGAGGCTTAAAGGATTCTGCATTTAAAATTGTTTCAAGTTGCAGCTACCACAGTTCCTACATCACTGCTGGCAGAAAGGCAAGAAAAACATACAGAAGATTCTGGATGTGGCTTTAAGCTACATCAAGAGGACCATGGGGTGTGTGTTTTGTCTTTGCAAGCCAGAGTTGCTCTATTGTGGATCAGGAGTGACGGATTAGAATGGCTCCAAGAGCTGTCAGCTAATATCTACACTGCAGCAAGATCAGACAGCAGCAACCTCTCTGGAATGCTGTGACAATTTCTGGCTGCTGCCATGAGAACTGCAGGTCATGCTACTATGAGAGGTTTTAAAGTAGAAACCTGAAATTTAAATAAAAAAAGGCACCCAGACTGCATAATCTTCTGCAGAATAGGAAGAAAGCATTCAGAAGATAAAGCACTGACAGTCTCTTGGAGATTTTGCACACTGGTCTAGTTTTTTGGGGACTCTGATGCCACTGTATTTTCTTGTTGCATTGGAACATCTGCATTCAGGTGAACTGAGAACAAGGCCAGTGTCTCAGTTACGAGTGAGAGTTACTAAGCAGGTCACTCAGTTACTCCTTGGGACCTGTACTTGAGTTCAATGGTTAAATCCAGGCAATCCACAGGCTTGTAGCTCCTCTAGCTTCACTCTGCATTGAAGACACCCATTATCCCATGAAAGTAAGGCACTCAATAGGTACCAAATCAGTCATATTGTGAAGCATAATGAAGTTGTTGAAATTCTAGAAGAATACTCTTTGTACCATAGGAAATGTTCTGCGAAGAATGTTAGAAGTTCAGTTATTACAATCCCAGCAACAAGAAATGTACTTCTCAGGCATTACAGTCAGGTATGAAAGTCATGACTTTGGGAACTAGATGACCATTTAAAGCCGTGATTAGCTTTCTAGTCCACTTATCTGAATGCTGGCGTCCTTTCTTAAACTTTGCACCAATAAGAGGAAGGAAACCACAATCGCTAGTTGTGCTGGTCACTCGATACATATTACGAAAAGGACTACGGGACTTGTGCCTGTGGGTGACAGTTGTAGGGGGCTTGAAATGCCTGTGGTCATGGAAGGAACAAAGATGTAGACTTTATCTACACCCAGAAACCCAGAGGGAGTGCAGACCACTGTGGGCATTCTGCCTGAGACATGTTTGCTGCACAAATACTGGAGCACAATCTGCTCCTGGAACTGGCAAACTGAGGAGTGCGTGCCATTGAAAGGAGAGAGTTTTACGCAGTGCAATTCTGGGAAGACAAGTGGAAATAAAGCATTCATGCCTTCTCCCACCATGAAGAGAGAGTTACTTGTGCCCTCGGGAGTCATAAATGTAAGAAGAACAAACGTTCTGCAGCACAAGAGCAGCAGGATGGGACTGCTGGTGCTGTTCAGCACAGGCAGACATGGCCTTATCAAGAGCTGCAGCTGGTTGGAATAAAAAACTGAACTAAAGCACACCTCCGAGTCAGAAGGTGTAAAGTGCACAGTCCTGCTGTGCTAAATACCTCACCATGTGTCAGTAGGCTTAGTTCAAAACATGACAGATATTTGAATAAAAGATCTGTTAACTTGCTCACATCAGACCTCCCTGTAGGTCTTAGCTCAATTCCACTGCACATAGATTTATACAAACTGCCTTTATACCATCACCTTGGAAAAACAGGAGATAATGAATTTCTGTAAGGGACAAATATTTTCTAAAGGTAGGTCAGTCAGCAGTGATGACTCCAGAGAGGCATCCTCTCCTGCACTGCTTGCCATGGCTGGAATCAGAGTGCTGCCCCAAGTTCACGTGTGGGTACATGCCTTCAGCACAAGGCTGATAGCAGGTGTCTTTTGAGACTTACACTGCCCAGAGGCTCCAGGACAGAATATAGAAAACATTAACTGGAATCTGTGACTGATCCAAAATGCTGAAAATCCCAGAGTACATTCTCAAAATTCCTGCCAAGGATCATCTTTTCTACTGAACTGCAGCAGCACCCACAGTGATAACAGGTCAAACTGTAGCCTTCCTGCCTTTCCACCAAGCAAGAAATAGGATGCAGAATTAAGTAGCCAGGCTCTTCCCATGAGACAAAAGTAACACAAGAAATGTTGCTCAAATAATGGTCAGGGGCAGGGTTCAGTGGTGCATCTTGTTCCTCTATGGATATTAAAAGTGGTTACAAAACTACCAAACTAAGGGTGTTGAGAATCAGTCAAGAAACACTAAACACTAGGATACTGCCTCTGATTTCAAGTCCTGAGCTACACCATGGTGGTTGTACAGATCATGGTGTACTGGTCACAACAGCAATGGTCACTCTTTTCTTCTCCCTCTCCCTAGTCATTTTTTTTTGAGAGAGGTTTTTCCATATGTTTTATATTCCTTTAAATAGTACCTAGCACTTGTCTCATCGCTACTCCAAAAAGACATCACAGCAACATAACAGGCATTTTCAGATACACAAAACGTGAAGTTAAACACTGGTGTTGGCATATCTACTTAAACCAAAGATGTCTTAGATTTGAACAAAGAGAACTGGTAAATGTTAGACAAGCTGAAACAAATGAGGAATTTGATATTAAATACATCAGAAGATTACATTTTTCAACAGTTACATAAGTTTACAAAATCTTAGAGATCAGCATTATACTTAGATGGCAAAATTGAACCAAAAGAATTAAGTTTCCTAGGCAGATGAGAAGCCGGTGCCAGAGAAGAGAAAGAATATGAATTTCCAGCTCAAGTTGTTCAGCTTTTTGTTCCCAACCGAACTAAGATTTCCTACCAGCTTTCTCCTTCCCAATAACTTTCTATGTTATCTGATTTCAATCAATTTGAAGCAACAAGTAATCTTAAAGATATTCAGCTACCCTCTCAAATATTTTACAACTACTCCACCTGTGAAAAATACATTAAAAATAATTCAAGGAGATGGAGGCCTCATTGTACAGCCAGTCACCGTCATCTTCCTCAGGATGCTTTTAAGATGAGTCCAATCTCTTTTTTCCCTTTTCTTGCTAAAACTGTTTCAACTATAATCAGGTAAGGTTTAGAGTTTTACTCTTTTTCCTTAAAGAAAAATAATTCATACTACTAGGGGAAGAACAAAGATCTTTCCCCTGAAATGATTTACTGTCTAAGGTTAGGAAATGTAAAAGGAAAAATGGTCTGATCTTTCCCTAACAGAGTTCTGCTGTTTGAAGTCTACCTTACACCTTATTGACAAGGCTGGTAGCATTGTAGATTGCCTAAAATATCCCTTCAGATAATCCTACTTTCACTTGCCTATAACTTGTTTAAACTTTTATAATTTGGTCTGAGCTTTTTTAATTTTTTTTTTTTTTACTATATCAGGTGTCTGCATCAAGCTGAAATTTTTTGAACCACTTTAGCCAATATCTCAATAATTTCAGCAAATGAGGTAAGGATGTGTGTGTGTAAGCTTAATTTGCACTGAATATTCTGATGACAACTCCTTTGACTAAGCTTTCTGTGCTTTAAAGTAGGGAATAGAAGTCTGGCAGGAGAGGGAGGGTATCGTATGAGAATGATACAATGATTCATTCCTCCATATGAAAATTTGAGCCATTGGGCCAAGTTACAAATCTTCCAAAAAACTGCAGCCTGCATATCTGTTAGTGATTAACAGCTAAAATTCTACATTCAGTGAATAAAGTCATGCTTCTCATGGGTTTTTAGTGATATCCAGATTGCCTATATAATGCCCTCAAAAGAACTGCTAAGAACTCGTCTGTCTTCTGAAAATTTTTGCATGTGAGCCAGTAAAGGCATATGCAAGCTCCAAACTACGTATACATTACAGGCCTTCAGGAAAAACACTGTCGTATTGTGAGCAGAAGTGAGACTTTGCAATAGCAGGACTGGGGTAGGAGGTAGGGAGGGAGTGAACCTCAGAGCTGTACACCCCTTGTGGATATGGGAAACAGAACACCGAAGAAAGAAGGAAAGGGAAATCACACTGGAAAGCTGCTCTCTTCGTAAGAGACCTATAAATTCTTCAATCTAAAGATGTTGGGTTTTATGGGCACAGCATCATTTTATGTGAAATTGGAAAGCACACAACAAGAGGGAAGACATGTCTCAGGGGAAGAACACAGAGGTGGGCAGCCTACACAAGAGTGTGGGCCAAGAGCAAGGCCTGAATCAGACAAGAAGCAAACATGACAAAATAGAGGATGAAACAAAGGAAAACTGGAGGAGTGTTCAGGTGTCATGGATCTCTATGTCCTAGGAGACATGCTATCTGTAATTTAGCTGCTTCCCAGATCTTGTATCATAGCCTAATCTGGCTGACCACTGTTCCACTCTACAGCAGAGAAAGACTTGTGTTCTTCTGAACTCAGAGCCTAAATCCAGGCATTGCAACATCCATGTTTTGTGACCCTACCAGAAGATATTCTGTGCCTCTCAGAGAGGACTTTTTCTATAACAGAGTCAAGGCTTTATCAGTAAAGGATATAGACTGTTGCAGAGATCTGGTGCTGGTCAGCACCAGTATGCCACAACCTTCCTGGAGAGAGCGTCCTGCACAGAACAACTCTTCCAGGGGCCATGGCAAGCCTCCCTGGGCAGCGAGTGATTTCAGCAAATGTAGCGATCTCTCAGCACAAGTGATTTCAGCTCTTGTGATTCAGCTCTTTGTGAAATCACCCGAGGCGAACTTGGGGACAGAGAGACAGGAGCTCTGTATGGCAGTTCCACAGAGGGAGCTTTTATTGTCCAGCAGTCCCTGTGAAGGGCAGGCCAGGGACAGACACTCCCCTAATTTTGGGGCAGCCTCAGGGCCTTTTTATGGGAAAGGCAGGGGGTGGGGTAGAAACCATTTAGCCAGCTGGGTACAAGGTATTACCATAAGGAAGCAAGGCATGCTGGGGGTGGTTCACTTGGTCACCGTAACCTGAAGTAAGTTGTTTATCTCTGGAGAGAGCCCTTTTGGCCTCAGGCCTCTCTCTTCCAAGGAAGTGCCAAGGGCTCCCAGCCCTCCACAATAGACAAGTCATATTCTCCAACCTGTGACAGCTTTTATTTGGAAATCATGAGAGCAAGGCTGTGTTTAGGTTCTGGGAGCCTGGACTTAGGTTACTCAGGATCAGTTGGGATCTATGGCCTCTAACTGTTTTTACCATTTTTTCAACTCCTGTTCCTGAAAAAAACTTTCTCATCTCTTCCTCTTGCTTCAAAAGGAAGAGTAAGTGACTTAGGTCTTTGTTGCCAGTCCAGTACGCTTCCCTGGGATCTTCTTCCAGGTAGCAGTGAAGTCGTGCTGGCTGCTCTTGTCTCTCCACCTGTGCCATATCACTAGCAGTGCTCTCTATGAGCGGGCTGCACATGAAAGAAGACATAACTGCAATAAATATAAAATGACACACCAACATGTTCTTCCAGTCATTATACCAGGAACTGTAAGGAAAAACCTGTGGGAGGGAAGCTGCAATAGAAAGACAGGCTTGTTCAAGAGAGAAGTGTGGAAAAGGCTAGAGGTGATGGTCCACAAAGTTTGTGAGATTAAAGGATAATTTGTATGCTTTCCTGGAACTTATTTCTGGGAGATCTACAGTTCTTGAGAGCTGTATGTCACCTATCAGCAAATATCCCTTTCATTATGCCCTTTTTTCTAGTGCACAAAAAAGCTGACATCTAACATTTAATATAGTAGCTCAGAGGTGGGGAAACTGATCATAAGTTTGGATAATTAATATTTGTTGTTAATATGGCACCAGAATGCAGAGCACCTGCCTCCATATTTAAGTTGCTACCTGGGGTGGATGGATTGATATTTTTTTTAGAACAATGCTAAAATAATGCTAAATTTGTGACATGACCTACAGCAAGGTTAAGAATTACAGTATTAGACCTGCTGTCCAACAGTCTCCCCTCCTGCCCGCCCATGTGTAATAAAAACCTCTTAGGCTTTGTAACTACGTAACTAAATGGTCTTTTGCTTCCCAACAAACCTTTACTCCATGCACTCTCTAGACTGGATGGTTCTCACTGTGAGTATGAGAATGAAGTACTACTGCCCATCAGCACGGAGTCTGGTCCCTGACCTGTAACGTCAGCAGGGTCTGATTTCCTGACGTCAGTAGCTCGGAGTACACGCACGCCTGTGCTGATGGACTGCGGATCAACACGCGCCAACGTGCGATGGAGCTCATCTTTTCTGCGGTCTGTTATCATCAGTGGAGGTGAGCTTTGAAGATAAACTGGTCTGCAGTACAGCAACTGCTGCCAACAGGTGAGTTGTATATAAAAAGGCAACAGCTAACTGGACAGGTGGGGCAGGTAAGGCAGCATGAACTCATAGTGTCCCACATTACAGAGTCCTAACACCAGTAGAAGGCACCCTGGGACCTCTGCCTCGTTCAGGTCAGAACCAAATTTCTTCCCTCCTTCCCTGACTAGTGCTTTTTCAGCCAATTTTATCATAGGTTTATTTCCTTAACCCAAGCAGTATGCAGCCAAAATATATGGCATACTCTGGCACTGCTCTCAGAGCAGGTGGATTCAAAGACCATTTGTATTCACACCAAACTATAAACTGCTTGTGCCTATCACCAGGATGAGGGGGAAATAATCATGCAAAAGACTGATTGACTGAGCCTTGCCTGTTCAGCACTCATAGAACAAGCCCACTGTACTATTTTGCATCATAAAACTTAGGGAGAATTGAATGCATCCACACATAATGAACCATTATGGCTCATTAGAGGCTCAGCTTGCAAAGTCCAAAGTGTACAAACAGAGGCATATAGGAGAAATCTGAACTAAGCACTGTACCCTGCCCTCTGTCTGCACCAACCCTTTACACGTATCTGGTAAATGATTTATAAACCTAAAGATAACAAAGTATAAAACTGTATCACTGTCTTCACTTTACAAAGGAAACCCTTTCTGAATAAATTGCCATGTCTCTGAAAATGTTTCAAATTTTTGTGTCTGCTCTGCTGTTTACAGGTAAGTGCCTGGCATCCTACCTCTTGTCATTCCCTTCAGGCTTGTTAAATAGACAGCTGGCAAAAAACCTGTGTTACCACCAGAACAGCACTGATGGAAGAGAATTAACTGGAAATCACTGCAGCAGGGACATGCAGGACAGTGGGTGAGCACAAGATTGCATGGCAAATTCTGTGAAATACAGTTTGATTCTGCTCCTCATGACTACTTTTGAGTCTTTTACTGCTCATGAATAAGGAGGAAGGATGCATTTCTGACTGAAAGGCATTCTTACAGGATGATTTCCTGAACTGTTAAAATTGTAAAAAGAGCTTGATGCTGTTTCTATGAAAACTTCTCTAAATATTATTCCTATCTCAACATTCATTGTTTGTGGGAAAAAATTTCACACGCATTTATAAGGGCCCAAAATAATCTATTTCACAAGTGATTTCTGGAGTGCCTGACTTGGATTTCTTTAGGAGACTGATTATTTTAAAGCTCTCAGGCTGTCTGAATGCTGATCCTTCACTGCACCCTGTAACCAGGGCACCTACAATCAAGACTCAACTTGTAAAATTTGGACCAGAGAGAAAATGGATGGGGCAGGGCTACCACATGCTCTTCCCAAAGCAGCACACACTGATACAGTCAATGATCAGTGATGCACATGCTGCAAGATTGATTTGTTTCTCACAAAATTAAAACAAACCAGGCAGGCAGTAAGTGACAGCTGACTTCCCAAGTGATTGCCTGCATCTTGACAGGATGCTCCATCCACATGCATGCATTAAAAGCATTTCTTAGATTTGAGTGCTCCAATACACATGCAGTAAATACATGATGTGAATAGATAAGGCAAAATAAGGGAGACATAATTAGCCAATGATTAATTGTGGATTAATGAAAATGGTTTTGTGAATTGGGACCACAGTCAGGTATAATCTCTCTTATGGGTTGAATTCACTTCCATGACATATGAACCTGAGTTTTGGCTGCAGTGAGACTGTAGGGAGATAAGGAGGTGGAAAGGGACTTTGTCTCTTCTGCAAGCTTGAGCTCACCTATAAACCTTTTCCCCTTATTTGTCCTTCCTGATCTGCTGTGCACCTGAACTGGGACAGTTCCTGGGTACTTGCCTATCTTCTTGAACTTCACCTCCTTTCCACTGAAGGCCATTATAACACAGTGTCACCTGAAGCCAAGCTGGGAGCACAGCAGCTTGCAGCCCCTCCTTTCGGAAGACTTTACTTTCATCTCCTTTATGTCTCTTGTCTTTTTTACCCACTTTCCCAGGTTTCTATTCTTCAAAAGACATGAAGAACTACTTATTACTAATTTTTAATAATCTCTTAAAAGTTTCAGTGATCACAGTCAGTTCAGCTTTTCACTAATTGTGAATCCTTTCAGCAACAATGAAGGTGGTGAAGTAAAATAGAGACTTGTAAGATTCTCATGAGAACCTTATTCTTCTTCATGCCTTCAACTCAGCTGCTATAAATCACTCCTCATAGTAAACCACAGTCATACCTCTGGGAACAAGCTCTCTGGACCTTTTCCTTTAGCCTCTGGAGAGTGCAGCAGCAAGGGATGGGGGTACAAGTGTGATGTCTTGGTACTGAGACAATTGCTGAAGTCTCTCAGGTGTCTGATGGGGGTGTTTTGCCCATTCACTCAAGATGCAACTGGTGTTGTCTACATATGGATGTAGAAAGGAAATTTCAACAGGACCCACTGAGTGGACCAATGGACCAGTGCTTTTCCTAACACTTTGCTGCAGTGGAAGTAGTTCCTTCCCTAGGATAATCTAGGATTTTTGCCAAATTGCCTTGCCAAATTTACCCATACCTGACAGCTGTCCTGACCCCTGGCATCATCACACATATTGAATATGTTCAATAGCTAATTCTGCATTAAGTGTCTGTAACTTCTCTGCCTTTACTGATGAGGGAAATGAGGCTGATGCTGTAGCTCTAGGGATTGTTAATGACATCTCTTGAACCAGAGAGCTCCTGTGTCCTGTGATGTAAAATTAAGAATTGTCAAAGAATAAAAACTACTTTATTTCAAGCTTTAAAAATAAACTGATGAGGCCAAAATTCCAAAGACTGGGTGATATGGACAGAGTTGACGCACTTAAAAATCAGCAACTTTAAATCCTGCTGTCAACAAGTATTAGCAAATCTGACTGATTTAATTCTATTCTAAGGCTTGTTACCACCCAAACACTCCAGGATACAAAGCCTATGTACAAACAAACGTTTTTTATAATGTGAAAAAGGCAATGGGCAGGTGTTTGACTTTATTATAATTGTACTTTTCAACTGAAAAAAAGCTGATATCTGGGCCAGAGGTGTCCTGCAGGATCCACAAGTCTATCCTTGCTGCAATCCAGCCATGTATGCAGTGTACTGACAGATAAGCACATATTGATTTCCATGGAATGCCACATAATCTAGAGAAATACTTGAGTGAGGAGAGAAGAAGCTGCTGCCACATTTTTTCAGCATTTGCACTGTTGCACTGCGGTATTCTGAGTCCTCAGACTGAGTCCTGTGGTCTGACTTTGTGAATTTATATTTAGAAAGTTAGATAGCTGAAACATGGTGGGGAGGTGGTCCATTCTGGCTCATTTCTAGCCTTAGGAAACACACCTGAGCTGCAGACTTGATTTACTTTTTCAAAGTTCCCAACACGTCAGCACCTGCCACCTCAGCAAGGTTGAAATTTAGCCCTGTCCAAGTTTAGCCTCTGTCCAAGCTCTGTCCTAAAGAGCTGATAAGGCTGGCAGCCTTTCCTCCATGAGCTGACATTTTGACCAGAGATTCACCATAGCCAACAATAAGAAGAGTTATTAGACTTAAAGGAAGGGAGCCAGAGCAATTGCCAACTTTTGACATTTAAATTCCATTGATATTAACTTAAGCAATATGTTTTCAGGTTGTCAGAAACTTGCAAGTCTTCAGAAACTAGAGAGAAACAATAGTGTGCACAGAGAGTGTTTGAAATACTGCTAAATAATTGACAGGTTTTTTGCAAATATCAGAGCAAATCAGAGATAAACCACTTTTACCTGCGGTAGATGCACACCAGGGATAAATTTCGGTCCTAAGCCTAGAGATTGCTCCTCACCACTTATACAATACTAATGATCTGGATAAAAAAAGGCTTTGGGGTAGAGAGTGGAAGAAGGAGAAGCATATCCTATACTAAGGCAAGTTTGAAGATTTGTCTTCTTATCATTAAACTCTGCCATTAGATGTGCAAATGGTGGCCTGCCTGCTCTCCCCAGACTACTAAGGTCACAATGGCTAATGCTACTTAACTTTTACAAAAGAAAATGTATATCAGTTAAATAGGTCCCTAAGCAGGCAAAAGTGTCAAAACCTAATCCCATACTCACCTTTTTGATTGTGTGATGAAGTGGATCATTGCAGATTCAGCTGATAGAAAAAGATGTCTTCCTGGGAAGATTTTGTGACTGCAGCCAGCTGAATATGTTGCTTTCTAGAAATCTATCCTTGTACAAGATGCTTTCATTCAAGTCTAGTATGAAGAGATTTTAAAGCACAGTAATTTAAGATCTATCCAGGTTGATTTTCTATTCTGAGTGCAGTTTGCTTGCTATACTGTGATACTTTTTTATTATCACTTTGACATTCCAAGCTATTTAATATGCCTTTTCATAATCAGACTTTTGTCATTGGTTTGTTTTGGTTTTTTTTTTTTTTTTTTAATATACTCAATGCTGGATTAACTGCACATTTGCTTTTTTTGACAAAGATGACAAGGTTGTACCACCATCTCCCCTCAAGTTTAGTGTCAGATCACAGTAATCAATAATTAGATGCTCAGAAGGCATGGTAGCAATAATGACTACTGACAGTTCTCCCTCTGGACACTGTCTTTAGGTGCACAGGATAGACGAAACTATCTGCTGAAGGCAATAACTACATGAGCTAAGCATCTGCTTGCTAAAACCAGCCAATTTTTTTCTATAATTTGTTTTTCATATGAGAACACTGAGTGAATCTTCAAGAGACGATGAAAGGAAACACTCTAAGTTATAACAGCTGATACAACCTTGGCAATAGTTCACCCTCCACACACATTCCTCCTATTTTCCCACTGGGACATTTATATTTAAAAGTGCTTTTCAAATCACATATTTATCTAAGAGAGGAAAACAGTATTGAATAAAACCATTAACATATGATGTGTCTGGTTGCTCTTCATAGTTGGTTAACTGTTTCAGTACAACTTGAAATACTTCATCTTTTTGCAGCTCAACTTTATGCACTGTGAGCCATTTCATTAACATCACCCACCTGCTCCTAACTCCCTCTAGTCTCACATCAGGTGCTCTGAAATTCCATTCTCCTGGCTGGTATGCTAATCTCCTACAAGATGCACTCCTTCAGGAATAGTCTGTGTTTATAAAGCAAACCCTTCCACAATATTTTGCTAAGCTGTTCAAAAGGAGGGGGAAAATTACATCTAGTCTGAGAAACTTAAATTGAGGCAAGATATTGTTCATTTGAGGGAGACTCTACACTGTATTCTGAGGGGCTACTCAGATGGAGACACCTGGTCTGATGACCCCAGGTCTACATCAGAGCTAGGTAAAGACCTTGCTTCATCTGAGCTCTGCCAGAGCACAAGCAAATGTACAACCCTGTTTGTCTGCCACAGTGAAAGACCAACAGGGCTAATTCTGGTTTTGCTAGAAATTATTTCGCTAGAGTTTTTCCAGAGGTGAATGAAGCTTGCCATGTTCAGAGACTTACAGTGATCTTTACGGCAAGGCAAAGAGAGAATGAGCGAAGCCTGAAGGAATAGCTGATATATAAAGCCACTTACCTGATTTTCTTTTGGTACTTATGCATCTTTGGAGTGCCCCAGCAGCTGGGGACAAGTCCTGCAGACATGCCTCCCAGGAGATGAAATAGCAGCTAGAAAAGAATAAAAACTGGGTGTCAACAGTGACAAGAAAAGCCAAGAGCAGAGCTGGCATACCTGCCTCTCCTCAGAGCAGGCAAGTGCACTTCAATCGAAGTGAATACCTAGCATAGATAGGGGTGGCATTTCTCATTGGATACAGATGCAGCCAGAGCAGACTGTATATTAAAAATTGACATACAATACCCTGAAGATGGAGCTCTCTGCACCACAGTAGCCAAGATAACACCTCACTGTCCCACTAGTGGAATGACAAGCTCATTTTTGAAGATGCTGGCAGCAAGAAAAAAAACCACAAGAAGCATAGCTGCTTAATGATCTTTTTTTTGCAGCTTACTTTAAATCTGGAGGGCCAGAGCACACATTGGTGATAAAATTTAATGTTTAATGGCCCTTACTAACTATATATACATTTAAAGAAATGTGAAGCCTGTTAATGAGTCAATTTCTGATCCCAGTTCAGTTATCTCTGTCCAGAAATCATGAGCTTACAAAATATTTAGTATAAAAAGAAATCCCCAAATTCACTAAAGAGAAATTAAAGGCTCATAGATTTTTCTATTGAAAAATAGTAAAATGCCAGAGAAATACTGAAATTTGGCACAAGCTTAGTTTTTCTCTTGTGCAGCTCTAGAACACAAGTATAGCAATTTAATAGACATATGCATGAAATATATTTTCTTCTTTCCCAGGCCAAAATCTTGTTTTCTGAAGTACAGAAATTGCTATTCCTGTGTTTCCTAAGGGAGAGAGCAGTTCACACATGAGTCTTCCCACCAAATGTCTGAACTTACTTTTTTCCATGCAGTCGGTAACTTTTTTGAAGAGGGTATGCCTTGAAAACTCCCTACCCTAAAACTTATACCTCCAGTTTATGATTATAGTAATTTGCAATATGAAGAAACTGAAGTAGGAAGGAACTACTGGGACCTCATTGCTTGCTAAGTAACTTTTCCAAAGTACTCTTTGACATCTATATTAAGAGCAGAGATGACAACCACCATCACTTTTTTTTTTTGTTCATTACTCTATAAACAAGCTTTTTCTCATCCTCTTTTTAAGCACTTTTGGCACTGAAAAGAAAAAAAGGGAGCAGCAAACACTCTAGCTCACAGATCTTCTACCTATATGCATTCAGGAAAAATTTTCTTCTATTTAAAAAACTGAAGAGCAACGATATTGTGGATAATCAGGAAAGCCATAAATAAATAAAAGTGAACTGGATTCAGCTGAACATTGGTACTCCCAGCTAGATATTCCCCCTAGAAATTCAGGAATCAGGGAATTGGAGAGCTGCGAGTGAGGTGATAGTTTGCCCTGCTGAGCTCCTACACTAAGACATAATAGACAAGGGTTCAAGTTC
Source organism: Dicrurus megarhynchus (assembly GCA_013399195.1). NCBI lineage: Eukaryota > Metazoa > Chordata > Aves > Passeriformes > Dicruridae > Dicrurus > Dicrurus megarhynchus. Next base: position 29,340 of record VXAD01006095.1, read on the forward strand.
TTGGCCCATCTGTTCCAAGTATGTGCAGGTCACCCTCAGGTGTCCATTTAAACCCACTTCACTAAATTGGAGCACAGCTGTTTACAGACTGGCCTCAGCTTGGCTGATGGATCTGAGCTCCAACTTAAGTGGTTCATTAAAAATTGTGTGATTCGGACTGACATGCTATTTTGGACTCTTTTAGCCCCAAATTAATTTATGTCTCAAAAGTAATTTATGTCTCAAACACTCGAGACTAAAAAGAAAAGATTTTTTTTCTGTACCAGAGCCTCTCATATTAAGCTAAAGAGCAATTCTGACCTTTTTCTTGTAAAGAATATTTATTTCAAGATCTGCAAGGACTACTTCTGCATCTGTGGTGACCTCAGAACCTATCTGAAGCAATGCAATAATAAGATTAGAAGTGCAGTATCTTCTGTTCAGAAAGTAATTTCCAAGCATGCAATTTCTATGCTGATATTAATGAGAATAAATATTACACATAAATCAGGATGTTCAGAAACCATAGATAAATTCATAGGGTTTGTGTTCTTTTAAAAAACTTTAGGCTCTGAGCACACCTGAGACTAGTGCAATTACAGTCTAAGAGGATTTTTGTAACAAAATTTTGCATTAAAAATGAATTAGTGCCTTAATTACATTGTAGCTTTATTTACTTCAGATTCAACAGCAAAATAACAGTTTAGAGCATCTGGTTTATTAACTTCAGGCCTAAAAAAAAAAAAAAAGTTTCTTTCTGAGAATCTATGGTAGGACCATCTTTGATTTTTATTAAATACAGATTCAAAACCATGTTCTGTGGAGATGAGTGTATTTTTGAAGTGCACATTCTAAAACATTTTTCTGATATTACAAATATGTATCAGCTTCTGTTTCAAGTGTCCTTGGAGCACCCTTTCTGACAGAAGAATCAGCAAATCAATTCATACGGCTCAAACGACATATACCATATTCTCCGAGCTACTGGGACTCCAGCAGCAGCCAGAACACGTGGGGATACACTGTGGCTGAACAGGTATCTTCTTCCTTCAAGCAGCATCTACTGAGAAAAAGAAAGCACGAGCCTGGGGTTAACATGTAACATAAATCCTTTGGGTCAAGGGAGGAAATTTTTCTGATTTATCAACGTGGGCAAGACTGCTCAGTAGTCACACACTGCATTTATTCAGTATCAACGCTCAGAATATTCCTTTCTGTTCTGATCTACTTCAGATTAGCAAATCATGGGCAGCTTTGAGAGAAACAGCCCAATACTACATGGACTTGGACCCTTTTGCCTTCGATCCCTCGATAGCTGTGTACGATGGGGTTTCTCAACAGAGCATGTCGTAGACTCGGAGCATGTGTGTACCTAAGTAAGTAACACTGACCCTTACAACACTGCTGACAATTGGTTTATAGTGTCATAACCTGACACAGTAAAAAACCCAATTATATCTTGAAAAATTAAAGAAGATTTGTTTTAACTGTCCAAGTTTAATAGTTATTTAAATGCGGTCATTTTATTGTGGCGGGTTCTTTTTCAAGTATGTTTTGGAACAGCTCATTAAGAGCTTAAAGAATATATATCCTTTTAAAAGTCCACAGAAGCTAAACTGCTTCCTATAGAGTTGATTTAAAAAGCAGACAGAAAGCAATTCCTGAGGAGAAAAATAAAAGATAAAAAACTCCCATCTATTTCAGTAACAAAACTGTATTCAGTGTGGAATAAAGCCTCAGCAGAACAAAACAGAGAGTGAGACACAGCAGTTGGTAAAAGCAGTATTTATAGATCAGCACAGGAGTACATTAAATGAAGTGTCACAAACTATCTCAGAAGTTGTTTAGGACTGTGCTAAAAGTGGACACATTTTTGGGACAAAATTTTGTCAAACTTAGGGAACAAGTACTAAATGATTCAGATGGACAAGCACAATACACACATTCCTGTGGAACACCTTTCCTATGAAGACACTTAGGCACACCCTCATGGACAGGAGCAGGTAGAACTAAACTCATACAGTTTCAGTGCTTAAAATAGTCACTAAGACAGCAATCTGTCAGTCTGACTGAAACCACCAATAAGAAAATGGGCAAACTTCTTCTCACAATATACTTTGAATTGAATATGCTTTGAATTTTATTGACCTAAAAGTCCCTTTCTTTTTGAAAATTAGTTTCATTTTGAAATACAGCTTTTGAAAAGACCTTTTATTTTTTATGAGATAGGAATTTGACTTGGAGAGTCTCAGAGTGATTTTTCCAGGACTTTTCCACCTGAAAGGTGACACCAGTTTCACTCACTCTGAGCAGAAGCAAAGTAGGAGAGAATAGCTAAAAGCCATAATTTACTTTCCCTCCTGCTGAGCCTTCAGCTGGTGCCCTTGGGCAACTGGAAGGAAGCACCAAGTTATTCTCTCACAATTTCTACTACTGATATGGGTGGATAGCAGCAATAGCTTCTGCCTTACGACAAATTTACCTGACGATACTTTACTCAGTTTTCTGAAAAAAAACCTCACTGTCTTTCCCACCAGAAAAATTCCTCACAGAGAAAAGCCTAACTGTGTCTAATTATGGGTTGTGCATCCATGTGCCTGATGGCTGTGATCACAGCAGCTGCCAGGCAGACTCCAGGATGAGTTATGACTCCAGAAAGATAATCCTAATGATTGTCGTATGACAGGATTAAAGCCACTTACATAAACACATTTACAGGCACTCCCACTGAAGTATGTTTATGATTTCAAAGCAAGGCTAGTTAACTCCCAGACTGAAATAAACTTCCCAATGCTAATGTGACAGGAATTGACATCCAGAGTTTTTTAGAAGGCATATAGTAGCAAAGAAGGATCAAGCTAGAAGTTACAAAAACCATTGTGGATAAAGTAGAACATTCTTTTCATCATTTTTTTTCCCGATTAGTGATAATTCTGAAATGGAAAGCCTGTACAACCTATGCAGGAATCTGGTTCAGGGGCTGTACTTACAGAAGAAAATGTTTGCAAAAGCTGGCAAATCTGAAGACTGCAGTTGTTGACAGGATCTATAAATTAATTTTGTGATTTTTTTTTTTCTAAAATAAATTTATTCCATCTTTTCTAGCAACAACATCAGATCTTACACGGAGCTACTACAGCAGTCTGGGACTCACCTCCAGCAACAAGCTATTAAATCCTACACGTCTCATATCTGGCCATGTTAGGATATGGCATGTTATGTATTTGCCATTACGTATTTGATAAGATGACTTTATCTCATCCCACTTAGGTTTAAACCCAAAATTAACAACTAATTCTCTGCATAAATACTGCATATTTTATATTCATAAGTAGAACTGAGATGTAGGTCATGGTAAATTGAATAAGAAGTTGAAGAAAACCAACCATGAACTTTTAGCTGGTTGGGCTTAAAAATGTTTAGTGTTTTCAGGTAAAACATTTTTTTTATTAAACACTTGTTTTAACATGTATATTCCTGCTTCTGTGACTGAAAACCACAATTTTATTTCACAGTATTTTCCTTTAGCTACATTTTTGAGAAGCTAGTAAGAAATGAAAATCGGTCACTTTGGATGGGTGAGAGAAGTAGAGCACATTTGCTTCAGGTATACTTCCATAGTGCAAGTGCATTTCCAGTTTTTCAAGTACTAGTAGTAGGTGTTGTAGTACACATCCATTCATATCTATGGTTTTCTTTTCTCATTTAAACTTTCGTACTTGGTCTTGAGTGCCAAAACCAACTGAACCCACAGCTACTACTGTGTGTTGTTTTTTCTTACTCCACAGAGAAAGGAAATGGTGGAAACCTTCACGGCTCATCCTCCCAAAAAAGATGGTGGTGACAAATGTTCTTTATGCCAAGTTCTTGAGCTTGGAAGTTTCCTGGTTCCTATTCATTAATGTACCTTATTGCAGAACATCTTTGAAGAAAAGATTAGGCTTCCGTGTTTCTTTTATATGTTATTAATATAATGCTAACAATTAAAAGCTTTTTCAACCTTGGCCAAAGTTTCTGCACAAAGAAAGAGGAAAACAAAATGTATGGTAACCTAATGGCAGGGTAGGTGAAGGAAGGCAATTTTTGCTCACGTTTTATTCCCAAAGAGCAGATTCTGCATGTTGTGCTTTCAGGATTCTTTGTGAATGTGGACTGTACACTAACTGGAACAAATTTGAAGATAATGTTGGATCTTCTAGAAAGAAATCCATATTCTGGCTTTTTGGCAATCTCTACCATGCTCCTAGGTATGAAACTATCCTTAGGCCATTATTTATTTCCCTGCGTAGGACAATGGGCCTGAAATTGCCATTATTCATTAGCTGAAGCTGAAAATTCATTAAACACTTGAAAGAGATAAATGAGGTGCAAGTTCAGTATTTGCCATGTAGGATTTCACTTCTTTAGTCACATTACTTAATTATGAACAGTTCATTCAAAGATAAGGGGTGACAAGTGATGTACAGACCAAAGACCTCACTGGTTAAACACAGTCATGGCCTGTCCCTGCTGCCCCGCTTCCCTGTGCTGCTCAGCCTTGGATAAGCTGGTGCTCCAGACCCTAAACATTCCACTATTTTCCTCAGTAGCAGCACAGACATGACAGAGTTACTGAAAGTCTTCAATTTATAGCAAAATGCAGGACTGTAAGGATAAGCATCAGCATTGCCTTTTATTTTAAATGGATATGCAGTAAAACTCCAAGGATGCACCTGCTCCAGCTGAGCACCTTGCTGGTCCCAGAGGAGTTGCAGCTCTGCAGGCAGTGATGCCCACACCACTTGTGAACCCATTCCTGAAGCACTGCTCTTTTCTGCCCATCTTTGTAATTGATATTGTTGCTGCCAAGGCAGGGGTTTGTGATCTATCTGTGCATTAACTGCAGTTTTCATGCCTGCATGGCAAGTTAAACCAACATGGGGGTAGTTCAGGAGCTGGTTTGCTGATAGACAGCAGACATCCCTGGAGTGTGGATGACAAAGTCCACCAGTGAGGTGGAAGGCAAAATGAAGCACTATCAGTTATCACCCGCTATCAGCTAGTGAGGTAACTGCCCATTATGAGCCATTTTAGGGTTGTCACAGCCATAAAATTAGAATAACCACTGTCTATTGCCATGAAGACAGTCTTGCACAAGGCTGGCTTTGCAACCAAAACATCAGACAAAGCCAGAGGATGCAATTTGACAGATCTGTTGTACTTAGACATGACTAATTCCTTTAAAGAAGTTGTTCTGAAAGCCAGAGACTCAATACTCAATCTGCAAATCCATAGCTTCAAGCTAATGTCAGTAATTCAGATAATTAGTCTTGCTGAATTAAATGGGAAGAATTGTGCACGCATGAGTAGTGGTGGAGGATGAGGTGCTTATTTTGTGTTATCAAATACATGCCACACATGACAAGGAGCAAATGGCTTTCACAGCATCTGAATCTTAAACACCGTCATCTGCATTTATTAATAACTGGGAAAAATATTTACCCTGTGAATTTGCTCCCCCTATTTACCTTCACATACTGTTTCAGCACTTTAACACAAGTAACTCTGGACCCTTCTTTGCTGACTTTTCCAACACATCTTTATGCTGCCACCTACAAGTTTTATCTCCTTGCTTTTTCTACACAGCACAGATACACAGGCAATACCTTAGCAATGACAAAACCAAAGAATAGTGCTAAATTAAAGAGAACTTCAAGTACATCTGTGCTGGTCATGGGAGTGGAATTACAGATCTCAGGGCACAGGACCTTTTCTTCTAGTGCAATGGAGAGCAGTATTTATTATTGGTTTCTGAATACTGCAAGCTTTTTGAGGAAAAAACTGAAGTCCCACAAACACCAGAGCTCCCTGAGGCTAGAGAGAACAGAGTTCCTCTCCAGACAGAGAGGAAGAGGAATCACAGGAAGCCGGAGTCAGGTTTGTCTCTGTATAGATGTTAACTGGATGGATGCAGAACATCTGCCAGTTTCCAACTCTTCCTGTGGAACAGGGTGACTAAAATCAACAGAACAACAGAAATCAGGATGTCCAAGTATCTCTTGGTTGATATCTAGCTCCAGCAGCAGCTTTTTGTCAGGCAAGGCCCTTACAGGGTGTCCTGTCCCATGGGAGTGCCAAGTCAGATCTGAACCATGCTGCAAATCCTTCCTCAGAGCACTTGCCTATTCCCCCAGATTCTTGTATCCCAATTTTCCCAATCTTAGAAGAATCAAGCTGCCATTGCAATCTCTCCTACTCTGTTGAATTGGAAACAGCCCACAGGTTACAAAATTACTGTGGCTCGACATAGGGGATAAACGTGTACCTACTGAGACAACAAGATTGTAGGAGCCCTGCTTTGTCAGGGAAACAGAGGAGGGATTCACTGTAGTTAGACATGACAGGAGAAGTAAGAAAACCTGTCTTTCCAATAATAATTGAAGAAAAAGATTAATACTACATGGCTTTCTTTTAATGAGAAAAGCAAGTCATTCTGAACACAGCAAATAGGGAGAGCTGTAGAATCCAAGTAACCCATATATAACCTACTTTACAAATGGTGAGTATGGGATAAGTCCTAGGATGCAGTTTTCTATAAACTCAGCAGGTGAGTATATAGAGGTAATGCAAAAGAACCATTTATTTTATGATCTGAAATGGTTTCTTCAAACAGAACAGTGGCAACTGGTATTCAATGAAAGGTCTACACACTACTTCATCGCTGTTGTAATTCATGTGATTGAACCTGGTCCCAGATGATTTTAGTGCATAAACCTTTTGAGCTTGCATCACACTACTGTTGTGCCTTGCTTTACATTTGATCTTCTGTTGTCTTAATTTAAACCAGAACAGCTGAGACAAAATACTCATCTAATCTACACCTGCTGCTGGCTGCCAGCAAGAGTGAGCTGTGTTCAAAGCAATTTATGTTGGCTGATTAAGTATATAAACCACCTACCCAAGGCAGGTGCATTGCCATAACCACTTCATGTAGAGTGCAAAATAAATTATTAGTCTTTTGCATCATCCATAGGAAAAAATTAGCTCAGTAGTTAAAATGTAAACATAGAAAGTTATCCAAAACTCAGAAAGTTCAGCCAGGAAATAAGCAATCTTTTTATGTGATTATTATGTTAAGTAAACAAACATCAATAATTACTGTTCTGGCTCAAAGACTGTTGAAGAGATATGTATTTCAAACAATATTACATCAAACCTGCAGAGTCTGCTTTCCAGCAGCTGTGAAAAAGAGGAACAATTCCTTCTATGAGAGACGAGTGGTATCAAGCTGGATATCTGTAAAGGTGATCAACGCAAGGCAACACAGCAAACATCTGTTCCCTTCGAGCCCAAGCCACATCCCACCACAGCCCTAGGCAGGCTGAGTGCTGCAGCTGACTACCTTAGAGATAGAACAAGTACTCATTGAGACTTGCAATGCAAATTTAACCACCACCTCCCGAGGACAGCAAGCTTTCCCTATGCCAGTGTCGATCCAGACAGGGATAGGGAAGGAAGAAGGGACAGACTGATGAATTTCAGCCCACTAGGGTCAGCCCCTAATAGCTTCTTTCTCTATGAGGCACTACAGGATAGTCAGCTTGGAGTGACACTTCCTATTCAGCTCCTTATTCCTGGTCATAGCAGCCACTGCTAAGGTGATTTCATGCCATTCACTGCCTCCTTGGCAGAACTGAATAAGCATGTGAAATCCTATCTGAATAACTCAACTATGTCCTGCTTCTGATTGAACACTGCTGTGCAGCAGGGAGCTCACTCAAGGAAGGCTTAAAAAACATCCTTACAACTGCTGCCAATATTATTATCATAAATCCAAGGCCCGACTGTGCAAGGTGCAATGAGAAAGCAGTTATTGTGACATCTTCAAAATGAAGGTAGGACTATCTAAGGGCAAGAAAACAACCACAGAAAGAAAGTGACTAAAAAGACAACCATGGATGTTGTTGGTGGCTGCTTAGCACTGGAAAATAACTGATTTGGTAATTATTTAGAATGATGACTTAAAAGCCATCTTGTTTGTAATTTCAAACTGGCTTTGGTTGAACACAGCTCTGAGAACTATAAAGTGCTGCTTCCTCTTGGTGTCTCTGTTGAAATATTTATGATGCTACCCTTGCTGTGGAGTTCAGGCAGGAGGCTCAGTGCTTAAAGATCTACCACAAGCTTCCTGATGGCCTGGGACTTATACATCCCCACATTACACTGTGGGTAGGATGCAGTCTGATTTTTGCTATAGTACCTCATAAAGCAACTACATTATAGCAAAACTACATGTACTGACTTTTGGTTTTTAATTTAGAAGAGCTTGCAGTAATGAGGAAGAGCTTATTTAAAACATTTACCATAGTGAAATTAAGAGGAACAAAAATTTAAAAAACCCATGCTTTTACTCATAAATAATTTGAAACAATTACCTTTTGCTAAATGTACAAACTATTCAGTCAGAGACTTTGCGGACTACAGAACTATTTATTCTACAAATAAGAAAATAACCTCCCTTCTCGTTATTCAGGATTACACAGTTCCCTGCTCCTTTCTCATCCTCTCTGCCCCAGGCTAAGGTCTATATTCATTCCCTTATTAATTGCCAAAGGATTAGATCTAGCCCAAGGGCAACTACAGGTACTGTTTACAACAAACAAAGATTACTCTGTTCCTCACTAAAATGTCCAGGCTACCTTCATTTATCCAGTCAACTGTATCAGAAACAGCATATACAGCAGCAATTACAAAATAAGAGAACTACAAAAAAGTCCCTTCTCTTGAAATGATAACTTTTGTAATTAAAGCATGCTAGTCTGAAACCAGAAATGGAAGCTGAAGGATTTTCAGAGAATTGTTTGTTGGCCAGATCCCTCTTTCCCACAGTGAAAGCTATGACGTTACATTATCAGTGGGAGCAGTGACAACTGAGGACAGGAATTTATTTGACAGAGTCTTCCTTTTCAGGTCTTACCTAACATGTAAAATTGCACTCTGGAAATGAAGGGGCAGTCACCAATGCATGCTGAAAATTTAGGCACACCCTCCTAAAATCAGCTTCTGAAAGAACAATAATGAGTTAGCAGACATTAACACATTAAAACACTGCATCATCTGCATTGTAGCCAGTTGATTAGAAGAAATGAGTCTCAGGAGAACCAGGAATAGAGAACTGTATTTGTCTCAGAAGCTCACTAGACAGCCTGGGCAAGCCAAGTTTTCTCTGAATCTTTTTCAAATTGAACTAATCTGCCCTGAAATCTGCTAGCTTGAGACTGCTGTTACTAACAGTCCAGAAAGGGAATTCTCATAGAGAAATGCTTTGAAATTGTCAGTTCTCATTCTGAGCAAAGATTGAAAGTAGCTCATCTGTGTCAATAAATTGGCTGGCAAAGACTGGATCTGTCCTTTGCATTTGACCCTGGTACAAGTGATATGTCTTCTCATACAAGTCCGGCAGCATCAGGACTCAATCACATTAGAGAGTTGATCTTACCATCCCCTAAAATTGGACATCCTGACACATGTGTGTTTCAGGCTCACAGGAAATGGCTCACAGCACTGAAGGGGACAGATGTGAATTCATTACCTTTCTAGTACAAGATCACTCGATATGCAACAGCACTACCAATCATTATGTCCAATGCAAATAATGGATTGTAAGTGTTTCTGTCTTGTTATCTTGTGACAGGACTGTTATTAACTTGTGACTAAACAACAATTTTATAGAAAGTCTCCTCAAGGACAGGCTATATATATATATATATATATATATATATATATGCGCCTGATTAATTTTCTTCTTTTCCCCACTGCCCAGATTGCATAGCAAGCAAGTGTTCTAGGTGGAATGGACAAATAAGTGGTTGCTAAACTGTGGGCTTTAGAGTTCTCCAAGCTTGCATTAACACAAGTAAATATATATCACAGATCTTTTTCAAACCCAGAAAAATTGGCTGTCAAGATGGCATAACAGTTCACAATGAGAACATGGATTTCCCAAAAAAGGTTGGAAAGTGCCATCGAATTACAAGGCGATAATGAGGTCTGAGGTTTTTCCAGCATGTATGGATGTCCTGCTAATTTGGTATGGCAGTGCCAGACTGTGCCTCCAGAAATAATTAACAATAGCAGTTGTACAGGTACTTCATCAGCAGAAACATTGCAGGGTGATGAGTCCATGCAAAGACTGCACAGGTAGAATAGAATGATCGCTACAAGAGACAGATATAATAACAGGCTAGAAGTGTTTCTTTAGGGTGTGAAGCTCAGTTTTTTAGTTTTATTTCTTCCCTGAGCTCAATGTCACTGAAGAAGGTTTGAGTAATTTCAAGAAAATCAGAGTTATGATTTTTGTCAGTTGGGCTTATGTATTTATTTTAATTTTACAGCTTTTATACATTTTTTTAGAAATTACAGAATCATATTTTATCTTGAATGCCTAGATGCAATTTTTACAGCAGATCCTGTTGAGTTGTCTTTGCTTCTATGAGGAATGAGCACAGGTCCTACTGGGCATTCACCTTATTGACCAGCAGAAAAATAATTAAAATTTTCAGTCCACAAATATTCATGTATGGATGCTCATGTCTCTTGAACTCCAGTTGAAAGGTGAATGAAGACAGGCTACTTGTATTTTTACTTACATATGCATAGATAACCATCTGAATTACATGAATTCCCTTCTATGTTCTAGTAGAGATGCTCTTTAGCACCAACCCTCAACCTTGTGCCCACACTTGGCACACTTACAGCGGAAATACTTTAAGCACTTTCAAAGGAGATCAGTCAAAAGGATATGAAATTAATTTAAATCTGCAAAATGGCTTATTGAAACAGCCTTATTAAAACTACAGTCACCACCAGTTATTCTCTAGGCAACAACTTCTGGACAGAGTTTCATTTTGTCCCAAAAAGCTCCAGATAGTTTGAATTAAATTCTCTGACTTTTTCTGTCTCTGCACAGTATTATCATAACTGAGAGAGAGAGAGCTTCTTCCCAAAAGAGCCTCAAATTTTTAAAACTGCATGGGATGACTCAAGAATTTCTTCTTCCAAGATGACATCAGTCCTGAAAGTCATTTGACACATCATCTAATAAAGCCCAAGTCTCAATATTAACACCTTGTGTAAAGCCCCAAACACCTCTCAAATCAGACAATAATCAACCTAAATCAGTTGCTTACCATCATGCCTAGTGACAGGAGTTAGTAATGAACTGCATGTATTTTTCTGATTTAGCTGTTTGGACAAGTGTTTTAGTCAATTTTTGAGCTGGTATCCCCTAGAAACTTTGGAAGATAAACACACTTCATATTCAAAGGTTAATGTTGATATATCTGGGAAAAGAACAGAGGAAAATGAAGGTGTAACTCCTCGGTAACTGTAGAAACACTTAAATAACATAGTTCAACCCCAAATATGGGTCATAATTTGCAACAGAAATACTCCTTGAGCTCCATAAAGGAGAGCAAGTCTTTATTTAGTAGAAACACATCTTCCTGAACACATTGGAAGGAAATATGGCTTGGGAGAGTAAAATTGAATCGAAAAATAAGCCTGCCTCCTTCCAGGAGAGCAGATCATCCACGGGAGTGAGTGAGTTTGGCTGGGAAGAGCTCCTGTCTGGCAGATGCAGCCTGGAGCTGGAGCACATAAAAGCACAGAACAGCTGAGGAGGGCAAGTGTCTGCATGAGGCAGCTGGAAAGAGTGAAGTGCAAGCACAGCCTGATCTTTTAGATTTAGTTTCAATAGAACTGCAGCAATTTCCTTGCATTTCCTTGGAGCTGACTTTTATGAATATTTGTGTCAGTATTTCCCCTTTTGGATGCTGCAAATGAACCCTCTCATTCAGTTGAACGTGGTTTGTGGGGAAAGTGACTGTGAGATAACGACCAAGCATCCAGGCAGCTCATGGAAAAGGGCACAGTGAGCAGGAGGGCAGCAAAGAGAAAAGATGACATGTGCCATGCGCAGGTGGAGGGGAAAGGAGGTCAAAGAAAAGACTGTGATTCTGATCCTGTTGTCTGGGAATTGGAAACTCATGTGGCCTCAAGACAGAGAAGAAACTAAATAGGAAAAATTAATAAACTAAAAGGATTGGAATGTATTTCTCTTTTAAAAAAAAAGTCTGGATTTTGGACTAATACCTTTTTCATCCTGTTTCATAAATATCAAACTTTCTTGCATTCAAACTCCTCTTCATTTATTCCTTTTCAAGACAGTGAAACAGCCCCAGCCTTTGACTTCTAATTTCACATCAGCTTGGAGCAAGACTCCAAGTTTCCTGTGAGTGATGCTGGGCTGTAACTTGCCACAGTCCAACAACTCCTCAGTGCCAGAACTGGGACTGTGCCTTTAAAACCTTCATACTCTAAGGATCTTGCACACAGAGCATTCTTTTCCAGGAAATAAGTTTTGCATGGTGTCCCTCTTAGAGACTTCTTTTCTCCTCCCTCTCGAGACTTGCATTATTTTTATTATTATTTTTTTACTGGTTTTTTTTGCTAATGGCTACCATGGGGAAGACTGAGCGATTTAGTCACCCAGCAGAGTATTTACCATTACACAAGCCATGGTAACAGTGTGTCACTGTGCTGCTTCCTTCCTTACGTAGGGTTAATATAAGGAGGCAAGCCTGCTGAAAAAAGACCACCGAGGAGACTCCAGCCTTTATCCCAAAAGGGCTCAGGTCATGCTCTGGGATTACACCCATGGCCATGGCCGTTTCTGTAAATATCTGCCTTCCTGGCAGGAAGAAGCAATAAGAAATCACAGAATCACAGGATATCCTGAGTTGGAAGGTATCCACAAGGATCATCAAGTCCAGCTTCTGGCCCTGCACAGGATAACTCCAAAAATCACACCATGAAGTGGGAAGTGGCGTCATCCCAAGCTGTACTTAATGGTGGAACCAGGGCAGGGCTGTGAGGTTTTGCTTATTTGCAGGCCTGGCATGGAGTGGAAACAGGCATCACACCAGCTTGGGCAGAGGAGACTGGAGTGGGGTCAAATGGGGGGTTGGTTTTTTTTTTAAAAAGGGGCAGGGTGTTTGTGAGCACGTGATGTACGTCACCACTGGCCTGGACAGGGGAGGGGAAGCCAGACGGGGCTCTGGAGAGGCAGTTCGGACTCAGCTGGGAGGCCCCACGAAGTCAGAGGAAGTGGAGACCATCCACTCTTAATTTAACTTTGCAGGATTTGTGCAGAGTCCAAAGAAACCTATCATACCAGGGCTTGTAGGTGTCATTGAGGAGGAGACACCCGTGACTGGGGCATCACTTCTTTCTGCTCTTGGCTTCCCTGCCTGTCGCCCACCCAAAGAGCTCCAAGCACAAGTCAGGAAAGCCTCCCTGAAAGCATCTGAGGCACAGAACTTGGGTTCTAGGAGGCTGGAGTTGGGTGGAAGAGGGATCATACACAGCACATAAGTCTGTTCTCAACAGGCTATTGATCATGTAGTAAAATTTTAAATAAATATTTTTTAAAGGCCATTTTATAACTCTTGCTATTCTCTCCTTTGGAAATCTTTGACAACTGCCATTGCTTAGCTCTCAGAAAGCAACTCCACCTCTGAAATCACTTCTTGAAAAAATGGTTGCAGCAAAGAGCAAACTCCCTATTTCTTCTTACACCTCCCACACAGAAGTGTCAGGAAGGTACTGCCAAAACATTTTCTACGATGACTGGCAACTTGCTTGCATGCCAAGAGAAAGGAACTTGTGAGAACATGCAAAAGTGTAATCTTGCAATTCCCTGCTTTGAAAAAGTTTTTGAAAAATGGTAATTACTTTTAATTGAGTTTGAAGATGACAGCACTATAGTTTTTTATTTTAATCTAAAGCAACTCACCTATGTCTGAGTCTTCTAACTAAAACAGGAACAAGAGATAGAATATAGCATGCCCAGGTAAAATTTAATTAGCTAATTTCTGCTCATTATTCTGGACTGCCATTTGTAATACCCACGTCCTATTTAGGAAATCATCGTTTCTTCTGTAGTTCAAGTGTTATTATGTATAGTCCCATCATCATTTTGTCAAAAAAACCTGTCTGAGGTGAAGAAAGAATCCTGCACAGTACTAATTGTTCATCGATGGACTAGTCAGGCTTACCAGCCTTTTTTAAAAGGAGTTATAAAAGACCACTTAGATCGGTATCTGCATCCCGCAAGAGCCATTTTCACTACTTCCTCCAGGTGATAGGCAGATTTCTCACAGACAGAAGAAAGAGCAACTGACATCCAAACATTCAGATTTTTTTTTTTTTTATAAAAGCAAAATATTTTATCTTTGAGACCACAACTGTATTGCTTTAAATTATGTGCAGAGATAGGAAAGGTCTGTGCTTCACAAGTGATGGCAAAGTCAGTGAGTCTTATGTCAATGTCTTTCGTCCAAAACTAATTTGATAGTGATGAAAAGGTGTCACTTAGTGATCTCTCTACTTGAAATGAATTTATGGTAAGACACTTGATGGACAGGTGCTTAAAATAGAACTGCTTTTTTTATACTTGTGCCAGCTTCAGCTGCACCTTTCTCTGTAGATAAATAGAATACTACTGGCATCAGTTCAGACAAAGAAATCAGCTCATACTGTTTTGAAGGGATCAAAGGAACAGAAAACTCCCACCAAACTCAGAGAAACTCTTCACCCCACCCTTTACTGGTGCTGTTACAACGAAAACTTCTGATGCATAATTCCTTCAATAAACCACATTTCCATCCCAGAGCAACAGCAATCCTTCTTCACACTTCCTCATACAAAGATGGTCTCAAGCAACATCAGAGGAACATACAGAGAACTAACCTCAAATTATTTGCTTTCCACACCATAATCACAGTATTCTGTTTCTTCTGAAAAGTCACTTCACCTTTGAACTCCCATCCAGCCCTTACATTTTTTTCCCAGCTCCGAGGATCTTTGCAGCAACAGACACAAGTCCACTGCAGGCTGGAGGAGGCATTTCCCTGAACCATAACATGTCAGGGATATGACTTCAAAAGTAGGTGTTCAGACACACCTGTATAATAAAGCTACAGGTGAAGAAAGTAAAGCAATACTGTTCTTGATGCAGGATTATCCTTGGCTTTGGAGAAGTTAAGAAGATACTTTGACACAGGTGAATACCTGTAGAGCATGAGACAAAAGCAGGAAAGAGGCAACAGAGATCAGTCACCACTTGGCTTTGGCTTGCAGTCCCTCCAGCCTTGCCTAATTCCTCTGCAGTGGACACACTGAAGCATATAAAAAGAGAACTAATCACGTGAGTAACAGTCTTCATCCTGCCCTATCCAAACACCACCTCAAGAGTTAGAGAAAACAGTGGAATTGAGAGCAGCTTAAAACTGAGGTGTGATGGAGCTACTGGTGCTGTACTGATAACTTAAAAAAAATCAAAATAAGAAGGAAAAAAAAGCTCATTGTAAGCCACTGGAACAAACATGGTCCTCACAACCCTCTTTTCTGCACAGGGATGTTATTTTATTAAAATATTTATTAAAATGAGTGATAATTAATTGAAGGGAGAGCTCCAGGATACTAGCTAGTGCTTGCTGCCTCTCAAATATTGGGGAAGAAAAAATACAGAGAGCATCCTTCTACACACAGCCAGCAGCACTCAGGTCAAGTAGCCCCTGTTTCTGGTCCCTTACATTGAAGTTTGTTGAAGAGTAAGCCCACACGGAAGGCAGGCCTGATGGAAGCCCAGGAAACTCACAGGATATAACAAGTGTTCAGGTATATCAACAATAGGCAAATTATCGGCTCTGACAGTGGTCACTCTGCATTTGTTTTGTCTTCCCCACAGGATTAATTTTTTAAATGGTTTATTTTCAGGTCTGACTTATATATCTAACTGCAGCCAGCGAATTCCAGGTCACAAGTTTACATGAGTTTAGTATTTTTATGATTTTCACATAAGGCATCCTGTGGAGACAGAGAAAAAAGAAGAAAAAATTATTCCAAGTAAACTGCCTCTCTGAAGAGTTGCTTTAGGATCTTTTTACTGTACAGATCCATAAACTGTTAACCATCACTAGAAATTTCTCCCTGATTTTTTCTAGCTTGCCAGTTAACTGAGACCACTTTACAGATGGAAAGATGCTGCTGCTACTTGCTCATTCATGACCTAAGTAAACATCAGGAGGAAATCGGTCCCACCCGCACCCCACTGTCAAGTGTTTTTGTACAGGTGCCACCAATTAGTGCAGAATTTGTCCTGCAGAAAATGTCCAGGTCTCATGCTGGAGAAAACTGACAAGTTGGTTGGGGATCTCACAGGGACGTTTGTAGAGCTGGCTACAGATAGCCTCAAGGTCAGGGGAATGAGCTATCTATTTATTTTCTTTGTGAACTGAACATCCCAGTTTGTGTACTGGATCTAGCTGGGATGGAGTTAATTTCCTTCATGGCAGATCATACAGTGCTGAGGTTTGGATTTGTGGCAATACCTCTATTTCAAGTTCTCATTTCACCCTTTGCCCCTGCTCCAACCCCTTTCCCAGAAGCTGCACGTCATGGAGCTGTATCTCCTGCCCGTCCTACCTGAGTGAGGGCTTCTCTTCTTCGCAGCATTTCAGAGGAAGTGGATGAGCACTCATAAACTCATTGTGGCCCCCTCTTGCAAACAGTGAGGAGGAATGTGTGGCCATATGGAATGTTGTGCTGTGCTTACAGACTGGTGTGAATCCTGTTCTCGGAAGCCAATCCCTCTGTCAAGGAAAAAGACAAAACAGAGGAACTCAGTGAATGTGCATCCAGGACTCCCCAGATGACAGAAACTCAAAATAAGTGGCACTACTTCACATATGCTGTGGGTAAGCACAAGGACAGCTACCTCAGCATGAGGTACCCACTGCCTGTAACTGCTCCAGTTGTACAGAAGGATTTCAGCTGTGGAGAGCTTTCCTTGGGGTTTTGCTGAGGGACCGGAACTCCCAACCACGAGCAGCCCTGCTCATTTCAAGGACCACTATCTTGCATGCCATAAGTGATGATTTTAAATAGTATTTTAAGTGTTTTTTTCTCATTCCTAGTGCTTATCAAAGAACTAAAAGGTGACCATGAAGATCTACAGGGGCACTTGATTTACAGAGAAGAGGAAGACTAAGGATATATAAATCTAGGAGAAGAAGTTTTTAAAGACAGGATGAGACTGTAAAATAAAAGGCTCCCATGAAAGATGCCGAGAGTTAACAAATCATTGAAGGAGCTGTGGCTTTAAAAGTTTGAGGGCAGCATGGAGAGTATTGCTAATATTTCAAAACTAGCTCATAAAATTTAAAATGATGATGATGATGATAAAACAACAGATGTAAAGAAGGGAATTTTAGGTAAAGACAGTCTTATCAGCAACTATCCAGTCTGTTTGAGTCATACCATAGTAAACCATCTAACGTCACCAAACTCTTACATTTGTTACCTTTTTTTTTAACACCTGTGTCATTTCCACATTGAACTGCAAATTATTTATGAGACCCACAGACTGCAGCCAGAAAGAGCTGTACAAGAGCTTTTTAAAACAGATATTTGAGCAAAACACTTATCATATTAGTTATTTCTGGTAAATGCTAAATTATCTTCATATTTAATGTTGTTAATAAGTGCACCAGAATTAGAAAGTAAGGGTATCTTTAGTTGCATAAATCAAATTTTCCACCCTTCTACTGCTGGCTGTGCAATTACTAGCTTCTTCTTCAGATAAAGCTCTTCCCTTCAGTCAGCAGACAAAAATTAAATCCTGCAAGTTTCCATAGAAAACCCAAAATCTCTTTTAGAATTAGGAGAACAATATCTTGTGTTTTTTTAAACTGTATGAATAGTATCTAAGACTCAGAGATCAAGAGAAAAAACCTGAACAGATGCATCTAAGAGTTCAATCTGATATTCTCTCACTTTTGTACCAGCATCCTAAAAGATTGTTCATTCCTCACAGTGCCCAACTGCAGAATCTTAAGGTCATACACTTGATTGTTTCATAAAATACTTGTGTTTTCATGCCCTGAAGACACAAGTAGACATCCTTACTTGCAACTCTACACTTACCAGCAGGAGTCATCCCCAATGTACTTTTCAAGATGCTCCTGCCAAATTTTAGCATGAATACCACAACCCAATTTTATCAGCTTCCAGAATTGGAAGCCTTCTCATCTTCACTCTGTGTAGCTCATTTCCTGTAGCTGTCCTTTTTTAAAATCAGCCTAACAAATCTTTACCAAGGCCAGGCAAATGACAGAAAAATGCAATTTAAGGAACAATACCGCCTTGACCTGCAAAGAAGAGGGAGTGCAATGGATCTTAATGGCCCTTTTCTACGTACGATTCTGAGAGCTGTGACGGTGCAATGCAAACATTGAACTGTCCTGAATTAAATGAAGTCAAGATAATTCAAGGACAAAATCTTGTTTGCAGCCAATATAGATATTTGAAATCTTTTCAGCAGTTCTTTAAAATTCTCATTACGAGCTGAAATGGGTATTTCTTGTGGTGCTATTGCAAACCCTGAATTTCTTCATTGTTTCATTAAGTGTGTTCTGAATACAGAGACAGGATCTCCCACAGATAAAATACAGAACAGCATAACATAAACGATATCCATAAATAATTATTTGCTTAGTTTATTCACTAAAAATATCACTCATGCTTGAAATATATAAATCTGGATATCACTCCTAACCAGGAAAATTACACGTAGGGCTTTGGTGAGTTCTGTAGCATTACAAGGAAACTGTCGCTACTTCAAATTCAGTGTTAGAACTTGACAATTAATTTTTTTGAAGAGGATGGGTAAACTAGAATATATCTTCTTCTTTCATCACTTACCATAGCTACAAATATTCCATGAAGAAGGAAAGTTATGCTTTGAAACAAATTGCTGGGCTTCATATTATGGATCTTTAAAAAAAAATAGAGAAAACCTAACCCACAAAAGTACCTGTAAATAATTGAAAGTGCAGTTTTGCATTGCCAAATGACCTTGTCTCACATTTTATAAACAGCAGGATTACCTTAAAAAAGGTCACTAACGTTCTGTCTACCATGCATGCATTCAGAACTTGCTATTACGGACGGGCTCAGGGAGGGATTTTATGTTTCCTTTGGCTGTATTGCTCAAGGGAGGGCTGTCATCCAGCTGAGAAAGACAGCTGTGAGTTGGGAGCTCAGTGGAAGAGAGTGGGGAACCTTCTGCCCTGCAGAAGATTGGCTTTTACATAACATCTTTACCTAAGCTCCTAATAGGGACATTGCAATAGTGAAAATCATTGCAAATTGTGTGACATTACTAATACAAATGTTCTGCAAAGCTAATGGACAGACCTGCTTATCTGCCATACTAATTAAAAAGGTCTAATAAAATAATATTGAAATAAGTTTCAATGCTTTGTATGATGGAGTTCCTCACAGGAAAGGCTTTTATACAGCTTTAGCTTCAAGTTGCTACTCATTTTTGAAAACTAATGCCATGATAACTTTTAATAATATGTCTAGTGCACATTTCTATGCTGCATTAATTACACATTTACAGCTCCACAGAAGACACCCACAAAGAGGAAAAATACAGGACATATCATCTGCAATTGGAAACATACTAAAACAGTGCTTATCACCCCAGCAGCATTTTCATTAGATATAACTATTCTTGTCCAGTATTTGTATGGATTAAATAATAATCATGCTTCCCTAGTTCTCCTCCTTCCCTGGAGAGGTCCATGGATCTGACACTCTTGTAGGACTTACGACTTCTACAGAATACTAAACAAAGATCTAAATAATTTCTTTCCCCTGGCATCCTAATTAGGACAATATGAAGTTCTACGCTCTGAAGTCCTAAAGTCAGTGAAGAAACAGAATAAAGTCTGCTACATCCACATCAACAATTAATTACTCTTTTTTTTTTCCCACATAACTTTTTCACTCCATGTCAGTTAGTGCAAAATCCTGCTGTAACCAAATTTGTGTAAAGATCTCCATAATCAGACTGGAAGATTTTTTGTTGCTAACGCATAGTTGTTTGGATACCCAATCTCCTTTGCCTACCACACTCCTGTTGCTAGAAAATCTGGAATCTTTAATTTTGCTTGGCTGGTTCAGAAGTAGAGCTGTGGCGGGGAACAGAAAAAGGCATTAGGATACATAGGAGGGGGAAGAAAATATAATCTCAACGCCAGCAAGAACAAGCTGCTGATACAACCGATTTTAAATCTTCTTCTTAGGTGGGAGACTAATAGAAAACAGCTGAGATTTTCACCTTGAAGAATGCTATTGAACTGGAAAGAATATTACAACAATAGAAAAATAATGCAGCTTGTACTTTGCTGATATGGAAATATGCAATAACAGCAATTAAATTAATGAGTGTCCCTACTGAAGTAGCTGATTTTTTCCTTGCTTGCAAAATATTACCTAACCAAAGACACCAGTTACGGAGAAAAATGGACATTTTAAAGAAAATGATACTTAACCAGGGACCATTTACAAGATAGTCTATCGCCCCAGTTCCTACTGTGAATCTGTGCACATACACACAGTTTGCCATCTTCAGGTTTCATTTAGAAATTAATGCCAACACCACTCTCTGCTCTGTGAATCAAATCTGTTTTTTGGATTAGGCTGAAAATACAGAACATTAAATGAATAACTCAACTGTTTCTATGAAACTTATTTATGTTCTCGTAGTGAGCGCTACTCACAAAGGACACCAGAAAAGTTCAAAATGTTGAGAACACAACTATGAAATTTTGTCCCTGTGTTTTTTACACAGTCCTTTAATATGCCCCAAATTTGGAACTCTGACAGTAGAAAAACTCCTCAGTTCCTAAGCAAGTTTTTCAAATCAAAATAATGTTGCAGTGACACGTTGTAAGCAGTGGAAGGATTACAGATCAGGAAAGGGCAGATGAAGTTTGCTAACAAACAAGAATTTTTATGTCCCCAAGTGTTTGTAAGCTGGGCAGGGTTTTTAATTCATATGAACCTAAGACTTTGCACAGCTCTTCAGTTTGATCGGGTGCACTAGGACGAATAGGGATTATGTGTATGCACAGCTGAAAATAATCTGCATGCAGGTACCTGGGCCAATCACTAGCGATCCACAGACCACAGTGTAAAGCCCCTCTCCACCACACTTCAATTCTGCTGCTTTCCCAGGCTATATCTAATATTGTGCCTGTCTCTCTTTCCAGTGAAAATTCCATTATGGGCTGATAATCATCGTTAACACTACTATTGGAGTATTTCAGGAAAACGAAATTAAGGGATGTTTTAAAAACAACTCTAACCAGCAACTTATAATAATTTAAAAATTGAGACATTTCTGACCAGCCCCAATTATAGTGACAAATTGAAAATACAAGAAATTTCCTCTGGGAAACAGAAGACGGGAAGATCAATCTGCATATGCAAATAGTAGATTATGGTTTGTTTTTTTTCACTTTTATAGACCTCAAATGGGCCTTCTGGATCATGAAGTCTGGTTCCCAGGCATGCCTGTGAAAGCACTATCCATCTAATGAGACTCAGTGCATAGACTGGAGGCTCATTCACAAAAGCAAAGAGAAAGCTTTTTCCTACCATCAAAGCCTTCGCTGAAAATTGGGAAGAACTCAGAAATCAGATAAAATACTAAATCATCCTTCCAACACTGGGTAGAAGATACAACTCAGCTCTTAACTGAGTTCACTTTTGTTTTGGCTGCATTTTTTTCCCCTAGTAAGCAGCTCTGTAGTGCTTAATTTCCAACTGGATTTGAACAATGACAGTCGTGCAGAGAGGTCTACAGTGCATTATAAGATAAATACATTCTTGAGTTTCTACTGCCATTCACCTCTCATAATTCTGATTACTGCCTGAAGTGCACCTTTGCAAAATCTAATTGGTGTAAAGGTTCAATCATAACTTACCGTATCGCATTGCTTCTCCCAACACTTCATCTCCATGCAGTCTCACTGCAGTTCTTCCTCAAGGTAATTAAGTACTATATACATAAAACCAGAATCTACACTGAAAAAATGCTAATTTTGTATGTTTTTTGTATTTGAGAGTGGCCTTGCACTCTTTATATATTTACCCAGAGGTGCATTTTACCTGCTGACTGTGTTCTTCCCTACATCCTTAGCACCAGAAGACTAATCACATTAGATACAATGCATGCGCTGCCCTCTATTTTGTCATTAATTCCATTTGGCAGATAACAGTGAACAATAGCTGAGACATCCTCAAAAGCTTCCTTCCATTAAGTGTTGATCTCATTTTTTCACACAGACGAGTGTATTTGTGGTAAATAAGAAACAGAAGTAACATAAATTGAATATGGACAAGCTGGAAATATTCCCTGATGTGATCAAACCCAGTGTATTTAAAAGGAAATGATGCAGGCATTATCAGCTTTGATTTTGAGATGGAGGAGCAACTTCCATCTGCTTATCTCGGGAAGTTCATTAGCTGTACCACAGCTCAGTCCCTGTGCTCAGACTTGAAAGGGCATGGATGACCAACTGCTTGAAGTATGTATGCTGATGTGTATGTGCTGAAACACCAACACATCTGCTGCTGTGCTGGATGCATGGTTCTTACCCTCTTTGAAAGCCATCATGGTGCACTTCATAGTTGCTACCTGACTTCAGCACCCTGGCCTGTGCTGGCTTTTCATGTGGACTCCCAGTCAATCACTTTGGGACCTTTGAAGGGTAAGATTTGAACAGAATCATCTGACAGCGACTTCAAGGGCAAGCAGAAGCTCTAGGCACCAATGGAACAAGGTTTACTGCCAGTCTGACTGACAAATTGCTCACAAGGATTAAAAAGGCAAAACCAAGAGGAAAATAAAAACGGGTCTAGCAGAAAAAACATGGATTATTTTCACACTATTAAACTTCACAAAATAAAATATTTGGGTCCTGACTGCTCTGCATTTGGAACCCAGGAAAAATATATTTAAAAAGTAAGAGATAATGACCCTGAGCAAAATTGCTGTCTTTTGGGCTCACATTGTACAAAATGGTCCTAGTGCTCCAATTGCATTTGAAAGATTCAGGGCTTCCATTTTCTCCAGAACATCTGGGACAGGCACCTAGGTTTATGAAACATGTCACCATTGCCAGTTTTAGTAGAAATGCATTTTGCTTCCAAACCCCATTAGCAAGAGAAAGGAGGTAGATTCTCAGAGAACAGGTTTGTGAGGGAAAATTAAAAGAAAGGAATTTTGTGAGGACAGGAAAGACAATTCATGAAGAGTACTCCAAGAGTAGCTGCATTTGAGATGCCTTCTTGAGATTAACAAATCTGTTGTACATGCCCATAATTATTTCCATTCACATGGAACAGGTCCAGCTGCTTTCAGCATCCACAAATGAGAAGCAGAAGAAAGCAGAAGAGAAAACAACCATATTTTGCTATGTCCAACAGTTAAAATCACTGGATAGCAAATAAATTATGCTAAGCACAATTAAACACAGAATTAACGGTAATCATTTGTAACATAACATAACAAGACAGCCGAGATGAATGAGAAAAGGCTTTTATTGCTTCATATTGAGAAACTGAATGATACATTGCCAAGATACATGTTTACAGAAATATGAACCTGAGGTCAAATATCTGGTTGGCTTCTAGCAGTACATATATTCATCTGCGCCTTGTTTGTGCTAATTCCTTCTACTTTTGTGTGTGAGGAAAACTCCTACTCTTGTAATAGCTACTATTTTAGCATTTCAAGGGGCAGGAATGCTAGTTCAAATCCAGGCTCACGCAGCTGATATTTGGTTATTAGTGAGTGGATTAGACATGCCCCGTGCCAGGTGAGAGATGGCACAGCAGCTGCCACTCTGCTTTAAATCCCTGTGATCTTCAGAATGCTGCTGCTGACAGCAAAACAAGGCAAACTCAGCCAGGGCATGCCTGCACAGCACCTCATAGGCAGATGGAAGCCTGGTCCACACGGGCTCCGGAGCACTGTGCAAATCACTGTATTCCAAAAACCACGTCCCCATTAGAGAAGACTGTGGGCTGGGCTGATATATCCAAGGATTGGATCCTCAACGAGCCTTAAAAGCTTGGGCTTAGATGACAGTAATACAGGCACTCAGCTTTGGTTAGCCTGGAAGTGCAAGTACAACAAACACACATAAGCCTAAGAGGTACCATTTAGACTTTCTCACAGTTACAGCTATGTTAGGGTTCTAAGGTTCAGGTGCATGCACTTGTTAAAAAAATATATAAATCTCCTACATCTGTTGCTAGAACAACTCTCTTGGTTTTCTATTCAGCAACAGCCTTGGACCAGACTTAAGTCTTGTTATTTCTTTTACTGCATTCTATGCTTTCAAAGATGTTTCCACTGACCGTGGTGAAACAGCAAACTATCACCTTTCATTGGACAATTATAACTCAGCCATGGAAGAGGACCAGAGCACGCCCCAGCACCCTTGGAAAAATTTGGCGCAGGTTTACATTGTGTTGATAATTGCCTAAAAATACTACAGAGCTGGGTTACTGCTGTAGTGTGTCTCCAGTTCTAGGAGTCGAGGAGTGCTCCTGGGAGCTACAACAAGCAGATGTCGAGTCTGTGCACCTAACACGCCAGAAAGATGATATGGATAACATCTAACACCAATGTGTTTAAAAGCTAGTGGGTGTGATACTTCTGCTTTGCCTTCTTAAGTTGCAGCAATTCCTGCTGAATTTAAGAAAAAAACCACCAACTTTCAGGACAAAGCTCTTGGACATTATCCTGTGGAGGAGATGGGGAATCTGGAAACAATTACAGCCATACCAGGCCCACTGCTGGCAGTCTGTGGGATGTTCCTCTAAGACATGCAGAGGAACCACCTTCCAGCTTTCCTGCTTCACTGAATCTCCACCAAGGAGCCGCTATTCCCATAGCAGATAGAAGGACTCTTCAGGCTCTGTCTTTCAGCAGCGTTTTACCTCCTGTGCCAGAGACATAGAAGTGCACTCTCTCTATCAAAACACGGCTATGCCACAGGCTTTCCATCATCTTTGAATGATGGGCCAAGTATAAAAATTGATTTCTAGCTCCTGATATGAAAAGACAGGCAGAAAATTTCCATAGTAGATGAGTGAATGAAACAGCAGGTCTGAAGGAGAGGAGACAAGCAGGGCCACAAGGAAATTGTTTCCTTAAGGATGCGAATATAACACTTGCCTATAGATTTCACTGGAAAACCTGTTTCAAAATAAGGAAGCCTAAATCTATTTGGTTTCTCCCTGCTCTCTTTTCTCCTAAAGAGTACCTGACAGGTGGAGACTAAGCCAAGAGAACAGAGTCCCTCCATTAATCGTTAATGGAGACAAATGCCAAGTGTAGATGTCTACTGCAATTTTTCATTCCTTGCCAATAGCACAAAGTTCCACTGAGTAATGCCAAAATGTTAGGGTAGAAAATTCACTCATGGCTCCCCCAGTCCTTCTGCGATTTTTAAAAAAGCTTTCTGTTTTCAAAAAAGCAATTTCAATCTGGTACTTCCATTACTCCGTGTAGCTTTGTCACAGTTGATCTTCATTAAAACTGGAGACACTGTAATAGAAGGCATAATTTTAGAGTAAAGGTAATTGTTCTGTAGTCTGATCCATTGCCCGTGCCAGCATGCAAAGTAATGTTGTGCACTCACACATGCTGTGCAGTGTTAGACACTGACACAACAGAAGTGTATTTCCCAGTTTGCTTTGATTCGGGAATTACAATGAAATCGTCTGCTAGATGCATTTGTCTACAAATGCAGAGTCACAGACAGAACCAAGACTTCAATTCACAGACAGGAGAACCTGAAAATCTTTCAGGGTTTAGCATGAAGACAAGACTTAATTCATTTTGTTGACCTTTTCTATAGCATGCCTTGCTGGAATGATCCTTTCATTTTTATTTATGTTTCTGTCAGTCAGTATGATTCCACTTTTGTGGAGTGAAGGGGACCTAAAGTCACAGGCATTTCTGCCTCAGCCATCAAATGGGGCATTGCACTTAGAGCCTCTGCAACTGTATAAATCTGAATAGTTTGCTGCGATACTCCAATTCTGTGTGTTGACCAATCTCTCAATTAAGGGAAGACGGAGCAATTTAAGAGCACCAAAGTTGTCTCCACAGTTGTCTTTTGGCATTATAACTCCTCCTTTCCAAAAACATCAGCTATGGGTTCCCTCAACTGCAAGACTGCCTGCCTGAAACCCACTGAGTGCCATTCTAAAGTGTCTGATTTACAGAGTATCTGTTCTAAATCAACAACCAGTAATGGAAGGCATGTACTCATTTAATGGGTATTATTTGCCTGGAGTACATCTGTCCATTTACTAGTTGATAATAAAACGCAATGTTCAATGGCCTGAGACATTTCACAGTGAAATGCACTTGCTGAGAGTCTGAGAGTGGGGAGCCAGGGAAAGGTACTATGCCTTTAATGAGTTTAATAGAGGCAGTCATGTTCAGAGGATAGCACCTGACCTGTCAGAAGTTGCTTTAGTCTTTCTAAAGGGGGTAGATGTTCAGTAATCATGTCCTAGAGAAAGGGCTAGATTCTTTCTTTATTGCATTAGTGCAGACTTAATGGGGAAGGAAAGGAGAGGCAGATTTGCATGTAGGTGAAAACCCAAGAGACTCCAAGGAAATAGGTTCAAAGACAAATGCAATTGACTTGGAAACTCCCTATGTGAACAGGTTGGGTTATACAGAAGAGGATGTTTTCTGTTTTGTTTAACAGATTAACAGAACAGCTTCCTTTTAACCACATATGCATCTTTTGCCAGTATTTTAAATTGTGCTGTCTATTATGAACATTGTAAAAAAAATTCTCATCCATCTGGACTTGATCTGGCTTAAGGATAATTCCTGGGGTTTTGCTTAACAGCAAGACACTCCTTATAGCATTGTGATGATCCTTTAAATGGGAATATCTGAACATTAGCAAGAAAACTATTTCATGAGGGCCTCCAAGGGAGATCTAACTGTGCCTCCCATAACCTTCTACAGGCTGCTCTTTGCACAGATATTACCATATTCTTTTTGAGGGCAGAGAGAAGGACAAATAATGAGAATTCTGGTAGAGATCGATTTAGCAAAGGTTATTATTAACAGATCATGTGCAATGACTAAGGAGAAGGAATGTCAGGGAAATGTTGATTCGTCATCCAGCTTTGCTTTTAGTAAAATAACTGGGCCTACAACCTAACATGTTAACTCTTTCAGCCTTATTTACTATTGAAAACTTCAGTCAGGCAAGGAATACTACAACTATGGATGCTATAGGCAACATTAAGATACAAAGTTTGGCAGAAAACTTGTAACAGTTGTGTCCCAAACAGAAATAGCATGTCAGGAACACACACAGTAAAAAAGCAAACTAAAACACACGTGTTTTAGCAAATCATCTCAGCTTCTGAGAAGCAATTACTCCCACCTACATATCTGCTTTTAAAGTCCAGTCACTTAGAATGATCTGCTTATAAAACTTCTGCATGAGAAAAGGAAGGAAAAGAGAGATAAGCTTGGATTTCAACCTCATAGAGCAAAAAAACTAAGATCTTCAAAACCATTGTCTTAATTTTGTAAAAATTCATATTTATAAAACTAATTAAGGAATGAGGCAGGCCAGGATTTTATGCTAGTATCTTGCCTTTGACTAACACAGTTTCAATTTATCTCAAATTGAGGTTGTCTATGTCAAAAGATAATTTAACTCTAAATTACATCTATTGTAAATCTGTTACATTGATGTAATAGATTGAGCTGACCAAATCAAACTCGCACTCAAAATACATAGTTATGTGTGCATGTTTAATGAGCAAGGACAGCTTAGTAACCAGTCTGAATAATAACAATTGCATCGTGCCTGCAGACAGCTCATTGTCTCCGAAGTATTGCAGATTTGAAATTTTCTGCTTTGTTCATCAGAATTCAGAATGGTTACCAAGTATCACCCAGGAATTACAGATACAGTCCATAAATGACAGGTCAATTAAGAAGGCAGCATGAATTCCTAAAAATGCTGGAGAACAAGGGTTGAAGAGAATACATTACAAAGAACTTGCAGAAGTGACTTGATTTTTGAAACAGAAAATCAGAGGATGAGAAGTAGGAAAGTGCAGAAAAATGAAGATAGAGCTATAATGCCCTCAGTGAATACTTACCTCCTACTGAAGCTGAAAACCTTTCAAATTCAGAAAAGAAAGAATAATTGAAAGCCGTGAGAAAATATGTAAGTTGGTAGCAACATCTAAAACAAGCATCCTCTGATTTTGTGCAGGCAGAGAGGATTTATTAGGTTACTGTGGCAGTACTATAAAACACCAGCACAGAACTGTGAAGAAGCTACTGAACAGCTTGAAACAAATAGTACAGATGGATCTAGAAATCACTTGCCTGCAGATGACAGCTTCAGCAGAAGGTGGTATACTGGCTATAGAATTCAGCCACTGCTCTCCCACCACAGAGGTATGCATTGTTACTGTCGCTTTTTCCATCACTGGTACCAAAAGAGGCAAAATAATTCACTTACTGGGCTCAGACTGGGCCAAAGAAAAAGATCTCCCAACTCAAATAATTTGAGCTGAGTGAAGTTTTTCTGGTAAATAAAGTCTTCTGAAATATGCACTTTTGAGCTGACTAAACATTGCATGAGTTTAACTAAATTCCAAGGAATATTTTTGAAACAATATAACTGGGGAGAAAAAAAACACAAACAAACCAAAAAACAAAATCCAACAAAACAACTTAAATAAAAATGTTTATTTAAAAATTATTGGTTTGAATCAAGTACTATGATTGTCAATTTTGTACTTAGAAATCAGATTTTTCAGTTTTGTTGCTGAGATCAAATAATATTATTGGAAAATAGGATAAGTAACATTAACCATAGAATTTTACTACAGAGAAAAAGACTTGGTTTCTAGTCAAACAATATATTTGGATTTGTTTTATTAATTCCGGCTTACCTTTTCTTGCACTTGCCACCCAAATTTAGTTGTGAAATACAGTGATTTAAAATAACTATAAAAAATCCAACTGGAATGAACTTCAGAGTCATAGCTCTTGTGTTGCCCTGAGGGAGAAAAGGCAGACTACAGAGCTGCAAGAGCCCCTGGGAAAACGCTACAAGCAGGATTAAGGAATCTGCTCATGTACCTGTTCAGAGCCAAGGTACAGGGATAACCCTTGGTGTACAGCTTTGCTCTTTGCACCTTCATTAGCCTGATAAAGGAACCAGTGTCTTCAGAGATGACTGAATTCTGCTTCTGGCTTGTATAGCAAGTGAGTAACTCACCTGATACACAGGGAGGACACTTGCTGTGCATTGCCCGACATGTAAGTAGGATTAGACAAAATAAAAAGCTGTTTTTGACTTCTCTGTCCTGTAGCATCAAGAGTGGCCCAAAGTCACAGATTGAGATTGGTAAAAACCCATGGACAGAGGCTGGGCTGCCTCAGAATTACAGGTTTGTCATTTTTCACTTCTCTGTCTATAAAACAGAAATAAAACCAATTGAGTTTCATTGAGGTAAATACGCAGCATTGATTTCAAGGCACTCAAAAGCACTATAATAACAACAGGCTCTATAATAACCATATGAAAAAATATAAAAGCACCAAGTTGGCCAGAGTAGGCCTTTTCTGCTAAATGAAAGAAGAGGAATTATTTTAACATGGGCATAACTAATGCACTTTTGAATTATTAACCTGCATGAGTGTGACAAAGTAATTAGTTCATTATTAAGGTTTCCATCTTTGAAAAACTGTATAAAATATTTCAATAAAATAATTTTGTACCTTCAATCTAACTTATTAAAGAATAGGTAATAACAGTAGTTATGCAGTAATGAAAGAATAATCAGGTATGCTCACATCACAAAATCCGGAAAAGAGGAACAAGAAATACTCCAGGTGTGACATTCTTATCATAATCATAATTTCCCAAGGAACAGAACAGTGAGAGCCTGATTGAAAATGTTTGCAAACTTACATTGGAAGTATCTCTACCACCCTCAGTTATACCATCTATACACAATAATACTGTTCAATTAATATCCCAGACTATTACTTAGGAATATAAAGTTTAACTAAATAACCATATTTCTAGCAAAAGGCAAACCAAGAATGGTATATTGTTGCAATAAATAAAAATAATAACAAGATCAAAACATCCAAGCCAAAGCAACACCTTTGAGATGGTTTAATTAAACTGGATCAAACCGGGATTAATTTGTTCCCTGTTGTCAACTCAGGTAGGAACTCCAAAGAAAGAAAATATGTCTGATCTAACTGTGCTTTATTTAATGTGAAAATGGCAATAGACTCTCCGGGGATCACCAGAGTGGAAAAACAACCTCTTAATTACTTCAGTAGTCTCGTTTCACCATTGCTTGAAGAAACACCCTGCCACAGCCCCTTGGCTATTGTCTCAGTAAAACACCTGTCCCACAGGGCAGCGACAGAACCACACCGAGATACCAACCCTTGGAGTTTTGTGCACCTCTCTGAAACACCCCACAGCGGCTGCTGTCAAAGAGAAGATGTTAGTTTAGGGTGAGAACACCTTGAATAATTGCACAGACCAGGAAGATTCTGAGGAAGAAGAAAATAAGAAATAAAGGAGTTATCATCCCACCTTCCTGACTGCTAATTCCTGAAAGAGTGTTGGTGAAGAAAAGGTATCCAGATGTTCCCCTAACTGGCACCCAGCTGTAATGACATACCTAAGAGCATTTATCTGGTGTCACACATGCTGTGGCTGTTTCCCTCAGTATTCATTGCATGTATGGGACCGTGTGGTGACAACAGACCTGCCACTGGAGCAATGGGGCTTCTGGAAGGGACAATCTAGTAATTCACCTGGCAATCCTGGTCGCCCTCGACCGAGGCGCCGGCCTCCCAGTCCCCGACGGCTGACTCCGGGTGCGGCTGCTTCAGGGCTCTACGTGGGTGGGTCACACAGAGATGAGGCGGCCCAAGGTGAAAAACAAAGGCGGTGCAGTTCGAATGAGGCAAGGAGACAAAGGGCTGCAGGAGGGGGTCTCCCCCGTGGTCTCCTTTATTGCAGGAGCACGTAAAACGCAAGCAAGCAGTGGAAGGAGAACTCTACGGAACAAGGGCTGTGCGGCCGGTTAAAAGGGAGGGAAGAACTGGGAGGAGTTGGAGGGAATAACCAATGGGATGCAGGGCAGGGGGAGGGCACAAGGGTTCAGGGTCCAATTAAAACAATTGAGGGGAGGGTACAATAAACGACAACCAATAAAACACCGAGTACAAAGAACTTTCCAGAAGGGTGGGTAGGTCCAGAACCCTGGGCACGCCTTCCTTCTGGAAAAAAGGGTGGGTTTTACACCCTGGTCCTGCCCAGGGAGCCCTCCTCCAAGGAGGAGCCTCCCACCTTGGAGGTGCAGCTGGAGTAGGAGGCGGTGGCAATATCCAGGGAAGGACCTCCCACAGGAGAAGAGCCCAGAGCCCAGCTAGGCAAGAAGAAGGTCTCGTCAAGCTCAGATACAGGAGGAGAATGGATTGAGAGCAGCTTTGCTGAGAAGAATCTGGAGATGAAGCTCAACATGACCCAGCAAAGCCAATGCATCCTGGCTGCATCCAAAGCAGTGTGGCCAGCAGGGCAAGTGAAGTGACTCTCCCCCTCTACTCCACCCTTGTGAGAACCCATCTGGACTGCTGCATCCAGGTCCGGGATCCCCAGCATAAGAAAGAAGTGTACCTGTTGGAGTGACTTCAGAGGAGGGCCGTGAAGATGATCAGAGGGTGCAGCACCTCTCTTACAAGGTCTGGTAGAGAGAGACGGGGTTTTCCAGACTGGAGAAGACAAGGATCTGGAGAAAACTTATAGCATCTTCCAGTGCCTAAAGGGGCCTGCAAGAGAGCTGGAGAGGGACTTTTTACTAGGACAAGTGGGGAAGAAATTCTTTGCTGTGAGGGTGGCGAGGCCCTGGCACAGGTTGCCCAGAGAAGCTGTGGACGCCCCATCCCTGAAAGTGTTCAAGGCCAGGGTCAATGGGGCTCTGAGCAACCTGAACTAGTGAGCAACCTGAGCAACTCTGAGCAACCTGAGCGTCTTCCGGACCATGGCATTTCTCCAGGGCTAAGGAGTCAAGATTTGTGAAACAGATGCAGGGCGAGCAGGGAACCTTGCAGAATGAGAAAATGCCAGGTTGTGTAGCTGCAACTGCAAGATCATTTCAGGGGGTCAAAAAGTCCTTATTCTAATCAAAATATTATTTCCAGAGTGGGGACAGCACCCCAGGGGCAGATCCCACATCTGGGGCAGTAGTATGTGCTCTAGGACCCCTCTGCCCATTTGTGATGGACTGTCACAGTGATTGACTTCGGTTTTAAGAACAACATGGAATTTCAGAAATGAGTCAGTAAAAACTTAGTATAGACTTGAGGATTTGAGCACAGCAGCAGTAGCACTTAGGTACAGCTATCTTGCAGATGAAAGGGAGATGTCAATAGACTTAGCCAGAGTAAATCCCATTTAACAAGATACATTACACTATCTGCTAGAGTGCAGACAAAAGCAAACATACATCTGACCTAAAAGATCCTTTCCAATCTCAAAAGTTCATCCTCTGGGACTCAGCATGACTCACTCCAAGGACTAGAAGTGCTGAATGAAATATTTCTGAGATTCAGCTCTGTGATAGACTCTTGACACAGATTTAATATCCCCATTTTATAAAAAGAGCACTTTTCACAACCATGCCACTTTTGATCTCACAGTCCTGATCTTTAAAGATCTCCAAAATGCCTTCCAAAGGCAAGCCTAGTGCTAACAGTTTAAACTACTGGTCACCAGAAAACAGGGATTCAACAGAGATATTGATTTCATGGCACAGTATAATTTCCTTTCCCTTCCACTAACCTTTCCATGTTCCACAGACTAAAAATTATTTTTTCTTTCATTCCCTTAGCAAGGTAACTGCCTTATCAACTGTCTCTACTCCACACATACTAATGATGGTTTCTTTCTGAGGTAGTTCCTGAGCAATTGCTTTCATTTTCTGCTTAGCTTTGAAGTCTGCTAACTTTGTTTCATACCTGAGGAAGGCTGTTCTGCCTGAAAAGAAATCTTTAGATAAAAGATGCATGCGCACATGCGCACAAATTGTTCTACCTGTTGTCTTTGGAAAACTGTTGCTCAAAATACCACAGCTGCCTCTCTTTTATAAATATTTCTGAAGTTGGCAGGTTAAGAGAATACAGTAAATAAAGCACACCAAGTTAAGTAAGATATGAGACATGATGAGACCCTATTAAACTAAACAGCAAAATGGATCAACATGTAGTGGTGGAATCATAAATAATCAATATGGAGAACACTAAACGTAGCTGCTCCACCTGCTGATTCAGGAAAGAAAGGGTCTTCTCTGGGCTCTGTGTCACATCAGACAGCACTTTGTGGTTGTCCTGGGGGCAACCTAAAAGGCACTCAATGTTAAGTAAATGCAATCTGAAGTAGGAAACTTGTATGTGGGGAAGAGCTCTGTCAGGCTCCTCCTTGCTTGGACTCAGAAAAAAAGCCAAAGTATCTCTGACATATTCCAAACAAATGCTGCTTGGGGACAAAGTGCCCAAGACAGGAGCAAGTACTCTCAGACTGAGAATACCAGCCCACTTCTTTATTCCAAAGACAGGCATGATGTAAAGGATTGGTGCTCCCAGTAGGACCTGGATGTTAGGCTACACATACCCCTCTTTGCTGACCTAATAGGATCAAAAATTATGAGAACAAGTGAGACAATAAAAATAAATTCAGAAAATTACATTGTCTCCTAGAATGCAGACAAAAGCAAACATATATCTGACCTAAAAATCCTTTCTAATATCAAAAGTCCTTGTGGAACTCAGAGCTTGTAAGATCTTTGCATTTATTTTTTAAGAACACTGGTACTTATTTTCCCTCTTACTAATTGTTTCAGCTATTCAGTAATAAAAAATTATTCCCTATGTTCATTAACAGGACTAATGGCTTTCACTACAATCATGATGAACTTTTGCTATATTTTTGATCTTTCAGAACAAGTGAACATTTGCAAATATGACACAAATGGAAAATAAAAGAATAATTTATAATAATCCCATAAATTTTGTATTGATGGACAGTCTCCTTTCATACATAGACATGTTACAGTTTACTACATGAAAAATAACAAACATCTCATAATACACTATGACATGGTTATGATAAAATAAATCTTTGAGCCAAGCTTGATATTTCCAGAATTCAAAACATCAGAGTTACCAGTGGAAGACACTTCCCATTTTAAATTTGTAAGATGTTTTAAGTCCATCCTTTGCTGCAAGTATTATTTTTGCTGTGCCATTTTTTTGTATCCTTCAGGAGTTATTCACAGAAAGTGAACACTAGAAGCTATGTACGTGTTAAATTATAATTTATGAATGCAGGAAGCCAGCTTTTAGATTACCTGGCCAGCACAGTCAAATGGGAAGCTTGAAAATGTTTAGCACTGTGTTTTGATATCAGATAAATATTTATTTTTAAAGAGAGCAGTTACTTATGGACATCATTTACTTTTTTAAAAGAATTGTTTGAAAACCATAGACTTAAAAAAAATTACATCCCATGACTATAAGCTATTCTTTTTTTGGATTAGTAAGAAAAAATTGATACTTCATATAAAGTGATTTAAAAAAAATTATATTGCTATGGGTTTTGTACCTCAAAAGACAGTCAGTGGAGGGACTAATTAGCAGAATTATTGACCATCCTATCAGGGAATAATTAAGGAGAACGAGAAAATGGAAGAAAAGATCTTGTACTGGTCAGAATCAATCTACCATTGCTTTTAGAAGGGGCCATTTACAAAAAATAACTAAATAGAGCTTTGATAATCCATGGCTATTAATCCATATCACAAAACATAATTGGCTCATGGACTCCATCAGAAAAAAAAATTAAAATTACTTTCCTCCACACCACTCATGGTGTAAATAAAAAGCCAGATCATTTATTGACATGAGTGCAATGTTAATTTGCAATGAAGCAAAGCCTTGCCTCTGCTGCTGCCTTGGTGTGAAAGACAGTGACCAAGAGGAGGGTTTGCATGATGCCTGCCTGTCCTCTGTGTCACCTGAGAGCAGTTTGCCACAAGCCAAAGCAGTGCTTGGAGTTTAGGAGATAACTACAAATACCACAATTTGTAATAGAGTGTTATTCCTTGGAAAAAAACCAAACAACAGATCTCTAAATTCAGTTCTAAAGCTCATTAAGCAGCTTTATCAAGGGATTTATGTGCCCTGAAAAGATCCTAAAATTTTAGGAGCATATGGGAAGTCGGTTGGAAGTACAACTTATTTAAACATCAAGGCACAATCAGAAGTGACTGCAAGTCTGCTCACCAGCACATGTCTACTTCTCTGTGTCAGGGCATCCATGCAAAATTACAAAGTGTGTAACTTATTTGTTATCTGTCACACATTTTACCCCACTGATTCGTCTGCTTATCATTCATTACATGAAGGAATCAAACTGAGGGGAATAATCTCTTTACTTAGCACACTAGGTATCAGTTGAAAAAAACCCTTGTCTGCCCATCCATTAGTAGTGTAGGAGTGAGATGCATAGTTGATCTGACTTTTCTTTCACATTGCTGAAAAATAGAAAATAACCCTGCCACCATCAACACACTACTCAACTTCTCAGATTTTAATGACACACATTGATGCAGCTATCATCTTTCTTGCTCATGGTGGCCTAAAGCAAGCTTGAATTTTAAAGCAAAATGAGTCCAAAGCTCAGGGTGGCACAGACAGGAAGGTTGGTCACGCCCATGCAAACCAAGATGCATAATCTTGGCACACCACCACCACAAACATTGGGTAATTGATACAACAGGCTCACTGCTCATAAACTGAATGTAACACTCTTGCTTTCTGCTGACAGCTCTGTGGAAAAAATACTTCCTCGGTGAGGAGGGATCAGACTCAACTGAATGTATTCTTTAATTTCTCACAAGAAAATCAAACACCTCCTTCATCTCTTGGTTTAGTGGGTGCCCACGTAGGGCATGTGTACAGGAGAGAAGAGGAGCAGCTCTGGAAAGTGGTTCACCATCCGTACACCAGCAGCTCCACTATGCAGGGCCAGGCAAACGTGCTGGCTGAGCAGATTTAAATGCCCAGATTTAAATTCTGCTTTCCACCTTGCTGGTGTTCACTGCCTCCCTAGCACAGAGAGAGAGCAGGAGCCTGTGCCAAACCGTGCTTGGACACTAAAGTGATTGCACAGGCACACAACTGGGTTTTAACATCAAGCTGCCACTACTAACACACCCCCAACCTTACTGTCCAAAAGGGAAGAGATTCAGTTTGACATCATCAGGTGCTGTCAGCCCTTTCAGAAAACCCTTTGTAGTATCACTCATCTTCAATAAAAGAACCCTGTACTTCCAGAGCAGGGTGAAATATGAACACTAAAACAAACATCAAGACCTTGTCTGCTACTGAGGGTGCAAGGACAGGATCTCAGTTACCGTTTGTAAAACCGCTAAACCCTCAAAGTTTGCTTCTTTTTTCCAGAAGCAAAAGCTTAAACCCATAGATCACTATCTGGTCTCAGAAGCAGACATTTTAGCATTCTCTTTTAAACCTTTTTTCCCTCCCCAAGAGCTTTTCTAGGACTGGGAGAGCAACAAAGGAATATCCATACTGTGCTTTTATTTCAGCCTTGTCTCTGACCCTGAAAACTGTGGAAAAATCTTGGATAGACACTGCCAGCCTTCCCTAAAGCATACAAGAAAACTGCTTCACTTCCTTGGCATTACATAGGACAAAATGACCTCACGTGCACCTTGATCCCTCAGAAGGCTGTTGGGATCTGACTGCAATGAGAAGGAGCGCAGAATTTGTGCCCACTTTTGCCATAGTTTATAAGTATTCATCTAACATATGTGAACAATTGACACAAATCTAGGGAGGTGGTAAGGTGGCACAGCTGTTTGGGGGACTGTAAGGGAGATATGTCTGCCTAGATCCAGAAGCAATTGTTTAACTTCATTAAAATAAAAGGAAAAGATGCAGTTGTAGCAGCACTGATCCAGCCACACAAAACGTGTCAGACCCACAACATTACAAATGCAGTAACTTTTAGCACAAAGGAACATGTTTTTCTAATATATGTGTGCATACACATATATAAGCTTGCCTGTGTGCATTTGTATATATACACACACACCCCCCTACACATATATACACAAATGTATATATAGGCTTGAGGCCAGACAATAAACAAAAGGGGCTAGCAGTGTTCATATATGAAGGAAAAAACTGATCAGATTTAAGAAAAATTTGTTGGAATGATGGGAAGATTAAAATGAACGGCTCACCTGTACTGTACAATGTGAGGGAAGAGTCTTGGTGTTTTACCTGTTACAACATCCAGATTATTTCTAACTGCCTGCCACAATGAGGAGGTTATTTTTGCAGTTGCCAGGCTCTGTTGTATGCCAGGGAATGAGCTATGCAACCTCACCCCCGCAGCCCTTTGACATGTCATGCTACGAGCCTTCCCCTGGTTCTTGAAATGTGTCAAGGAAACACATTCCAACTTCTGGGATGCCCAGATTCATCTGGGGCTGCTGACACCCTGATGGGTTTGTTAGAAACTCTAATTTATTTAAATCTATTGTTTTGAAGAAAATAGAGGGCCCTGTTAGGCTTCATTTTGAGATGCTTAAAAATGCAAAACCAGATAATCTTGGCAAAGCAAAGGGGTTACGCTGAAATAGTTACAGACAAAGAAAAAAAAAAAGCAGGGAAGTACAAATTACTAGGCTATCCTTAACTCCTGTCTGCTACCAAGGCTTAGAGAGCTGTGGCATGCTGAAGGCAGTCGAGACTGGCGCCACAGAGGCAGCTGTGAGATACAGACCTCCATATCAGACTGGGCTCAGGCTAAAGGGAACTTTTCTCTAGCATCGTCTGAGTATGACCAGAATACCAACACATATAAAATAATTTTCAAGCACATTCCCCTTGGGAGTGTTATACCAATTGTGATGAGCCTGTGAATATGCAAACAGAAATATTTTTCAGGCCTGTCTGAGGGTTCACAAAAACTTGACATACTGATTTCTCATGCTACGATGGAGAGAGAACTGATCTGGAATTTGCCTGATTTTCTTTGTCCCAGGCACCATAACTTTCATTGTTGCATTTTTCATAACCTGATGACAATTTATAAATATGACAGAGAAACCACTATCATTAAGATGCTGTGTTTCCACAAAGACCACACACTTTAAAATAAACCAACAGTACATATTACTAAGTTGGCGCATGGTATCTCCATTTTCCATTTTCCATTTTCCAAGAAAATATTGCAAGCTGGGGCCCACCATACTTAGCACTTATCTATTTAATTTGAATCAGATTAATAAATTTTAAACATTTGAGGTTTAAAGTTGTAACTCATTAAAATAAAATTAAGGGATAGATGAGCTTTATCCCAGATGAGGAAAATCCCACTGGAATTCTAAAACTATTCCTTTATCTTCCAATTACAATGAGCAGAATGAACAAGTCGTAGCCGATTTTAAGCTGAAAGATTGTATTGCACATCTCAAAAAGCTGGAATTCAATATTTGAGTTTGAAAAGAGAAGAGAAAAAAGGAACAGAGAAATTTCATACTAAAGGGACCTGTTTTGTTTAATGTAAGTAGACTCAAATCTGAATTTCACCTTAAGGGTCTAAAAGGAAATAAGCATTAACCAAAATTTGTCTTCACCCATTAAAGAAAATTATAGTCAACATGTACCTACACTGTGCATCCAGAATATACAGTCAATCATAGTATATACCCTGGGGAGAACTTAGAAAGCCATTTCTTCCTCACTTAGAATAGTTGCTACCAGAACTACAAAAAAGTTCAAGAGCTATAAACTTGGAATTACTGATAATGCTACTGGAAACCTCCAAGCTCCACCATTTTATATTTAAAGGAAAAAGAAAAAAAAAGTATTACCAATAAAAAACCCCCATGCTACTGATAAGGAGACCTAGTTGCAAGAATATAGATGATATGAATATTTAAAGAAAGGAAAAACTGGAGAAGCAGCTAAGTCATGTGAGCAATGTACGGCAATTTAAAATCTCAGTGAAATCTCAACAGGCAAAATAATTAAGAACAATAAGATGGAATTTTTAATAAGAAGCGCCAGACCAAGGATTAAATACATTTCAAGGTAGAGAGAGATATGATGAATAACACCAGAGAAAATTTAAAATGTTCACTAGATATTTACATTCTATAAAGAGAATTATAAAATGAGAATGAATCTATTTTATATAATACAAAACATTGTAAAATAGTTTAAAAAGGACACATCTGCCAAGATTAAACACGGGCATAAGTAATCAACAAATCTGGGCAACTTACTTGCACTCCCACAATGCCTAAAATTGCTTAGCTGAAGGGTTCTCCAATTCATTAACATTTATAAATTATTTATATTATAATCAATCATGGATAACTGGAACAATTCCAATAGATGGGAGTACTGCCAAGAAAAAGAAAATTCTGGGACTGGAAAACCCTGCAACATTCAGTGTCAAAAACACATCTCAATTTGTTGAAGATCAACTCAGAAACGTTGATCACTGGAAAAATTTTCTGACAGTCTGCAGATTTTTATTCTGTAACAATTTCTAGCATGAATAAAAAACCAATGGAGTAGCTAACAATATGGGCTAAAGGATGCTCTCAGCATGAATGTGTCTAGATGCTGGTTTGGTTTTTTTCTGAGCCATGTTCCTTACTGCATCTCCTTAGGCTGGAAGTCTTTGCAGTCAAATCCCGCTGCTAGGTTGCAGGTCCCTCTGACCTCTGGTTTTGTGGAAAAGGCTCCTAGAGTTTTCAAAGGCCTGTGACACTGTTGTGCCAGTGGGCTCAAGGATGCAGTCATCTATGCAAACAAACCATCACCAGGAGGATAAAAGCAAGATTCAGCCCATGGAGATCAAATGAGTGTTTGCAGATTCCTGTGATATCTCTGAGAACGAATGAAAAATCTGAAAATTAATTAAAAGCACAGTTTCACAGCTGAGACCTTGAACATGGCATTTCATCTGGAGCTAATGTTTATGGGTAGTTACCCTCTCCCTACCTTGGCAAAAGGCTATAGATTCACAATTAATAATTGTGCTGCTATTAATCTTTGGATGAAGTAGAACAGAGCCATTAAACAGAGACGGCCTTTTACAAGGAGATGCATACGGATGAGTACAGAATCCTTCCAGTGGATGAAAGGGGAAAATTGGCAAGAAATATTTTTAAAGGCTTGTTACAAAAATCCTCCTATTCTGGTCACAAATAAACACTTGAGTGTCCCCCAAAAGTCTCTCTGAATCAGCTGCAGCATAGCCAAGACTGTTCCGGACCCCATCCTTCTGAAGCCGTGCCTGCTTTTCAGTTAGATCAGAGCTCATTGTCATGATTTCAGTTGTCCCCATCATAGCTCAAGCTCTATTTTCTGGCATTTGTACGAGCAGCTCATGAGCTGCAGCATTTTCCTGTTGCCACTTTTTGAGGCTGGGGGTATAGAGGCAGGGGCAGTATTACCCGTAGTCTGGAGTTAATCCAGCATCATAATCCTTCTGGCATCTTAGTTCTCCCCTTACACTGCTCTTGGTCCAGAGCTGAGGCAGCCTCAAGAAACTGTCTCAGTTCCTACTACCACGGTGCTCAGTGAAGATCAATTTCCCAGAGACCATCTACCTAAATTATCTCCTTTTGCTATAATTTCCCATTGTCTGCCACTATCAAAAACAGAGGCATGAGGCCCTCACCCACAATTTGCTCTGGAAGCCCTTGCGACAGTTAAGGGCAGACACCACTGTTAGCCCAAAAATCCAGGTTTGACACCAAAGGTCCTCCTGACAGCTCTTAAACCCCAGTCTTTCCTGGTATGTTCTTTTTCTCACTTATAAAGTAACCCTCCTGAGTGTCATCTTCATGGAGCTTCCTTCAGAGATGTAATGGGCTAGAAAGAACAAATTTTCTACGTCAACTTTGACCCTAAGTACAACCCCCAGATTCTCAAGTCTCCCTAAATCTTTCTGAGACAATTTTAAAGGTCCTATTAGAATCAAGTCTCTTGTGCAGTGTGAAGAGGAAGCAATTTTATCTACTTATTATCTTCACTGTTGCATGATGTGGGAAAAATATGCTGACTTCTTTAAATGACATATGAGTGAGAAAATAAAACTGGCAAGTGGCTAAGTTTAGCCATCCATAAACTTGTAATTTGCTTACATCTTTAGAACCATCTAAGTAAAACAAGAACCTAATCAGGTGATACACTCCTACAAAACTTAATGGGGAGCAACCAAGCACAAGTGAGTTCGTTAAATGATGCAATGGGAAATGAAGTTAAAAATATTTATCAATCACTTTCTGGAACATCATGGAGTAATGGAAAACTTCCATGAGTTTGACAGGCATTAGGTTTCAAAAGGCAATTTATTACCTAGGAATGTGTGCTTTCACTGAAGAAATCATTCCTGCTTTTTAATGACTTCAGCATTAGGCACAGCATTTTGATATAAATATATTTAGTACACTGCCAAAGATAGGATCTCCAGATTCCTGATGCTTTAATAGCTTCCATGTTTCAGAGCCTAGAAAGTCCTAATGTTACCTGATAGTACCAGGAGAAAATCTTTTAACATCATGTGTAAAATATCTTAGTCATTCCCCCGTGAACATCACAAATTATCCAAGAAATATCTAATGAGAAAATGATTGAGTAACCTACCTCAAGACCAGTAGCAAATGAAATTTTAGTTTTGATTGATTTTGTTGTGTAATACAAATGAGCCTTTAGTCGATCATAGGAATGTTTTATTGACTCCCCCACTCTAGAGGCAGCTTGACAGGAGTTAGAGAACAATGTAACTGTGGCTATAGCATTATCATCTCTTCAGAGGCAGCCTATCTCTTTATGTTCATGCCTTATCTGCATTGCCAGGGCTGTAACCATTTCTCACTACTGTGGTTAATTTGATAACCCTTGGTAAGGACTACAATATGCCTGTACAGAGGATTCAAGTAAATCATCCTTCCCAATCCTTCCATGGATGGATTATAACACTTCAACAAGCTGCTTTTCCACACTTTAACAGAACGGCTTTTTCTCCTCCTGTTTCAAAAAACTTGTGAGCTGAAACGAGTGCTTCTTCTTTTACATACTTATTCCTTAGCATGCACTTGTAGGCAGTTGGTAGTTATTAGGCTGCATCGTGCAATTTAGAACTTTAAAAAGACATCTGCACAGAACTAATACAAGAGTAAGGGTGTATAATTTCTCATCTCATTTGTTAAGATATATTAGAAGATTATTATGAAGATTGATAGAGATTATCCCCCGTTTAATTGTTAGAATCAAATGATCATTGCACACTGAGGCATAAAATACAAGGTGTATCAAGTCAGGAAGTATGTACACATTTTGCAAGTCCAGAGGAAATCACATTATCTGGGGAGAAGTAACTGGTTATTTTTACTGACTGACCTTCTAATAAGATTCAACTTTCACTTGCATACAGTCACACAATGACCAGAATTTTTTAAATTCCTATCCTGACTGGACTCTGTTAGTCAAAGTAGTAGTGGAAGACAATGAGAAGGGAAAAAGCAAGTTGGAAACAACAGAAAGCTGGTCAGTAAATTATAAATCAGTTCTCTGAGGAAAACTGGGTAAACACAGTTAATTTCTAGTATATGTTCCTGACACCTGCATGTAAATCATTCTAATAGGAGAGAACAAAAGGGAAAATAACTGCTGCTAAGGACTCAAAATTCAGACTGTGCATGTTTTGTGAGATTTTAGTTTGCTCTAGTTTGCATCTGTGGACAAAACACACACTAATTGCATCTTCCAGCTAGGTTTCAGCTGACAGGAGTTCAGCTCATGTGCTGTAAACACCACTTGGCATGGAGAAGCAAAGCCTGGTAGGGAGGGATGATGAAGTCATTCACCTCAAAGAGGTGATCAGGAACACCTGATCCAAACCAAATGTGGATGTTCAGTGTGTTGCTATACAGGGACACAACGTAGAGTGCAGCAGAACAAGGATAATGGTGCGCTTAGCCATCCACGTGCTTCATGGCCATGATTTCTACAACGATGGTGACAGTAGTATCTGTCCTGGATGCTTTATCTTTGCTTACAGTCTGCCGGCACATGGGCATTAGCACTGCACAGTCTTTCTCTTCCAAGAAAGTGGAGCAGGGGGTGCCAGAGATGCAGCAAGTTCTCACTTCTTCTTTCTGCCTTTCTATCAAATGCCCACGCTGGATTTG
The DNA here is from genome assembly GCA_013399195.1 of Dicrurus megarhynchus. Lineage (NCBI taxonomy): Eukaryota > Metazoa > Chordata > Aves > Passeriformes > Dicruridae > Dicrurus > Dicrurus megarhynchus. The sequence continues at coordinate 72,624 of VXAD01006095.1, forward strand.
TGTAGGCACAGCACAGCTGCTGGTTGGGAGAGCCAGCCGAGCTCTTGGAGAGAACTGCCATCTGCAAGGAAGTCCTGGACTTGAAGGGCACAAGAAAGAAAATTAACCAGCTTCTACTTTCTGCAGAAGTGAGCAGAGGTTCCTCCTCTTGCTGAGAACCTTTCTCTTCCTGGGCTCCACAAACACCAGCCAGTGCAGCAAAACTCCTTCCAGAACAGCATCGTGATGCTCTGTAGTGTTGTAGCCCGGGAGAGAGGCAGGAGTGTCACTGTCACGGCAGATTGCAGTGGCACTCTCCATCACTGGGGACACTCAGTCTTCTCCAAGCAAGATTTAGACAACTCCTGAGAAAAAAATAAATAGACTTAGTGTCTATTGAGCAAGGTGATTTTCTTACCTAGAAGAGGAACATTTTTTTCACCTGGGCTAATCTGAAGCAATTACCATATTTATCTAAGCCGTGTTACAAACCACCAAGCCAGTGAATACAGCTGATGTATTCAGTACAGAGCACTTTCTCTAAAGCATTTAAGTAACCCAGGAGGTAGCCACAAGTCACAGGGAAGTAAAATTTAATGCAGAATCATTCAAAATCCATTATCAGTTTTCCTTGCTGTGCATACCTTCATCTGAGGAGGAAGTGAGAGGAGGGCTTAAAAGCCATTTTATTAGAGATGAGTGCCTTTTTATGTCCACCTTTCTCTCTGGGTTTTCTTCTTGCTCATAAGACGCCACAGTCACACAAAACTTACCTGGTTTTCTTAGAGAGTTCAGCCTGGAGCAGCATATACATATCCACCTGAAATAGAATTCCCTGGATTTATGCTCTGATGAACCTATCTCCTCCTCCTTTTAAAGACTCCATGAGTCTGGAGTAACTGAGGTGTCTACACTGTTTTTGGTTATAACATCCTTCTTTTGAGATAGAGGCTAAAGAAGTCAAGGAACAGCAACCTTTCAGGTTGGGCAGTGGACTCTGGGTTTCTAAATGACAGTCTGTGTAGAGAACAAAACAAAGGTGCAGTAACCAGAAAATAGCTACCAAAAATGTATGTATCGCAAGTACCACTGTTATACTTCCCAATTTTGATCACACAGGTTATGATGGTTTCCATCAGCAATACATCCTGTAAATAGCTAAACACATCGGCAAAATTCCATATGAACAAAATACAATCATCTCTTCAACATAGCCACCTGGTCGAAAATGGCAGCTGTGGTTGAAAATAGCAGTTTTATTCAGCTGCCTACAATAAGCAGACTTATGCTGGGCACTGCAGCTAATGTTGTTTTTTCATAATTTAAAAGGTATTACCTCACCAATTTACCACATAAGGTTACAGTTCACCAATCTTGATGCAGATATAAAAGTTGTAACTGATCATCTACTGAATAAAATTAATGAAATTACTTTCACACCAAGCCTGACACTGCTTTAGGCTTAAAATCCAATGTGAAACCCCACATATGAACTCTTTATACATTCATTTAATTGTTGTATATGATGAAAAAGAAATATCTCTGAACGCTTTTGGTAAGAAGAATTTTCAGAATTGATTACAGTTCTCATGAAAGGCTCTGTAGCAACCAGTCCGGAGTCTTAAAGTCCTTGTCCCACCTTTCTTCCAAATATTAGGTGCAGTGTAGGCACCAGCTCCCTATGCACAGCCTTCCCAATATTCTTTCCCAGTATCTTTGCCCATCAACTGGAATACCACACCTAGGCATGGGAAAATAGTTGGCTTAAATCTCCCTGCACATTCCTGCCCTCTTTGCTTGTAAAGGAAAAAGGTTATAAATAGTGATGGGGAGTATGTCACACGGACACCTGTGGGGCTAAGATCTCAGACTATTTCACAGATTGCCAAACAGCTGCCTAAAATATCCCTTCTGTCCTCCATTTCTTTTTCTCATTCATTCCTGCAGAAATTTACATGGAAGAAACAGTTTAGAAGAGCTCTGAATCTTAAGAAAAAAGAAGCAGCACCACATTTCCTTAAGTAGTTCAATCTACAAAGACAAGATTTTCCTCTCTGGTGGGGAAAGCATATGGGGAAAGCCACTTTTTTGGTTAAGTGCTGAAGGAAAAATAGCACTAATTATGCCATTCACAAATAGCATACTTGGTGTATCACAATGGTGATGTTGCTAAGGACAAAGAATGTTCAGTGAAATCAGTATCTAGGACATCTGATACTGTCTCGTGCACTTTAAAGCTAAAAGACTCTCCCTTTCAAGAGGGTGCTTTGCAACTGTATTTCATCCATCTTCCCCAAAGCTCCTAAGAGCCTCCTAAGGGGTCTCTGCAGCAACCTGTTCTCAGTGGCCGCACCAACATGTCCCAGTACTAACCCTCCAGCATGGCTTGGGCTGGGGCTGGGAGCAGAGCACAAAGCAGCAATTAAGCTCTGCAAACTGGACAAAGTGGAGGTTGAATCAGTTCTTCAGGGCCATGAAGCTATTTGATCTGTCTAAGGAAAGCTGCTGCAGAAAGCAGATTTCATAGGAGAGAGTCACACTCAGATGGGCATATTTCTCTGAACTGGAGAGCATCTGGCATACCATCAAGCTACACTTAAATTACTAATGAGCTAAATAGAAGTTTTAAGTAGCACATATGTGCCTTTAGGAAGGACCTGGAATGTGACAACTGAAGTCACAGGATGTTTAACTACTGCAGATCCAAAGCTGTCCAGACAGATGGTCAAACTGCAGCTAGAACCAGAGGAAAACAAAAACACCTCAAGCACAGAGACTGCTCAAGTCAAAATGACAGATACGATGGAGAACTGGGCCTGCTAATGTAAAGACAGAAAAAATAATTAATGCATTGCAGACTAGAGCACTTAAAGGCGAGGAAGAAGGCTGAGTAACTGAGCTTTCTGTCATTATGTTATACCAGTGCTTTAAATTTTGCCCATCTCTAAGACTAGATGGAACTCTGCTTATCCACTACCCCATAATTTTGCTTATGGGAAAAAATATTGGACAGTTTCATTTCAATAACTAAATCTGTGTTGTGGTTTAACCCCAGCCAACAACCAGGCCTCACACAGCTTGCTTGCTCACTCCCCCTCAGTGGGATGGGGGAGAGAATAGGAAGAATAAAAGTTAAAAAAATAAAGGATTGAGATAAAGACAGTTTAGTAGGTGAAGCAAAAGCCCTACACACAAAGAAAGCAAACCAAGGAATTTGCTCACCGCTTTCCATGGGCAGGCAGTTGTTCAGCCATTCCCAGGAAAGCTGGTCTCCATCATGTACCAGGGTGATGGATTAGATGACTCAGGAAAACAAGCAGCAGCGTCCCACCTTCCTCCTTCTTCCCCCAGCTTTATATGCAGGGCATGATGCCATATGGTGTGGGACATCCCAGGATCAGCTGTCCTGGCTCTGTCCCCTCCAAGTTCCTTGTGCCCCCCAGCCCAGCTGCTGGTGGGGTGGTGAGAGAAACGGAAAAGGCCTTGATGCTGTGCAAGTGCTTCTCAGCAATAATGAAAACCTCTCACTGCTATCAGCACAGAACCACAGGAGCTACCAGGAAGAAAATTAATTCTATCCCAGTGAAAATCAACACAGACTGCAGTCCCCTGAGTCTTTTAGATAGAAGAAGTGCTGCTTATGGTACTTTTTAGAAACAGAGAGATGACACAGCAATTGGGCAGCTCTGGAGTCCTTAGCGATTCTACATCTCTCTCAGATCCTGAGGAACAAGTATCTCTGGATTTCTTTACTCCTTTGTTACAAAAAACTCTGACATCTCTCTTTTTTCCTGGCATTTTTCACGTTTACTTCCACTGCCTTGTAAAAAACAACCACAAAACCAGGTGGACTGTGATCTAATACACTACTGAATTAGAAAGAGTCTGGCTTGGAGAAAGGTCAGTGTACTACATGCGGTAATAAGAGAGCCTGATATCAGTTTGATTAACATCAATAATAATAAAAATAAAAAACCACACTCAGATTAAAGTAATTTGTAACTAGATGTAGCCATGCTAAATGCATGGAAAACAATTGAAAAAATGATGCACGTAATCTGTTCCAGGATATTGCCAAAGGAGTGAAAGAATATTTCCTCACTGCTTACATTATTTTAAATACAACACAATTCTTAAAACAAAGCTTTGGACAGAAAAAATCTCTGTTTGTAGCCCATATTTGTATTTTCCCTCTATTAAGCAGACTAGCTCAAAGTTGGTTCTTAATGTGAAGACATCCCGCCCTTGCTTTTGTTGATTTGTGTTCATTTTGCCAGTGGTAATAAAAGCTAAATAAATATAATAATAACAACTCCCTGCCTAATACTTAATTTTGAGCTTGTCTCATTGAGTTTCCAGCTATTGGTTCTTGTTCTGTATTTTTCTGCTAAATTAGAATCACTTTTGTATCCATTTGTTCTTCCCATGAAACATTTGTATACAAATCAAGTAATTTCTCAGTCTGCTGTAGTATAAAGAACAACTTGATCTGCAACTGTCTCATTATACAGCTTTTTCTCTTCCTCTTTAGTAATTATTATTGCTTCTTCAGACTCTACAGTTTTTTATCCCCTTTTAAAAAGTATGAAATGGAAACCATTTCCAGGTTCTAACTTGTACTCACACATAAAATTACATTGATGCTTCCATACATTCTTATTTCCCTATTCCAAGGTACATGCCACCTTTCCTGTCATTGCAGGGACTGGCACACTGATCCAATGCCCCCTCTAATCTCTTTTTCAGAGTCACTACTTTTCTTCCCCCTTTTTTTATGTTATTCTATGTTTCTAGACACATATTTGCTTTTTTCTCATATTAAAATGCATTTAATTTCATGTGCTGTTCTGCTTCTACAGTCTGGCAGAGCACATCTCCTATACACTTGCAAATGTTAGGAGCCGGAATTTAACATTCACTGCTGAATAAGTTAAATACTGAATTCAGTGCTGACCTCTGCACAGCTTCCATTTAAGAGTACCTCCCTTCACTAATAACTTCTCACAAAATTGTATTTTTCAAAATCTTTCAATTATTTCTTATGTAATATTTCCTTCATTGAAAATAGGAAGAATATTTTCTGCTCCCTTGGCAAGACTGGAGGAGACCATTTCAGCCGTCTCTCTTTATGGTGTTATGTATGCTGTTCTTACTGGGGGCTATCCAGACACTTTCCTCTAAGGAAATCTCTCCTCTTGTGCTGAAGGGGGACATGGGAGAAGCTCAGTGTAAGCCTTTCTTCCCTCCCACATACCAGCATGGGCTTATGACATCTCACCAGGTGTCCAAGGTCCGCCTGCCTCCAAGTACACGGACAAGGCTTCACAGTCTGAGTGGTCCCACTCGGTCCTTTCCTTATGGCTTAAGCCAGATTCCTAGAAACTGTCCTTACTTCTTTACCTAGTTTGTGTAGCTGAAGAGGAAGGAAGTGGAGATGTGTGAGAGGACCATATGGCCATCCTGGCCACCAAAGGCAGAATCATTCTCTGCCTTTCAAGGATTGTGTACACCCTCCCAGGGCAGAGCCACGCCACCACTAACGTGGGTCAGTATGGACTGTCAAGAAACCACCACCCACGGAGCTCTGCTACAATAGAAAACATCTACAGACACTGTGACCAAGGCTTGCTGTTATCCAGCAGCCAAAAAGTGCTGCTTAATCACAGCTGAGCAGCTGTGAAAATAAACCTGGCCAGTTGCAACTTCATCTGTGGAGAAAGTCGTCTTAAATCAGGCTCAGGTCTGTCTTCCACTGGGATCTTCCAATAACATCAAGTGCAAACATGTTGAAAGGCTCTCCTTAATTTTCAGAGCCAAATCTGAGTGATCCCATCTGGCCTGTCACCAGCATATGAGAAACACCAGGAACGAGACAGATGCCTTGCCTGCCAGCAGTCTCCTGCTCCCAGGTCATTCTCAGAGGGCTCCCAGTGCCAGTGAAAATTAATGGAGTTACAGTCACACCCATTCCATCAACTGTGGATATCGTAAGCTGTACCTAGGAATCCTCCACCTGAGCTATAAGAACAAACCAAAACCATGTAAATGTAGGCATCTGCTTTTTAATGGATGGATTCCAGCAAGTTCCCAGAATAGCCCAATCTCTGGATTTGGGAAACATGCCCAGTCCCCAGTCTTTTAAGCAGCTCGCTTTTTTACCTGTCAGCTATCCAATTAGTCTTGCACAACATGGGGTTAAACACCATGTTAATGGTATAGTTACACAAACACTTTCCTGACATCAAAGCTGGACCAAGAATTCCTCTGCTGCTTGGTCCAGCTTTTGCTTCAGAATTTCTTCACTGTACCAGTGCAACTCTCTGAGGTGCTGTGCTCTTGGTAAGACTGCTGAAGTTACCAGAGTTAAAAAACAAACCAGAAAAACTTCCTACATTGCAGTCTCTTCTTTCCAGGAAGGAAAAAGGTGTTGGGGGGTCAGACAGAATAGAAATATAAATTTCTAAAGGCTTTTCCAAGTATTAAAATAGAAGAGGGCAGAAAGTACTTGAACTGACCTTGCCATCCTTGCCAAGAGCTCACACTTGTGACTGCTCATAGAGAAACATATCTCAACAGGAGAAACCCTTCGCCCACCTGTGTTAAAGCACTCAGAAGCCCTGCCAGAAACAGCCTAGAAGACACCACGCATTCAAACTGTAACAAAGCTGCAACTTAACATTCAGGGCAATTCAGTTTGAGATTTAGCTTAAGGTTTTTGCAGCAAAAAGGGAAACAAATATCATTACAGGATGATAGCATAACTAAATTACTGGGACAACAGGCTGGAGGAGAGAAGAGCTCCCCAGTTGTTCCTGCAGACACCACTGGCTTGGCTGACACAAGGCAACCCACAACAACAGACTTTGAAACCATTGAGAGTGGTGTGGCTTGGCTTCACAGCACTAGAACTCCCACTTGAAAAGTCTCTCTCAGAAGTCAAATGGCCTTAACCCAATTAAAAATAGGGAAAGTGAACTTAATTAAGAATCCTTGAATTCAGAATAAATCCCCAGGTAGTTTTCATTCTGTTTACAGGAAGACAAGGGTAAAGTTGTTTCTGGCTCTTTTCATTTCATGCAGTCTCATCAAAATTCCTCGCTTCACTCATCAAGTAAGGTCAAAGATTTGTGACCCCACTGCTCTGCAACTTGCTGGAAATTTGTGTAATATTCATCCCAAATTCATAGCTGATTTATCCTCATAACAACACTGCCCTTTTTCATTAATGGCTCTTTTTCTGCATTGCCCCATGTATTCTAGGAAATATCTTCTTGCAGTCACGATTTTGCAAGATAAACAAGTCAAGCTTTTTAATTTTTCATTTGAAAAGAAAATGCCTTTCCACATAACTTTTTCCAATAGTGTCTCCTCTCCTGCTATAATTAGAGTTCAGCTTCCTTGGGCCTGGATGACAAGCACTGCACACAGTGTTTCAGACATTGTTTCACTGTTGCCCTGGAGGAGAAATAAATTTTAAATATTAATTTAGATTTATGCAATTAATTATCACTTTTATTATGTACAACAAGAAACTTAAAACCTATCAAGATCATTCTTACAGCTCATAACTCAGTATTTTGTCACAAATCTGGTAAAATTAAGACTTGATAATGTTTTCCCTCATGCTATGATCTGAGGCAGCATGATCTGAATTGAAGACAAATGAAAACATGTCTCTCTATATATTGTTATGTCAGGATTAAATAATTAATGGAACATTCCTTAAATAATATAATCAACAGAGAAGTAATATGCTTTTTAGTCTCAATAATATTTTCTAAACATCCTATTCAACATTGTGTATAGGCTATAAAGATTGTATCTGTTTTCCAGAAATAGAAACATATGCTAAAAACCACAGAGATTATGGAATGGACCCTTTAGCCGTCCTTAAAGTGTACTTAATTTCATCTCTATACTTAATTATTACTTTTCAAAATTTTTACGAGGTTCTCTAATTTCTGGTGTTTTTTTCCTCATTAAAGTGATAAAATGAGTCAACTGTTACTACTCTAAATGTTGTTAAGTAGCCCCAGGATGGTACCAACATCATGCAAATCTTAATGGCAAGAGTGTATCTGTTTATCTGCTCAGTTTTTTACTGTTATGAATGCAACCTGCACCTGTCATCTAAGCAACAGTCTTTGCAGTGGAACAGGGCTTTGCTATGAGGAGTGATGGTGGTGGTGTGTGTTTGTTGATTTTTCTTATGTTTTGTTGTGGTTTTTTTCACAACAGGACCTCTGGCTTCATATGGCATATGGATGTGTATCTTCAGCTCAGGTAGTAACTTGTGAGAAAGCAGGTCCCAGCTTAAGAAAGAAGGAAAGCACTCTCCTGATTTATAACAGGATGAATGACTACTGAAAAAGTACATGGATCTAAAAAACACCTTCTGGTTTAGAGGAACATGAATTCCATTCCTGTGTGACTGAATGGTCACTTTTTTGAAATCTGAGATGCTGAATCCCAGGGCTGCCATTTCAAAATTGTCAGAGCAACTTTTATCCATGACCTCGATATTTTACAAATATTAGTTGTCAGAATGCGTGTGTGTAAGAATTACTACCCCATCACCACATACATGTTTTTCTCCCTCAAATAGAGGAAGTGGAGGCAGCCTATACAAAAGAGAGGTAGGACAAGGCTCTCGGAGTCTTGTCTACCTTAGAACCACCTCCAGAATGAATCCTGTTGCATATATGTAAGCAAGATTATAGCATAAGCTACTTTCTTAACTTACAAGTCTCAGCAATTGCCTGAAGCACTGTTGGGCCTCTTGAACTGCTTGTAGGAACAGACATCTTCAGTCATCTAAAACAGGGAAAGAGAAATAAAAAGGTATATTCTTACAAGCTGTTCTGTGAGGATATATTTGAACTCAGTTGTCTTCCCTACAGCTCTGAGTGCATTCATTTATACAATATAGTTGAGTAAGACTTGGCAGTTAAAAAAAAAACCCTCATGAAAATGAATATCTCAACTTAAAAAAAAATTTTTTTTGGTTGCTTCTCCCATCTTCTTGAATCAGTTCTAGCCCGCTGGAAAGGCAACAAGGATGCTCTTTCATGGTTATATATCTACACAAGGCACTAAAATTCAGCTCTGTGAGCATTCTGAATATGAAAAATATACAGGTTTTGTTTGCTGGTTTGGTTTTGTTTTTTGGTGGTTTTTTTGGTTTGTTTTTTTTTAACCACAGCATCAAAATGAACCATGTAGAATAGCAGGGACTTGTTTCTTCATGCCTAATGTTATTTACTGACTTTGTCTCATTTCAATTTGTGCTTACTTTGCATGAAACAGAGGTGGAGACAATAGGAGCTCTATATTGGCAGGCTTTCTTTTCTACTTATTAGATGGCTCTATTTAGAGTACCTGAACTACTACTGTCTTGGTTTGCAGCTGGCTTGAAGCTTTAGGGCCTAACTTTGGTGGCCTTCCAGATGTGCAACCCTCTTACAAGTTAATGCAAAGTTTGATCTGAGAATTGAGATAAAACGCTGGACTTATGCCTAGTTTATTACACTTCAAAGAGAGGCACTTCAGCTAAGGGAGCAGAGCAAATATTCCTACTTCAAAAAGAGTACTCATCTTCTGTTTAGTGGACCAGAACATTCACATTATTACAAGAAAATTTGAGCTACTGCTAGTAAAAAGGAAATAGCAGCATTGTAACCCCAAATATGTTAAATTTCTAACATGCTTAGAGAATGTAGCCAACACTAGGCAAACACAAATACTATATTTCCTCAAAAAATAAGTGTAGTTGCCGTATATGTTTGTGTACACATATGTATTTGAAAGAAAACTTTAAAAAAAAACATTAACAAGTTACACCCCTCCCCTCCCTCTAAGCAGGACAAAGGTTGTGTAAACTGCTCCGTGTGCCATCAACCTGGACTAGGAACAGGAATGCTGCTGACAGCAGTTGCTATTCTTTTGATACACCAGATACATGCCTTGCATTCCTGTGGCAGCTGACACCACAATTAGTCCTTGTATGGCCAAAAGGGGGTGGGGAAGGAGGAAGTTCTGGAGAATACTTGGTTTCCATGGATAAGCCCAGTTTCTTCTATGGAAGTACTGTCAGCAGTGGGAGTCATGAAGTCTTTGTACTCTAGTGCCATTCATACATACCTTGTGCCTTGTAGTAAAGATTTCTGAGAGGGGAAAACTTAATGAGCTTCAAACTTGTTTTGTGAAACTTCATGCCAGTAAAAATGGAGGGGGGAATCAAGTTTTCTTGGCGTCAAGCTACCTAGTACATGAATGAAACATCTCCTGAAATTTGGGAAAGTTTTGCCTAGTAAGAATTTTGGCTTTCTTTTACACTTTCCTTCTCTGTAAATTATTTCTATCTAAGGATAGTGCAGAAGACTTGCGAGTTTATTAAATGCTTGATTTTTGTATGAAGCTATACATGGCAGCAGAATTTCTGTAAATAAACAAGAGGTGTAAAAATGCTAATAGACCTTGACACATATTTTACTCTTAAAAAAAACCATTCCAATGGTCACAACTGTTTCATAATCTCCAATATCCATAAATAATTAAGGGTTTTGCCTGGTCTGAGGTAAAATGATTTGAAAATATGCCCATAATCAAAGTGTTTTATAGACTTTAAATAGGGATATAAACATATACATATTTAGACAAATCACACTCTAGTGACTATTAACCTACCTTCAGATATTTCTATTGCATTATGATGAATGGACAGTTTGTGCTTAGAGGTCAACATCTTTTCCATTCACTACAGTTTGAACAGAAATAGGTGATGCAGAGATGCCAACGCTGATGTTTCCTCTGTGGGCTACACAGTTTTTGCCCTTTTCAGAAGCCAGAAGGGAAAGCAGTGAAATCTATTGGTTGGCCTCCAGCTCAGAGATGAAGATGCTTTGGGAGTTTAATGATTTGTGTGCATTATGGAACAGCGTTGTCACTGACGTGTTTTAAATAAAAGTCATGTTCTACTTCCCTGACTTAACTCATAACTTGATTATCCAAATAAGTATTTCCCAGGGGCTTTCATACAATATTCCAAACAAATATTTCACTCCTTTTCCTCTTATGCCTGTATTTCTCATGCTATCTTATTCAAGACTGACATTTGCTATGAGAACAATTAGAAGGTACCTTTCTGTCCAAGACAAGAAAGAAACCATTTCAGTAGAATCCTTGTCCTTCCTTGCAAACCCAGACCCTGTTATCTCTAACCCTGTGAATAGTCACACACAGCTCTTAAATAATTTGATCCTCTGTCACGTTTTAAAGGCTGGAGGATAAACTAGGACAAAACCAACATTTATTTCCCTTCCTTCTCATTTCCCTTACTCCTGACCACGAAATGAGAGAGAACTCTGTCTGAAATATAACATGCAGGTTTTATTACTTCTCATTTGAATTCTTACTTGATATGTGATATTTATATCCCAGGCTCTCCTTAAGAGAATAGGCTTATCTCTACACCACTCAATTACAGAAATGCCCAGTAAAAACTAGGCTTTGCACACTTTTCCCTCCCCCTTCAATATTAATAAATTAAGCAAGTGTTATTATAGAGTCATTATGACCAAATGATAGAGCTGCAGGTTACATGTGAGCAATTTGCCATCAGATTGGAGTTGCACTGCACTGGCAGTATGCTCCTCCACTGACTATTGTCTTTCAGGGACCATTTCCCACTAAGATTTCCTTTTACCTGAGCATCTCAAAGTGTCACATAAGAATGAAGTCAGTCAGTGCTCTCTTCCTCCCTGTTTTAAACTTGCTGTTCATTGAAAGAAGGTTTAAAGATCTGACTAGGTAAGATGAAAAGGATTTTCAGAAACACTATACACAGGTGTAGAAAAGTCAGAGCACAAGCGACTTGCTCAGCGAATCTGTGGCAGACCTAGAAGATGCCCCTGCATTCCCCTGCTCCAGCAGTGACTCAGCCTGTATAAGCAGGTTCCACAGACTGAACAGCAGAATTGGTATGAATGTTACCTGTGGAAGAAAACATTTTGTGGCTGAAGCCCTGGGAGCTGCCCAGAGGCCCCAGGCAGCCAGATCCCAGATGCTCGGGATCAGATCTCACTAGAGGGAGCAGACACACCTCTGCCTCCCAGCACCAGCACTGCCACCTGCTCAAGGAGCCCGCCTCGGATTTTCAAATGTCCTCAACTGCTGAAAGCAAAATGAAAATAATAAATCCTAATGAATAGACATAAAAATCACCATTTCAATTTCCTAATGAGGGTTCTCCTCTAAAGAAATTCGGTTGTAGAACCAAGCCTGATTGTTCTGATGGGAAAAATACAATACTAATAAAAAGATGAACTTGTTAATGAATAAATTCCATCTTGCTTTCCAGAAACACAAAGGTAGTTTTTCCAACCCTTTCCATTTTCAACATTTGCACTGGGATAATAAAATAATCTCATTACCATATGGTCTGAGGAAAAAAAAGAGAAACAAAGGAATCTTGACAGACTGTAAAATGAAGACTTGATTTTCCCCCCACCGTTCATCAGTGTATTTTCCTAATCCTGTATTGCTCAGAGTTTCTGGTGTAAACGATTGCATAGCCAAATGATTCAATACCATTGCGAGTTTCTGTTGAGCAGCAGCAGCTCTTCTGGAAACAACTGCTGCAAGTTCAGGCTGAAGTCATGAAAAGAGGAGAGTGTGCTATGGAACAGCCATTCTCTGCTGTTCCTTGTATCCACCTTTCCAAAACACACCAGTGATGGGTTTTCAGGTGCTTTTTTCAGAGATGTGTGCAAATGAGTTGTTCATTTGTTTAAAACACTAAGAGTCATTGCATTCAACTCAATATTTTTTCAGCTAGGAACTTTGCATAATTACCACACAAATCACCTCAGCCTGATGGTGATGGCCGTTCACTGTGGTCTAAAACAGCCCTTTGAAGGATGAGATGCACATCAATTCCTTCAGACTGCATATTTGTACATCCACTCTCTCCATTTCCTCCATCAGGCTGCAGATGCTTTGGAGGATAGTTCCTTTGCTTTTCCTGCTGGTGTCTGCACCTGAAACAACAATTGCATCTCCCAGTCTCTGCTTCTGGTTTCTCTCCTACCCTCTTCTCTTAATCTCTTCACACTCTCACTCTCTTTACTTTTACTTTATAAACAGTTTTGCAAGAAAACTGAAAATGTCCTTCTAGGCCCGACTGCAAACCCCCTGGTGAAATTACCCTTGATTCTCCCCTTGCTCTGCATTCTTCACAGGCTGTTTGCTTTTGCTACCTGTTTCACTGGCACAATTCTTCAGGCACTCCTGAATGAAGGAACTTCTCTCCTAATCCTTATGTGGTGTCTATCACACTCCTAATTCAAAGCAGTCAGAAGAGAGGTCTCCTCAGGAGAAAGGCCAAAGTCACACTTAGTTAGTCTTGCAAACAGATACACAGAAAGATTTACTGACCATTTCAGAAATGTCAGGAGGTTAATAGCAATCAGTTCTATTTATGGAGGCATGCAAGAAAACAACACGTATTTTGAGTATGTGTGTTGTTGGGAAAGAAACAGAGAGAAGAAGAAAAGACTTTGCTAAGGACTAAAACTTATCCCTTTGTCCTGAAGGGCCACAGAGAAATATCAAGGCAGCCCACAAATCCCAGTAATTTGGCAGTGTAAAAGAAATGTTGCCAAAGAGACAACCTTTAAAAAGAAACTACTGTAGCCCTCTCTAGCGGAGTGCACCATTCAAGCCCTGTCAGATTGCTATAGGTCATGAGCTGAACATATTGAGGGTTTATTTCTCTAATAAAGGGAGTAAGTCCCTTTTCCTGCATCTGGATTAAAGTGATCTTTCAGCAGCTGCTGGAAAATCCTCACTTGGTGGTGGTAACTGGGAATCTTTCCCCTCTGCTGCTCATGAAACGTTTTTCCAAACAAATGCGGATAACCAATTTTTAAAAATATCAAATAAAGCCTAGTCAGTACAAAAAAGAAAGGCAATGTTTTTCGATACTGATGACAGTTTTCTCTATGTGCATTTTCTCACTCTTTTTTTCCATGAGTTCTCTGCATTTTAAAATTGTCTTTAGTGCCAAACCTTCATTCTAAACAGATCAATCCAAGCTGAGCGTGAGGTAAGAATCAATATGGCTTCAGAAGAATTAAACTCATCTCTCCCTTGAGTCTTTGAAGGCTCTTAAAATGCCAAATATTTTTTCCATTAACTGTACCATAGTCCTATAACAATAACCTATTAAGTAGCTGGAAGATGATTCCTAATTTTTTTAAACATTGCTCTGAATTAATGAAAGGTTAATCTTTAGACAGCATTGGCTGCCAAGGGAGCCTGACAAGCTACCCACACAGATATGACACAGGTATTTGGGAGACATCTTTGTTCAAGGAAGTTTCATTCTTCCACTTCTAGTGTTTCACACTCTAAGACGTGACAGATGAGACACCTTTTTGTGGCAAAGATCTCACTTTATCTATCATTGCAGGGAAAATACAATGACGTTGTAAATCACGACAGAAGCAAATCTTTAAACGGTGAAACAGAATTGCTTAAGTGTCCCTGAAATTCTTTGCCTGCTGCTTTAGCACTCATACAATTTCTGCCAGTTTTGGTAACTCCAGAAATATTTGTTTCAAGCACATCAACTACTGAGTTGGCTGCATTGTTTGCTGAGAGATTTTCCTGGTGATTCCCCTTCAAAATATGACAGTTTGTTACAAACCAAGAAGAGAATATGGGAAATCAGCATGATTTTGAGAGAGAATTGGATAAGAAAGCCAAAGATGACATAATACAATTTAGTTTCCATGAAAAGATGGTCTAAGTAGCTGTATGGTAGTATTTAAGGCTACATTTGAGGAAAGAGCATATAGATGGAAACCAGTTTGTCTGAACCAATTTTTGAATCAAAGCTAACAGTAATTGAATGGGAGAAGACAAAGGAAGAAGTGAAGGTTTTCATTTTAAAAAAATAACCAGTAATCAGCCACAGTTAGGCTGCCACATCCCAAAGACAGAAGACTTTCCTCCGTCATGCAGAATTCCTTCCCCAGCAATGGAATAGTTTAGTAGTCCTACCCTCTGTAAGTAGTTCCAGGCACATCGGGACTATCCAGCCTCATCTCTGTGTGTTGTTCCAGGGTTCCCCCTTTCTCTAATAAGAGGTACCTCGGCGAGCAACTTTCACTGCATCAAACCTTTGCAGCAGCTCCAATTCAGTCAAAGTGAAAATGCACAAGGCATTTGAAAGGCAAGACCCACACAGTCACAGCTCTTGTGTTGATTCCTCTCCTCACCTCACCTGAATATGGATATTGACCTTCCCATTCCAGTGGGATAATAAAGCTTTGGTAAACACCACAAGCACCAGCTTTGTTGAGAGCAAAGTTGGCTCATGTTGGGAGGGAGAGGAGAAACACCTTAGGAAGGTATTTTACTCTCAGTCCATTAGTAAAAGGTCTAGATAATCTACCACATGAGCACTATTTGGGCCACTGACATGCCCTTAATTACAGCTCTCATAATTGGAGTTACTGCTTTAATAAAAGGGCAAATGCTTGATCTGTTTTGCTTGAAAAAATGAGAGTCCCATTAAAATTTAATCTTTAATAGCAGGCTTTATTTTGATAAGGGTATATTTTTTTCAGACTGATTTTATTCAGTACTGATATGTTTTCAGTAAGGGAATGGCTCTTCCCATGGTTAATGTAAATGTGATGGGAGTAGAGAAGGTATCTTCTTCTAAATCTGGATGTGGGCAGCTGTCGCTGTTCTTGCCGCTGAACGGAGAAACGACACAGAGTCCAAGCTCGGGGTAAAGGGAGGCCGAAGTGATTTAATAACTTCTTAGAGGTTTTTATATGTTAGTTCACAAAAAGTGTGTTAAATGGCATAAGGTAATTGGTTCTTTAGGCCGTCCACCCCTTAAGGTGATTGGCCAAGTTCTAAGACACCCATCTCTAAATGTTTTGTAGCCATAACAATGGTGCAAAACAACTTAGCAGGTGCAAGAAGTTTACAGAACTGTAACATTGTTTTGAATTACTTGCATGGGAAAGATAGAGCTCTCACAAAATGCTGCTGAGAGCTGAAGAAATTCCTTGCTGAAGCTTTTTCAGCATCCATAGGCAGCTGTACATTGCTGTCTGGCTCAGTCTCTTTTGCATTCAAGATGGTTATTCTGGTAGTGTTTGGACTGTTTTTGCACAGTGTACATTGCTTGGCTAGGGGCTCTGTTAAATTCATAACAAACTAGCACATTCAAGTCACTTCCACAAAATTCCCCCAAGTCAGAGAGAGACGCTGCTTTCACATCCAACCAACTCAAGAAATTTCCAATATCACTCTACAGTTTCTGTCCCTCTGCTGGAGTTTATTTTGCCAAAGACATCAACATTCTATTAAAAGAAGAAACAAGGAAAATCCCTTGTCTCAGAAATGCATTCTGGACTAGCTAAATGAAAATAGGAAGGAGGGAGATGTAGAGTTGGTCAAGAAGTTTATCGTAAATAGGCTTCTTCAAAACACAGCTTTCATAGCCAAGGGACCATATGCCCATGTTTTTTTTTTTTTACTGGAAGTATATATACCAAATTTTCCAGTCCTAAAGTAAAAACTGGTTAAGACAGTAACAATGTAAAAGTGAAAAGGAACTGTAAATCATGGAAAAATAACTGAAACTATTAAAGATTATTGTAATATAAGTTGGTTTTTTTTGATTCAACCACATCCTTTTCTCTCTTCAGAATACAAGAATCACGCAGTCTGCTTAAGAATAATTTCAAAGATCTTAAGTTTTTCTCTCTGGTCAAATAGCCACTCTGAGAGTCTCTATACCCACCTGTTTCTTTAGCAAAATAGGTTAGCCCTGGTTCTGAAGTAAAGCACTATAAGGCAAAAGATCATTCAGCTTCAGTGATCCACCTGGGGACTTTCCACCTGCCTCAGCCACAGGGAAGGAATAGCTCCTGGTTACACATTGACCTGAACTACCCCACCAGCCATGATCAGTATTGATCACTGCAGTAGAAACTATTTAGAACTACAGGGAAGACAGAAAAACTCTTCTCAAAGTGCAAGCATATCTCACTGAATCCAATGACACATTTAATAGAACGCCTGTTCACAAAATGAAGCTCTTGAGAGACTTTTATGGCAAACAGGAATCTAAAAAAAGACAAAACCCTGAAAGAATAACTGAGCAGAAGGTAAAAAAAATCGTTGAAACAATGTTAGTCAAAAACTGTGAATTTTACCTCCTTGAAAATTCAGTTTAACAAACTTTTGTTCAAATTAAAAATTTCTATGTGCTAGACCAGAAAATGTAAGACATCTAAATCATTTTTCATTTTTCTGTCAGATTTTAATAGGACACTGGAGACTTTCATGACAAATTGTGAGGCAAAATGGAAATTTTTAGGCAAATAAGTGTATAAAGGACTCTGCTGTAATGCATAAAAATACAAAAATAGTCTCTTTTCTCGTGTCTGTCGGTATAGTGTTATGTTCTGAAAACCCAAGAACAGCCCAAACTAATCCATGCCTAAGCTAATCTGAATGTGCAAAACAAATGTTTCTACTGTTCTGGCCTACCCAATTCCAACAATTCTGCTTTACAAGCACCTGTGCTGAGTCCAATAGCAATCAACAGAGCAGCTTGCAAGAACATACTTGACATAGACCTCTTCACATTAAACAGCCTTCCACATCTGGTCACTGCACCTACAGTGATCTGTTGTCAATGCAATATTTGGTCACAGATTTCCTCTGTGAATCTGGGCAGACTGCTGAGGGTTTTCTGTACGTTCATTTCCTATGTGTGTAATGGTAATAAGAATTTTTTTGCTTACTAAATGTGTCCTGGGACCATAAAAGTTAAAGGATGAAGCATGCACGTACTCCAGCAGAAAAGATTGTGCCATCAAAACAAAGAGAAAGAAAATCTGAAACTAATCACAGATCTATAAATTACTCTTAGTATTCAGGCAAGGGCTGGGAGCCATGAGCCATGCACCACATTTTCTAATTTGTGCTTTTCTGAGATTAGGGAAATGAATTTCTTGGTTGACAGGAGCTTACCCAGACAGTGTAGGCTCCTCAGCCACGGCCCCTTGTGATCCTTTGTAAAAGTGGTATCGGTGACACAGTCATGAAGGCAGTCAGACACCATTGGTCACACCGATACTTAGATACCAGAAAAAGAATTTTAGGATTTTTTTTCGGCAGCAAATACCCTACTCACACACAGAGCTTCCCCAGGAACATTTTCTTTATTATCTGTCTGGTGACAGTAACAGCCACTTTGGAGAATCATAAAACCAGGTGACAAATACTGTCCTAGTAGAAATATCTACAGTGACGGTTATATGAAGGAAAAAACTTGGTCCCAACCAGTCTGGCTATTTCCAGTGTGCCAGGTTTTGCAGTGCCAGTCTCTTCACCCTGGAGTTCCCTATGACTGACCCTTTTCTCACTTCCATGCACTATCACCTGGTTTTCCTCCCCTCTGCTGATGGTGCTTAACTTACCTGTCCTGGAAACACTTGTGCATTTACCCTTCCTCATGCCTCCCTCCTCAGCTGTTCCTTGCTGCCATGACTTTTTCTCCATTAATCACCAGAAAATCAGTCCACAAAGGACATCAATCTTGTGTGCAGCTATAGGGTTTTTCCATACAATATCAAGAATAATTTGACAGGCACACATTTTCACCAATTGTCTTAGTAAATCACTGCCATCCCACTTCCCTCCTTTGTCACTTAGCTTTGGCATTTAACTTTGTCAGCTCCACTTTCTGCCATGTCTGCTTAGGCTGTGAGCTCTTCAGAAATAAGAGACTTGTTTTACTGTACAACCATACACTTATTAAGTGTAAGGTTCTCTGAAATAATGAATATTTTTCTCAGGTCTCCCTTGATACATTGGTGAATTCAAAGTAGTTCCAAATAGACAGGCAGACATTGGTGCTCTCAGCAAGGAGGTCAAGGAGTGAAAAGGCCTTAAATAGTAGCTATTATGATGCATTTGAGAACAGTCAGCATGAGATTTGTTCCATTCTCTTTTAAAGGATTAAAAAAAAAAAAAAAAAGCACCTAACAGCAACCAAACTCTGCTCCCATGAAAGTCAAAAGCTTTGCCGTTGATATAGAACTGCACAAATGTCAAGTCCTTTCCAAAGTTCTCTCCCACACCTGGTTCATATTCAATCCATGTATATGAGTATCTTAATGACTGCACTTCAGTTAGCATTACTAATAAAAACAAAATAAAGCCACAGAAGAAGCCACTCTTTTTCACCTAACTTTTATGATATTTATTAGCCATGCAGTCCTATAAGTGTTGCTGTATTTCTCAGTGCAAAATAAAATAAATAAAAAATGTAAACATAACTGAAACATTAAAACATAAATGAAAAAAGCAAAAATATATTTTTAACTACTGAAATCAGAATACCAACTCTACACGTACAGGCACTGGCATTGCAGTGGTGATGCACCAGCTAATTACACTCACCTTTGTTGGGGTCAATGAAATAAGAAAACCATATAATTATAAGTGCCTAGCAAAAGATGCTGAGAGTATGGAAACTCTAGGCAAGATTGAGATGAAAACGAGCTTTGAGATACCAAACCTCAGTTACTGAACAACTGAAAAACAATGGTATAGCCGACTGAAGGTAATCCCCTTTGATGAAACAATACCCTCTGCTCACAGAAAGGTCCAAGGGTCAGAGCAGACCCTGCCAACTTGGCAGAGGGTCCAAAAAGCAGTTTTTAGAGTTTAAAATATAATGCCGTATGGTAATGCAATGATTCTTATAGGCTGTATGTAAATGCTATAGGATTTGTAGCTTGTTCTAGATTGGTTAATGTAAGTTAGAATATTCAGCACAGAAGATGATTTATTGAGATGTAAACGGGAAAAAAGGTATTCTGCTCTGTGATTCTATTCCGCTCTGTGATTCTGCTCTGTATTTCTGTTCTGTATTGTATTCCTACTCTGCTCTGTATTCTGTACTCTTCTTCTCTGCCTTCTGACCTGCCTTGAGCTGTGTCTGGCAGCTCCTAGCAGGTCCCCTGCCCTTCTACAATAAAACTCATGGTCTAAGACCTGACTTCAGAGATCTCTCGTCCCGTCCGTCCTGTCTCGTCACCGTCCCAGCCGTCGTGGGCAGAACCACACAGAAGGCAGGGAGAAAGAAAAAATCTTACACACCTTGCTCTTTGTTGTGCAGCCCCCCCACCTCTGGCCCCCCCTTCTCAAGGACCATGGAGGTGTGTCAGAGGGTGGTCATATGTCCAAACCCAGCCAGCGCCAGCAAACGAATGGACATGGACTCAGTACCTGCACGTGTGGTGGAGTCAGCAGGAAAACAAGGTCTTAGCCCCACAACATTCTGTGTGTTTAACAAAGTTGCAGTTGTTGCATTTGCAGAGCAGGCAGGTATTGCATTAACAATGTGCAGAAAGTACCCCAGGGAAGGGGAGGCAACAGCAGCACAGACTGCAGACTTGGGATGTTACCTGCCTGCTCCTTTCTTTCCGATGTTACTTTTGCTCTCAAGTCACTCTCACTTTTGAAGTGAAGCATCATTTGCAGTGCAGAGTGCTTCAGATGCATTACTTTGTTTTGGGCAACAAGTAAATATGTGGGTCCTCCCAAGACAAGCTGTCATACCTCCAAACACAGGGAAGAAATGTTTACCAGGCCAATACACTGCCTACGTGGTACTACTGCATATTGAAATATGAGAGACCTTTGAATGGCAGAGTTTAAAACAAGGTGGTGGTGGTGGTGGAGGCGGAGGTGAAAATTCATTCCAGGTGAAACTGGCATGCTGCAGTCATATAGGTCTTGCCAAATTGAAAAGGTCTGCCTTTTCAGGAGCATCTTAAATTGCAGGTCACTTTAAAAGATTCCCTCAAGCTAGATACCCAAATGTTTGTGAAAATGTGCAGTCTCAGCAGAAGAAGGCTCAGAAGAAGGCAGGCAGGGTGCAGGTACCTTGGCAATTGACAGGTAGTAGAAAACACAGGGCAGAGGAAGCCATTTTCTTACCATAAAACCCACTGAGAACCAATAACAAAACATCCCCCTCAAATGTCAGCTCTGCAGGACAGGGTTGTTTTTGCTTTCCAGCAAGTGCCATTGCAGTGTTTAAAAAGGTTCTTTGTGAGTATTTTCCCTTTCCTTAGCCTAAGCTTTCAGGCAGCTGTGATCTAACACTGTTTTGTACCTCCTGTGAAGAGGCAGACATCAGCCTTTGACAGTACCTGCTGGGAGAACATGACATACTCTCCAGTAATCTTTTCTAACAGGGAGAAAACAACCTTTTGTGTAAAAGGCTTTCCCAGACTTCTGCCTCAGTTTACCCAGTAGGAAAAATATGATATTCAGAAGAAATCTAAAAACATTTCAAACTAAGAAAGGACACCAGCTTAGATCCTTACCTGCTCAGCAAGAGTCACAGCAGGAAGGCTACGGAAGTTTTTGGTGAAGGCTCAGTGAGATATTTCAACTGCAACCTGTTAAATTTCTTAGTGCAAGTAAGTGTGATAGTGCAAAGCCACAGGGTCTGGCTCTCTTGTGAGCTTGCAATATAAACCTTCCAACTATTTTTAAGACATGAGTGAAGATATTCCGTCAAGATTTAACAGCAGTTTCGAGGATGGGGTTTGATAGGAAAAAGTTCATTATAAAACACCTGCCCCAGCCTCACCAAGAAACAGATGAAAATTACACTGACCTTTCTGCTGCTTCACCAGCTCATTTTTATTGCATGGAGGCATCAATCAAGAACTGGGATTTTATGAAAAGCAGAAATACTCAAGCAAGGCATGTGATCAAGTTGCAGTATGTAATCATCAAAAATTTTTCAGTCAAAAAAAAAGACCCTTGTTTTTCTGGTGAAGCAAGTGCTGAGGCAGGAGGAGGTTGTGCATCTACTCCCCCAGTGACAGAATGGCACTGCAATGCTCTGCTCTCTGGCAGAGCTGGCAGGATTTGCTAAGCAACAGGATTTGCTAATGCAGGTCCAGGTGCTGCTAGCCCTGCAGGTAAGCTGCTCCCTGCCCCTTCCACCCAATCCCTATCCCTTGCTTCCACTCTCTCCCTTACTCCCTGCTGGCTGCCCTTCATGCTCTACTCCTCCTTCCTCTGCTAGCCAATATGGCCAGTTATTTCCCTCATCCATTTATCCTCTTGCTTTTTTCTTTCACAAATATCCATTAAAACTAAGAAAAAATTTGCAAAATAATTATATTTCAGGCCTGATCAATGCTTAATTTAAAATGTCTCTCATGTCCTCTCAATTAGATGTCCAAAACCCTTCTCAGTCTCTGGACTCCCCTGTCCCCAGCACAGCCGACAGTCTCCAGGCTTACAGAAGGCATTGCTTTTAATTAAGTTTTTTTACATGACTTCTAACTAGCCAAAGGTGAGCCATCCTGCATTGACCCACAGCTCCACTGGGTCCATGGGCCCCTGGGCACAGTAATAGGTTCATCCTTAGATCTCATCTTTTCACTCCTTTTGTCCTGGCCTTCCTACTATTTAATTTCAACTCAAACACATCAGACTTACTTTTTAGAATATCATTAATTTTCCTTGCAACAGAGTATTTTTCACTTTTAAGAGCATCTCTGGGCAGTCAGAGGAACCACAGACCATGACAGTCTGTGAAAATGATACTGGCTGTGGAGTACAGCACTTTGCAGCCTACAGCCACACGTGGCTGTGCACGGGGAGAAAAATGGGAACAAGGGGACAATGGCCTTGAACATGTAATTGCCAGCAGTTTAATGGGGCATGCAGTTAAAAGACAGTTTGGTTTTTGCCTTTTTTTTTTTTTATTATTATTATAATGTTCCTTAATTGCTTCACTTCCCAAAAGTCTTAAGACAGACTGAAGTCCCAGGGAAACACACCAGTGAAGGGAGGCTTTGCCAGCTAAAACCAGAATATTTTCCTTCAGATCCCCAAAAGCAGTTCCTGCTCTACTGGAGAAAGAAGCAGACCAGAAAAGTTTTGTAGCTGTCCTTACTAGTGAAGTAGAAATCAAAAGCAAATTAAAAAGAAATAAAAAGAGACTTAATTTTAGGAATTGTTAACTTCTAATTTATGTAGAGGTGAAAAGGCATTTTCTGGGAGGCTGAGAATTATTAAGCTGTGTATGTGGCCACTATTCATAAAAACTACCAACCTCTTCTATTATCCTGTTTCTCCCAAATTAGGAACTGACAAATGCTTCAGATTTCTCTGAGTCTTTGGGATCATTCGGGTGCGGCATTCAAAACCCTTCATACTAGACTCTGATGAAGAGATATCACACACATTGTACATACAGGCTTCCAGACTTGGGCAGCATCAGAACTGAGTACAGACTAATTTTATCCATTGATAGCTCTTCATATTATTGCAGGTTCCAGTGCTCCCAAATGCTAAGGGAAGGTAAATCCGGCATCTGAAATTATTGCCTTCCATGTGGAGACAGAGCTTTTCAGTCTGCTTCTGGGGTACACTTTCATAGTTAGTTAGGGACTTTGACTTCAGAATTAGAAAATGGAAGTTTAATAATCTGGCTAGCCCAAAATAGAAAATAGTTTAAATTTTAACAATAGATTTTAAAAAACCCCAACCCTTCCATTCTTTTCAAAACCACATTTTTTTCACATTTATACATAGTTAGCCACAAAAGGCTTGGGCCAAATAATTTTTCCAGCGCTTTTCCCTCTTTTCACTCTCCTGATGCTGATGGGCCAAACCATGAGTTCTTCACTGGCTCCTTTCCACAAGAGCTCTGCTGTTTTAAGGTGTTCCTGTTCCTATCTCATGCTGCTTTTCACCACTCCATCACCAAAACTGGACTAAGAAAACCCCAGAGCATTCCTCAGCCACCCAGGTGCCAAGTCCTGCTCCTCCTTTCCCATCAGGCCTTTGACACTGACATGCCAAGCTCTGTTCACAGACCCTGATGGTGGGACATCAGCCTCTGGCACAGGCTGGTGCCACACACCTACAGACACTCATCTTTCCTACTACTGCAGATGCTGTGGCCGCACACAGCTCCCCTTGGCTCTAGGCAGAGATCCAAACACTCCCCTGGTTTGCCAGCTGGCTTCAGAGACCCCTGCACATTTTCTTCAGGTTTTTAATTAGTTGTTTGCTATAAGTGCACAATCCATTCCCAGTGTAATCACCTAGTGGCAAATATTCTGCCTAGGGAGTTCCTTTCCTACTGAACTCATGCTAAAGATGTCAGTAAACACAAGGTCCTCCCTTAAATTTGGAGAGTCCTGTTCTTGACCTGAGAACAACTGAATTTCACTGAGACTATATCAAGGGGAAGTGAAGCAACCTGAGACCATGAGCAAAAAATTAAAAAAAAAAAAAAATAGAAATACATGCCTTTTTCACATTTCCTTAATCCAGTTGCAACCTTAACACATTTACTTTTATAATGCTTATAATTTGAAGTGCAAAGGATACAGTTCTTTTTGATGTTCTTATTCATATGCTGTTTCTGCTAAAACACTAGGCAGTTGGGGTTTTGTTGTTTCTCACAGAGATCAGTTTCCCATTTTTTTTGAGCAGCAAAATTTCCATTCTTTTGATCATTTGTGTTTTAATATAAAAGAACCATGTTAATTCCAGGTGAATTTACTTGTTTTACACCTTTCAGTTCTAAACTCAGTGGATTTGTCTTCTTGTTTAAGCCACACTCAGACTTTCTATTTCACTGTGAGATCACAGCTGAAGGAGTCATTCTAAACTGACATTTGCCTTTTGTAATCCTGTGTGGAATTGCCTGGATAGCTGAACTTTGTTCAGGCTGTAACTGAAACAGGAAGATGCAGATGTCAACAAACGGGTGACTCGGTCTCAGATGGCTCCATACAGCGTTACATCAGGAGCAGGAGAAGTTTTCCCTGAATGGTATGTTGGCTTGGGTGCACTCCAAATAACAGAAGGACCAGCACAGTGGCTTACCCTGTTATGTTGCAATACCCTAGCTCTGCTAACATGCATTTAATGACACATTATTTGCCTAAAGCACAATTTTCATTGACACTTACTAAATTTGAAGTAATCCCTTGTCTCGATACCTTAGGTTCGATACTTAAAACTGATGAGAGCTTCAAAGACTAGCTGACAAAGTCATGCTGACATGAATCATCTCTGAACCTTACAAACAGTAGGGCACTCTGAGAACTCACTTTCTAAGTGGCTCAGATTTGGTACCTGGAAAAAGTGGAATCTGGTGCCTCTACCATGGAGTGCCTTAGCCACACGTGTGTGAAAGAGTAGTGGCTGCACTCATGGCATGGGACTGCTGCTTCAGGAAAAAGCAGGAAGGGACCACTCAGGAATTTGCATGGAAAGCCACAGTGCAGAGAGAGCACCTGTCTTCTTAATCTTAATAAAAATCCACCAAATGGTGCAAACAGCGAAGAAATTATTTGCACTCTGGGTCTCCACTAGATCTGCAGAAAGAAAGGACTTTAAGGTATGATCTATTAAAGCACTGACAGCTTTTAAGGTGAAGTGGAAAGTTCAGCCTCCATGGATGACAATTGTCCTTTGTCACCAGAGACCTCAGAAGGAAAATTTATTACTCTCAGATGAAAATTTAAGCTGAACTGGAATTGTGCCACCAGAAAGGCTGTTTGCACAGTTCTGCTTTAATAGTTACTGTCTTGATATTTGGGTGAGAGAGTAATAATATGACATGGTATACAGGAGCCTTCTCCAATTTATCCACTTGACTTCTCACATCTTTTCTTCCCATCTGAAATCTTGTAACATTCTTAATCAAAGGTCACAGGAGACACTGATACACAGGCAAACTTTATATATGTCAAGGCAAGGTTATCACACCTGATAAATCCAGGCCTTCTCTAACACTTCAGAATCTCTCAGAAGAGAGAAGCTGAACTTGGGGTGATTCCCATTTTTTTTCCAAGCAAGTTCTTATATCTACATTCATTCATAGTCCTATATTTTTTAATATGTATATTTAATACACTATACATATTTGTATAAATTTATACATATATATTTACACACACCATATATACACATGTGCACATTTCAATTCAGTAGGTTCTAGGCAGACTACAGCTGCTCCCCAGTTAATTTTTTCAAGGAACTTAAAGCAGTCTTGAAAAGTAAAAGAATAAAATTAATGCTTCCCATTTTCAATCCAAATTAAAAAAATACCTCCATCTTACATTGCAAAACTGAATAATTCATTTTCAAAACAAAAACCTTTTCAAGTGTGTTTTGAAATGTTCATGGGAAAGACATCATATTTCATTCTGCCCTATCTTTTGCTGTCTTGCTCAATATGATAAAAGACACCAGCAAAAGAACGGGAATAAGCTGTTGTCTCCTGGAGGATAAATCCTCTCACACCATTGCTGTGAGCCATCTGCCATGCATTTTTAAGCATCTTGCCCCTAACATCAGTATTAAATGGCTGCAGGGAGCACTCAGCATCCCAGGCAGTTACCAACCAATTGGACGAGCTATTTCTGCCACACCCATGTATTGCATAATTCTGTATATAACCTCCTTCAGCCTCCACTGCTCTGTTCCTTGCAAAGAGCCACATGATGCCCCCAAAAGCTGGGGGTGCTCTTAATGCCATTACCACTGTAACAAAATTGGTCTTGTACTAAAAGATCACCACTACAAACATCTCTTACAATTGGTAAAACAAAACTCTCTCAAGCTGAAACAGATAAATAACGGGAAAAATAAGCCTTTTCAGAGCAAAACTCTGACAATACCATGTGAACAAGAAAACTACTAGTAAGTTTAAGAGTAGGTAGTAATCTTTTGAGTCCTTGTATCTTGTCTCCTTGTCCCATCACACTTTATCATGCACAGTCCCTGTACTGCAGCCATGCTCATTTAAGCTTTTGTGGGTTTTTTTTGTTAGGCTTCCTGCCGTGTTTGTTGCAGAGAAGCATATTTGTTTTTTTCTGTGCAACACTATTTCAACTTGTGTCCTCTGTAGCTTTCCTGCTGTTTCTTTTCCTCTCACATTTGTTACTCTACTTTCCCTTCCACCCCTTAGTTTTGGGCTTGTTCTGGTTTGAATTACAAAGAAATGATAAATTCTATTGAGTGTTGTTATAAAAATGTTTTTTCTTGTATTCTGAGGTGTTGACCCCATTGTAGCTGAAGGCTCTTTTCAGATCTAAATGGTGCATTTCTTCCAATTTGACCTGCTGTCTCATATGTGTCCTTTAGTAACATTATTTTAGAGCAGAAAAGACATCAAGATCCACTGTGGGATGTAGAAAAGACCATAACCTTACAAAGTGAGTTTCTTTCAATTGCCTTTGACTATGTATGGTTCTGGGGATGCTTCTTCCTTCATGGGAGCACTGAGTGATGCACAGGGTCTCACATTATGTGAAGAAGCATTTCTCAGTAATAAATATCAATTTGACCTCTCTTCCTCAAAGAAATGACAAAATTCTAGCTGATACTGGCCACAATAGCAGAAGAATAATGTTTTGACACTTACACATAGAGAGGTATGTATAGAGACAGGAAATACACAGTCATGTTGAGAAGCACATAAAGACTGTTATAAAGCTCTGCCATAGTAATAACTGAGCTGCTGAGTTCATTTGTGCCCTGTCAAAGAAAAATAACATTTCATAAATGCATGCAAAGGTTCATGCAGAGGGACATTTGATCCTGGGAAGCTATCTCAGACACAATAGGTTTATTTCCCTCTTTTCTACATTTGCCCCCATTTCCCGGAAAAAAAGGAGGATTTTACTTAGAAGGATAACCTGCCCATGCTAAAATCTATGTCACTGATAAATCATTTGCCTTGTGAGCATAAGGGAGTTTTCATTCTCCTCTGGCTCTAGCACCTGTTTTCTAGGGCAGCTGCCACTGCTTCAGGAGGGTGCTCTTTGTCAATTTAAAATTTACTTGTTTACTTTTTAAAAATCCCATGCTCAAAAAAAAGTTGAATAATATAGTTTCAGTTTAGCTCCTGTTCAATTTTCTTGAAAACAAAATCTCTTTCCTCCATACAATACCAAAAACCCCACCATTTAAATACTGAATGAGCATAATTGTTAAAGTTGTCTGAAATCCCAGTAGAGTTATTAGGTCAAACTGACCACATAGCAGCTGATTTCTGGGTGCCCTGGGAAAATAATGCCCTTCCAGCACCACAGTGATCAAATTATTTGAACTTTCTGCAAACACTAGCTTTGCCCCAAGATGACAATGACCTGGTTGACTCTTCTCTGTTCTATCCTAAAACACTGGTATAACCAAGCTGAAAAATCTACCTTCTTGGGCTAGAAATAAGAGGCTCAATGTACAACAGGCTTATCAGTTCCCTCCCCTTTGACAGTGAAGAAGGGTTATTAGTCAGGGGCTGAAAGACTAAAAACCATGAAAAAATATTCTGCTTTCAGTCACGTTCACAGTATCTGAATACCTGGAAATGGGAATCAGTGGGTGAAAAAGCACTCTGAAGTTTCTTTTTTGCTGCCATTTGTTGTTGCTGCTGGGAGATGACAGAGCTAATATGGTTAAGGGAAAGCTGTTTTCAGCCAGCAGAACTTTGATCTGAGCAAGGTGCAAATCATGACACCAATATTGGCCTATATTCAATAAATGATGTGAAATTTGCAGTTCAGATTACTATTTCTTGTCATGTACAAATTCATTGGGGTGGGGGGTGAGGGAAAGAAGCAAAAGAAAGGGAGAGAAAATGAAGAAATAAAAGGCTCAATTTTGTCACAGGCTTATTCTTGCTCTAGCAAACAGCAAAATCTCCGTGTTTCCATTACCTGTGGCTACCTTTCAAAGCAAAATTCACCATAACATTGCCTGTATTCAAAGGTCACCACTGGCTGAGTTACATAGTCAAGTTACAGCAAGCCAGACTCTGTTGCCTCTTCTTAAAATTGGTAAAATAAGTGCTTTGGAGTGAGAAACATGAAGATCTAGGCATAAACATATTTCTAGGTCCCAGACAAGATGAGATTAACTGTGTATATGTGTGAGAGAGAGAACACCTTTCTCCACCCCTAGTTACTCCTTATCTGCTGAATATTGATTCAAATACTGTAAATACTTACACCCATTGTTTTGGATGCAGAGACTGTCATTCAAAACCTCATTAAGCAGCCAGTAGACATCTGCATTGCAAGGAACAAGTAAAGACATCAAGAAAATCTGATAACTTGACAAAGTGTACAAGACATGCGAGAACAGTGGCCTTCTTTGCTTCTCTGTGACAGAGCAGGACTCATCATGTGTTCCCTCTTCCGTGACACAGGCACCTTTGTATTCTTGAAGGGAAAGGGTGACATGGGGCAGAAGGGAACACCTGAAGAAACAAACCAGATAAGAGAGACAAGACATGGTAATGTGAGCATATCGGTGTCAATGTACATGCATTTTAAACAGCCAGAGGTGAGCCCTGAATTCGAAGGCAGAGCTGGCAATGCTTATGAACACACACATAATATCTGCTGTCAAACAGAGCTGCACTGCAGAAGATGGTGGCAATCAGAGTCTCTTGGAACCAGTTAATGTGAGAGGTGGAAATGCAATATAAAAAGGAAAATAAGGTGGGGCAACCAAAAACTCACGTTGGGTGCTCTGGCAATGAACACTACAGTGATATGATTTCCAACATAAATAACTGTTTATATTAAAAGGGAAAAAAAAAAAGAAAAATAAATAATTTAAGCTTTTATATATGCTAGCAACTTTTGTATTTTCTGTGTACATGTGTCTATAGATATAAATATGTGTGTAAGTGTTAAATGCATCTAACATATGAATACCCCAAATGAAATAAAATTGAGGTAGACAAAAACCCTCCTCCAAAAGCAAAAGCACAAGCTTCTTGCAGCCCACGGAGTAAAACCCAGAGGGGAAAAAAGGAGTTACAGCTGAGGAAACCAGTATGCTGTGCATACCACTTGTGTAATACCAAGTCTACTTGTCTGTGGCTAAGACTCATATCAGTGTTTCAAAATGCACGTGTAGAACAGCTCAGTCAAAATCTCTGTACGTGACGGTTGGGGCAGACAGTGAAGCTGAGACAGCAACAGCATCATTGTGTTGTAGACTGAGCCAGTTCAACAGTATTCCCAGAGTGGGAAAGGCCTTCAGATCTTTGTAACTGAATTCATCGTGGAGGCAAACAGCAGAGGTTCTTGCACTGTTTTCATTCCTGGTGTTCTCCAATGAATTTATTGAACTTTTCCTGAGTGGGATAAAAAGTCCTTTTGAAATGCATTTCAGAAAAAATCTGATTAACCTCTCTTGTATTTCAGAGTCATAAGTAGCTCTGATGCTCAGAGAGGGCTTGTCACGATCTGCTAATACAAGCAGGAGTCGTGATGGTTCATTTACTGACCTCAGAGTGCAAAAGACACAAAGGGGATTTCAGTTTTAATCAAACAGTGCACCTTTATTGAGTGCCAACAACACGATTATGTGATAGAGGAGAGAGAGAGAGAGATATAAAGAAACAAAGTAGAGAAGAAGAGAGAGAGAGAGAGAGAGGAATAGCTACCAACGGACGAGACAAAGTCCTCGTGGTCCTCTGCCAATAGACTCGCTGGCGTCCATGGGGAGATCTCCTCAGGGTTAATTCAGAAAGTCCCTTTACAGTCTTTTCTGAAAGCAGGGGAGGGGCAACTGGCCAGGAGGTGAGGAAATCTACAACTATTGTTGTGAGGCGCGTTGTTCTGGGATACGGGAGCGGGTGTGCAGGACAGGTGTACAGGACAGGTCATTCCTTCTCGCTCCAGCGCAGTCCTTCCCGCCTAGGCAGCAAGAACGGCACCACCGTGACCTGTTCCTCAGGAATGCATACCAGTCCTCAGCGGGCAGGCAACTCTTGGCAAACATCCCACCTCAGCCAGGCCAGGACTCCTGTGCTAAAGTCCTCTTTTCCTTTTGGGGTTTTTAGGGTTTCCAGTCTCTGTCCTAGTCGATGATTGTGAGGCAGATGAGGGATTTTCGGACCATCTCTTACAGGGCTACAACCTTCAGGAGAGTTCACCCACCAAGGAGATGACTCCCACCTTCTGGATATGCAAACCTGGATGCCAGATCATGCAATATCCTCTCCTTCTTCCATCTAATTTAATGCCTCTGATAATATTTTCACAGAATAGGCTAAACCAGTTACAGTGAAATGAGATATTGACTTATTTGTGATAAGGTTTTTCTTGATTTGAGACATGATGACAAAAGAAGTTCCTTGAAGCAGAAGTGTTCTCTAAATCTGCTTATCAGTAAATTTGCCTGATTCACCATAAGCAAGGTCTCTGTTTATTAGTTCATCAGCCCTTGACAAGGTTATGAAGCCACTGTTTGCAAAACCTGTGAAGAGTCCCATTGGCAAGGTAACATCCTATTAATACAACTGATGCAGCTGGGGAAAACCAGACAAACTTGGAGCCTTATACTCTTCTATAACAATGCTTTCATACATTAGAAACTAATTAGGAATGTACCATTCCTCCACAATTGTTATCTGGCTTATTACAGCTTCACCCTTAAACTGTGTCTAAAGCATAACAGAAGTACAAAGGTGTCAAGATGTGGTGATCTTGCTCAGAAGCATCAGAGTTTTCAGAGCTGTTCTAACCAAAACTTATTACTGAAAAATGCTCTGAAAGTCATAACTCAAGTGTGCCTCCCCAACAGGGGAGCAAAGGTTAAGGTAAATAATTGGAGAAATTTAACATCCTCAGAAAGCAGAAGAAAGATGCAGAATGAAAACCAGTTACATCATGGCCAGACATCTATACATTGCTGATAAACAAATTCTGTCTTGCTTGCCTCACCCAGACTCAAAAACTCAGAAGAGGTAACTACTAGCAGCCAAAGCAGGGCCCGTTGTGTGTTTCTTAATGTTTTCTTTATGATGATTATAGACTTGGAACCCAACAAATTTGAACCTGCAAGCCACAACCCCCTCATTTCATCACAAATTACTTAACAATGCTTTTTTATAATACATCTGAGGAGATTTAACTGCAAGCTGTCCTTGAGATGTAATGACTTATTCTTCTTGCAGACTCAAACACTTATTAGAACAGAAGACTATTTTATTTCTTTTTGGTAGGGTTAATTTTCTGTTGCTTTAACTCCTTGAAATATCTTCCCAAGCACCAGCCCAGCATTAGTGCCAGAACAAGGGAAGAATTGTGAGTGTCTGGTGGAGCTGGGAATGAGTTTGTTTCTTCAGAAGAGCCCCTGGAGCTCAGTGGCCCTGTGCAAGGGTGCCATCACACCCCTCTTGGGATCACCAGACCCAATACAGGCGCATGTAGCCACCCACCCTCACACAACAGCACTGGATCCAGGGCAGCTGATGTCATCTTTAAGGTGGCAAGGCTGTTTTGTGGAGCCAAACCTCTGCTGCCTATGTAAGTCAGGGAACTGCATATATTTGGAAGGTAAGCCAAGACTCAGTATTTAAAAAAAAAAAAAAATTACTAATGGGATCTACTTGTGACTTGGAGGTTAGCGCATTGCTGGTGTGGTTTTGCAGATAGGCACCTAAATACGAAAGGACCCTAGAAATACAGCTTTGGCAAGAATGAACACATGATTTCAGATTGCTCCTTGCTGCCAGAATATACACTTGCCTCATATTTGCAATGAAAGAGTTAATATAATTGTTGTCCTGATCTAGGCTAAGGCTTTTTTTTACAGGGCTTATCTGAGCTGCATCACTTTCTCATTTATACTAGAACCCCCCAAAGTGCCTCCTGTTGCACGCTGTAACCACACTCTGTAACGTTATCAATAAAAGTGTTCATTGTTTTAACCCTGAGTGACCAAACCCAACTTTATGCCCTACGCTGAGTGTTCCTCTGAACAAGTCAAGGGAAATTGATGTTATTTATCCTGAGGCTGAGAAGCAACAGGAGAATTAGCATGCACGTCACTGTGTTCAAATCCCTGCAAAAGTTGACAATTCTATTTGCAAGTATAATTCCAGACTGTCCAGGGAGATGACAGACAAGCAGGTGCAGACTTGCCTGAAAAGGAAGCTCCTTTAAGGCAGCACACGTAGCACAAACAGAAGGAATCTCCCCACTTCCCTGGAAAGATTTTAAGGACATGCTTTAATGAATTGTTTGACACAAACCTGAGTATATTAAAGAAGAAAGGCAACAGAAGGCAAGCAAAGTATTAGCCTGTGCATCCTTTCCAAGCCTTCTGTTCGCCAAGGCAGGAATAGCCTTGTTGTCCCCTCCGGAAAACTGGGGAGCTGAACATTCACATTATAAAGCAATGAAAGAAGGGCACTTACTATAATGATTCGGGTAAAACACTGATGGTACTGGAATTCACAAGCAAGGAACAGCTTTTGTAGCTGGCTAAAT
Organism: Dicrurus megarhynchus; assembly: GCA_013399195.1. Taxonomy (NCBI): domain Eukaryota; kingdom Metazoa; phylum Chordata; class Aves; order Passeriformes; family Dicruridae; genus Dicrurus; species Dicrurus megarhynchus. The sequence goes on from VXAD01006095.1 coordinate 105,992, forward strand.
GCAGGAGGGAAGCTTGACAGAGGCCGTTTTGGCAGAAAAACTAGATGTTATGTTCAGTGTATTCTGAACAAGTACTTGGCACACAAAGTGAACTCAGTTGAATGTATTCAAGAAGCAGCAAGCTGTGAAATGTGTGTTTAGCTTAGTAGACTGGCAACAGTGGCTTCAGTCAAAGAAAGGACCACCTAGTTTCTCCTGTTTGGAGGTCTTACCTACTACAGTTTGTCACAGACACATTATATACTGTTCACATAGTGGTTTTTTTCCCTGTAATTTGTCCATTAATAACGGCAGGGTTGATTTTCCAGTGGAACATTTATATTAGTCAGAAATTTAATAGCTTGGTAGACCTCATTGCAAATTGTCACTGCAGAACACGGTACATTTCTGCTTAGTCATCTATCTAGCATTTGTTTTAACCCCTGACAGAGTCAAGGCCATGGCTGGGGAGGTTAAAAGGTGTCCTTGCTACCCCTAGCAAAGATCTGGGAGCCGAGTAGAAAGAAGGCTTTACACACCAACTGCTTGCAGTGAAACTTGCCTCTAAGGAAGAGACAGTTACAGCTCCTGTTCGTTTTTATCCCCCAATCTGATTTGTTTGGCTAACAGCAGCCAATGGAACAAACTGCAGGTGAGAGCAAACAGTAGTTCCAGACTATGGCTCACAGGAAAGCTGACTAAAGCCAGATGTTGCTGTGAGACCGTCAGAGCCTGTACAGTGCACAGCCTGTATGGCAGAACAGCCCTGGGGCTGCTGCTCGGAGCATCTCTTGGCATGGAAGTACACAGTGTGAAGGCAGCTTGGTTCAGGGAAATGAACAGGTATGGGGATGTGACTTCCCCAGGACTAATCCTTAATGTTTTTCCTATCCATTCATTGAATAACACATTGATTTAATAACTTTTTTACTCCTCCTTGCATAAAAGGAGATGCAGGTTTGTTTTTTGTTGTTGCGGGGTTTTTTCCCCCCAAAAAATCTCTACTGAGAATATTCATAGCAAAAGTTGGAGAAAATGATACTAAAATGATACTAAAAAAACAATAAATAAAACAAGTCTTTCTTATTTAACAGCATGCTTTTTAAAAAACATTGTTCTGATTTGTTGTTGTTGTTGTTTCCGTAAAAGAGGTAAATATTTTTCTTCAAAATTTTACCTCACTTTGTCCAATGTTATGGCTAGATGCATTTCTTCTAGAGTTATCTATTGATTCCAAATTATTATCTAGACTACAAGAACTAGCTACATCTGCACTTTAGAGGTAGATATTCTTCTTCAGGATAATATATAACATTTTTCTACTGACAAGCAAGAATATTATATTTAAAATTTACAGTAATTGAAATAAAAATTTTGGATGTACTGTAATAAACTTGTAAACAGATTTATTATTTTAAATGGCACTTTATTGCCGAAGGTATAGGTTTTTTTCCACCAATTGAGGAGGCAAAATTATTTTATGACATGTAAAATATGACACAAACCTGCACAAGCTTGAACTGTTCATTTGATTGCATTTTAAATGTCTCTTCACACAATGTTTTCTACAATTTGTTTTTACTATCATGATAACTTAGTTCTGTCTTCTCTACTCCCCAACAAAGCTTGAAAATATTGGCAAAAAATCTGATATTTAAAAAAACAACCCTGAAATGTCATTGGGATCCTTCACATTTGCTCACTAGCTTCTTTTTTTGGGCACTTAACTTCTTCGAGTCCAAAGACATATCTCTGTGACCACTTGATTTAAACATATGCCACAATTTCCACTTCACTACATGACCCTGACATCTGAATGACTCCCACCTTCTGGATATGCAAACCTGCTATAAAACACCTACTATTAAAAAAGATGTGATGCTATCATGATCTAGCAATGATCGATTCAGGCCTGAATTCTAATGAATTTCAAGTGACAGGCACCTCTGTTTAATGCTGAGATACTGACTCAGCACTGCTTAGCAATGCTAATCTGACGTCTGCATTTGTTTGCCATTCTTTCATACACCCCCAAATGTAACATCCAAATCTGTTTTGGCTTCCTCTGATAAGTCTCTGGCTTTTTAGTGTGTTTATAATTCTGTTATAAACTTAGTGACCTGCCCTACTACTGCATGCTTAACACAGTTTATTCCATCCTAGCACAATAGAAGTTATTTATTAATTAATTTTTTATTTTTGAAGATGATTACTACAAGTGGAATCATAGGACAGCCAACAAGACAATCCAAACCAGGCACCATTAAAAATCAGTGCTGTTTGCAGGTTTCTAACATAACAGTGTAAAAGAGTGCTGGCAACATCTTGTCACTCAAAATAGAGTACATTAAGTACAAGATTAGAGCAAACCCCACAAAATATTCAGCACAGTGCATCTTCCCAGGAATTCACTAGACCTCAGTACTATTGTCATGACATCTTATGAAACTGAGTTATTTAGCACTCACAGCAGATTAAGTGAGAACAGAAACTCCAGAAGTAGTCCACTAACAAAAACCCCATTCACCCCATTGAGCAGAAATTCAGCTCCTTTGTTTGAAACAAAATACAGTACTCAACCAAAAAGCAAACCCAGACTTGACTACCTCAAACAGCTGAAGCATTATTGAAAATTGTCATGTTAAAGTCCTCCATGACCTGAGCCAAGGGCCAAACTCACCCGTGGTGCAATTCCTTTGACTTCAATGGAGTTGTGCTGGCAACCACCTCAGCTGTACTTGGCCCAGTGCCATTATTTATGCAAGGCTGTGCTGTGTGTCTTCTCTTGATAAATGCCAGCACTGTTGAGCTCTGAAAAATAAAGAAAAAAGCATTCTTCAATAATCACAACAAGACAAGAAACGCAGACACACAAACTGCAGCATGGCAGATAAACAAGAACTTACAGCTGTGCTATGTGCAAGCACTTAGTGGGAGCTTTTTCTTGTATTTTAAAGAAAAATTTAATGTCATAACTAGCATGAGCTTCTTTTTAGTAAATGGACTACAATTTGACTCTTTCATCTCTGCTTTGAGGCACAATTTTTCAATTAAGAATAGAAGCGGGATGAGACAGATACTGACTGACTTTTTATGGAGAGACCCTGGCCTGCAGTTTAACAGACTTGAGGCAGTGTAGGACTTGCAAATACACTTTCAATGTCTTTAAATTTGGAAATATTTAGCACTGCTACATGAGGTATGAAACAAAGCAAAATCTTCAAGACTCACAGGAACACGATCATTAGTTTATATTCAGGTAACATGCCTGTCAATTACTGTTACTAGAGGCTTTAGAAAGCCTTTAAATATAAACATGAAGGCTCTAACCCACCGTTTTGCTGAACTGGTGTAGGTGATCTTCACACCAGTAAGGCAGCAGAAGGCACTAAATAGCACCTACAAAGCAGGCTGTGGCACCTGTTTTTTAGGAGATGACTGATACGTCAGGAATTCTGTGTCAGCACACAGCCTGGTTGAGGAGCAGTGAATGCAAATTCTCCCAGGAGCTCCCCAAAGCCAACATTTTCAATTTCCGATATGCTGGTGTTTTTTTTAACAAATCAGTCCAGTGTGTGTATTTATATATACATATTTATGTATGTATATAAGGTCAGCTTACTTTTTTCCTCACATCTATTTGAACAATAATAATTTAAAAAAATTAGATGTCATCTGGAATCAGTGAATGCATACCCACATGTCTTTCTTTTGTCTGCTTAAGGGCAATGGCTAACCCTCATATGTTCATTCACACATGCAATGAAGCTGTCATGCCTTCCTGACATTTCAATAAATGAAAATGTGCAAGGGTAAATTAAAAAAAGAATCTGAAGAGTACATAAGCAATTGTATATTCAGTATTGCTAATACCTCATGGATCCGTAGTCTGTGAAAGAGTTGGCCCAGTAAGTTAGGATAAACACAGATTCTAAGAAAATATATGAATGCATATTTCAAATGAGAAACAAGAAGGTTTAAAGCAAATATTTACTGAAATCTGATGCCATTAAAAATTTTTGTTACCATAGTCAGCCTACTTAACTGCTGCCTCAGCTTACCCATTTGAAGTATAAGAAAATGTCTCCTTATTTGAATGATATCTGAATTTTCCTGGGAAGGTAGAACAGCTTATAACGGAAGGGATTTTTGAGTTTATTCAGCCTCCTCTCTCTGCTCAGAGCAGGACCTACTTTGAAGATCTTAGATCCAACTTCAGAATGAAATCAGTTTGCTCTGGACCTAACCCAGTCAAGCTTCAAGTATTTACAGTGGTGATACTTGAACCTGTCCTAATTCTTTATGAACATTTATTTTCTCCAATTACAAATGGGAATTGCCTGCATTGCAGCTTGCATCCATTCTCTTATCCAGTCACTGTGGAAAACAACCTGTCTCTGTCTCCCCTACACATTTCCATCAGGCAGCAATCAGGGCTCCTTCCTGTCAGCTTCCCCTTCTCCAGGCTGCACAATCCCAGCTCTCACAGCTTTTCTTTGCACACTCTGTGCTCCTGCCCTGACCAGCCTGTGTCCCACTGCTGGGCTCCATCCAGTACCTCAGCCTCTCTGTTCTACTGAGGAGCCCCAAGCTGGGCACAGAGCTCCAGGTGCAGCCTCTCCAGTGCCAAAGAGTGGAGAAGGATTGCTGCCCTCAGCAGTACTCCAGTGCTGAGCCGTCTTCAGCTGGGCTTCATGGTCCTGGTTACAACTCGGTGGTCCTGCCAAGACATATTTTGAGCTGCCCAAGGTCTAAAAATAACTGCAGAAATTGTTAGGTAGTATTTACGCAAGAAAGAATGACAACTTATGCTTTTTAATCCTACCCAAAAGATTTACTTAGCTAAATTATCAAAATTTGAACTTTATCTGACAGAGAGTTCCTGCAGGGAGATGTCAGAGACCTTTTAGAAAGAATATATTTACTATCATGATGTATTTACATTGCTGCCAGATGGAAGATTTAGTCAGGGAATAACAAACTTAATTTCATCAACTGACTTACTTCTTCCTATTTAAAAAGAATAAATGAGGAGACAGTATATTTAATGAAAGAGCAAATCAGCATTTGTGATTGTCTTCAGTCAAAGCACAAGTTCCTCTCTCTCTTTCTTAATTTCTATATTGCTATCCTTCACTGGATCACCTACCAAAAACATGGTTATTTATCTCTCCCTTAACACAATCATGCTATCAGCACAAAAGAATTACCTCACTTTTTTGAGGCTTTATAATTTTTTTCCACTAGCTTCCTTTCAACAGCTTTAGCTTCAGCAATGTGCAGCTATTGTAAAAACAGATTTGTTTATTTTACCTCCTTTTTAATAAGCCCCTGGAGTGCAGCCTTGCTGAGAATGTTTTAGACTGTTTTGCCATTCCCATTTTATCAAACACATGTACATTATTCTTCTTCATCTTCTGCAGACAAAGACACAAATCTGCATTCCTGCAAGCTCTCTTTCCAGGGGCAGTCAAGGCATTCATACCTGCACTGTGTCAGATACAGCACCCCAACAAGGGAGCTGCTCAATGCTATCCCATCTACAGTGGCATAATACTCTGTAATCAAACACACTTTTCTACTTTATGAATTTCTGGGCAGACTAGCAAACTAGCTTTTTACATTCTCAGTGATTTTGACAGTAGTAGTTAAATACACCTTTGAGGATTTCTCCAAATATGAATTATACTTTTGATAGCTAAATTAATGGTAGCTTAAAAACATAGGACTAATATGAGATTTTCAGTTGTAGTAAATCTGGTCTCCCACTATTATAAACAAGGTTGACATACAATCTTGCTCATAAATATATCCTATTTCATTTTACATAGATTTTCTTTTTATTTTAAATCCCCCATTGTCATGGAAAGGCATACCTGAAGCTTACGTCACGTTCTTCTCTCCAGCCCAACTGTACTCAGAGCCACTGAAAAATCTACTGTTTCTTGTACATAATCCTTTCCCTCAGGCCTTTGGTTTTATTCTTTTCACTCCTTTCATTCTCTTTCCTCCTGCATCTAGTGATAGAAATAGGGGACTTTCAACATCTTTTTAAAGAGAGACACTCCTCCCAAATCACCTCTCCACCTCTTTTGTTTTACAGTTCACCTTCCACGATTGCACAGGATGAGGACTTTATACTGTATCCCAAATGTAGTCTTCTCCATGGCCAGGCAGAAAGGTATTAATGACGCCCTTAGTCTTTTGGAAGTGTTTTGCCTGATACATGAGGCCTTTCCATGGACCCAGCTTGACTGTAACTGTCTCCTGTGTGTGTTGTAACTACAACCAGAATACAAAGCCCAGCTCTGGTGAGAGAAGTCTGTGCTCAAAAGTATCCAAAGCTGAGGAACTACTGCAGCTAGTGGGGGCTAAGGAGATTTTTCTCAGCACCTAAGTTGATGCTGGTTGAGAAAAACACACCGATGAAGTAGGAGAGCAATTTGTAATACAATATGGCTTTTACATGTTAAGGTTCTTAAATTTCATGACAGTGGGTGTAGAGTCACAAAGCATTAGATTATGGAGTTCAACACTGCAACAACTGCCAAGTACTGTTACCTTCTGACAGATGCCTGTCCAGCGGGCTGAGAAAGGCAAATCAGTCTCAGCCCAGTTCTCACCTGAAAAGTCATCTTCATTAAATGCTTTGTACTATAAATTTGCACTAAGTGGTGACGGTAGAAGACACAAAGATTGAATAGTTGTTTTGTGCCATTTCTTTCATGCCTCTAGGCAATCCCTCTTGGTCATGGTTGAGATATTTTGCTGAGAAGTAAAGACAGGGGTGTTTATCTTCCCTCCCTGTATTCAGCTGTCTTCTGGGGAGGAGCAAATAGAGATTAAATGCTTTTCAGACAGAAGTGAGTCAGGTGAATTCATTTTGCTTCAAATTCTTTTTATATGCTTATATCTCACACTATGTTTGCAGGGAGATATACACATTTTTCAAAATTTAAGACTCTTATTGCAGGTGTCATGTGAAAATTTTACCATTTACATGCAAGACAGCCTAACAGACAGGGGCAGGGGGGAGAAGAAGGAAGGAAACTAAAATTGCAGAAATCTCGTTTACCTTTCCACAGAAGCTAGACTAATTATTTACTTTCCAGTCTTTTAACACTTGTGAAACATTATTTTGTGCATGACATTACACCTTACTTGGATGCACACTCATTTCCAAGTCAGCCTCACAAATTGTCTTTAAATACTGATTAAATAAATATTTCATTGCCTAAGAATTTGATTTATTTGTTTGCTCATCATTTTCTAGGTATTTGCATGCCTAGAGAAGAGGAGACTGAGGGGAGCCCTCATTGTGGTCTTCTACATCCTCGTGAGGGGAGGAGGAGGGGCAGACAGTCATCCCTTCAGCCTTGTGACCAGTGACAGGACTCGAGGGATTGGCATGAAGGTGAGCCAGGGGAGGTTTAGATTGGATATCAGGAATAGGTTTTTCACCCAGAGGGTGGATGGGCACTGGAGCAGGCAGCCCAGGGAAGTGGTCACAGCACCAAGCCTGAAAGAGTTCAAGAAGCATTTGGACAATGCTCTCAGGTACAGGGTGTGACTCTTGGGGTGTCCTGTGCAGGGCCAGGAGTTGGACTCAATGATCCTTGTGAGTCCCTTCCAACTCAGCATATTCTATGATTCTATGATTTTGCATTTTATACCTCATCATACACACAGTAAAAATGCATTGGAAGGGACAAAAGAAATGTAAAGGTTATTCCTTTGGGGTCCCTAGAAATATTACACACATTCAATTTAAATTCACAAGGAAACCCTTTTCCAAATTTCCTGGTTTATTTTCTTAAATAATATATGTATTCCTCATCCAGTAGAACAATAAAAGAGGCATGAAAATATTTTAATGCTTAATTATAACCTTTTGCTGTGTTATCTGTGTATTTTCTTTCCATTCTTGTTTTTAATGGCAAGTGCCTACACAGAATATCCCAAAGATTTCATAAACCTTCAGCTTCATAGTAACTGATCTGAAACATTCAGGATCCTAGAACACGAGATGAGGAGACAGTGGGTAGATAGCAATAGTGAATCATAGAATGATTTGGGCTGGAAGGGAACCTAAAGACCATCGGGTTACAACCCCCTGGTCATGGCCAGGGACACCTTCCATGAGATCAGATTAAAGTTGAATCCAACCTGGCCTTGATTTCCAGAGATGAAGCATTCACAGCTTCTGTGGGCAATGTATTCCAGTGCCTTACCACCCCTCACAGGAAAGAATTTCTTCTAAATATCTAATCTAAACCTGCTTTCTTTCAGTTTGAAGCCATTCCCCCTTGTCCTTTCACTACCTGCCCTTGTCAAAACTCTCTCTCCACCTTTCTTGTAGGCTTCCTTTAGCTACTGGAAGGTGCTATTAGGTGTCCCTGGATCCTTCTCTTCTCCAGGCTGACCAACTCTAACTCTCTCAAACTCTTCTCATAGGAGAAGTGTTCCTTCCCTCCAATAATCTTCATGGCCCTCCTCTGGACTTGATCCAATAAATCAACGTCCTTCCTGTGCTGGGGACCCCAGAGCTGGATGCAGTTCTCCAGCTGGGATCTCATGAGAGCAGAGGGCCAGAATCCCCTGCCTTTCCTGCTGTCCATAAAAAAGCCCAACCACCAAACCAAACCAAACCAAACCAAACCAAACCAAACCCCCACCAATAAACCCCCACCATTAAATTTATACTATTATAAGTGCTGTAAAAGAAAGAAGATTGGTCCAATTGGACTGAAATACAAAAAGCTCAGAAAGCAGTGTGTTTAACTGGAAAATTGATGCGTGCTGGCAATAACAGGAGTTATAGGAGAAAGAAAATAAAATAAGATTATATCGCAGAAACTGAAGTTAGAGGGAGGGAAAGTGACATGGGGACAAAAAAATTACTGAAAGAAATTAATGTGTTGACAAGGTTGCTACTGAAACCTGACTGTCTCATTCTCGGTATGAAAAAGAATGCCAGTATTAACAATGAGAGTTACATGTACTATGAATGGCAAAATTATATGCAAACTTCAAGGTGAACTTTTTGAATTACAGGACTTGTAAGGAGCTGCAGCAAGTTGGTGTGCCAAGCTTATTAGCATTCCACAAGGCCTGCGTGGGAAACATTCCCTTTTGTACTGTGAATTCAAACTTTTACACCTCCTAGAATGATTTTATTCAAAGAGCTCTATTGCTGGGGTATTTTTATTATTTTTAATGGATAAAAGAAATTGAAATGTAAAGGACACACAATCTAAATGAAAGCTAACTAACAGGCTTCTTGCTAAGAAATGCATGGAATTATTTCTGAAGCCTGTTTAGAGAGCTAAAAGACTAAAATTTTCAAGCTTCAAGATCATTCTTAAATCTTTGTTAGACTGTAGATGAATATATTTGCAAGGGGAAAGTCAGAATGAACAAAGCATCCATACTGAAGAAATCTCCTATGTAGCAAGTCCTCCCAACTATTAATGAAAGAAGCACAATTTACCTCCCTTGGCAACAAATAAAAATCAATTATTTTTGTGACTAATTTTTTAAAGAATTTGATTATTTTTCTGCTTCTAGAATTCTTTAGCTCATTTCCTTATAAGCACATGTTGACAAGAATGTGATAAAACATTAAAAAGATGCAAACCAAGCATTTCTGATACTGTTGTATCACTGAATAATTCAACAATTCACAAAGATATAAGATATCAAATGGGTCCTTCTTTTCCAGTTATATATATTAGGAGTTTACAGAGCACAGGCTTAAACCTCAATGCATTTACTGAAAAAGGCAGGGGATGTTGAGGGGCAGGAAGAGCATACACATTCCCAGTTTGGTCTGAGCTATGGCCACATCAAATGTCTGCCACTTTACTGACTCCTACTTGTGCAGTTCTGATCGCCACTGAGCGATGCTGAGCATTGATCATCAGGCCATTTCTCTGTTCTGAATAGGACTTTTTTTTGCCTGATGACTCTTTGGAGGTAGGCTGTGCAAAGCAGGGAATGACAAAAGGCTGTTTAGCAGGTTTGGGCAGGGCCTGGCTTTGGTTCTGGTTTGATTTTGCACTTAACCACACTGGTCACGACCTAATACTTGTTATTGATCAAACCTGTAGGGTTAAGCCCCTTGAACACTACTTAAAGATGTATGGGCTGTGGACTTCGTATTACCTTTAGATAACCCAAGAAGATTATGGCTTTACAGAAATATCTATTTCACCACTTAGACAGATTAAATTCAGTTTAACTGGTAAAGCTTTGTCTTTAATTCCTACTGCAATTCATTACCTCCAATCACAGGGTGTAATAATCTATTTTGCCAATTATACCTTTTTTCCTTTCTCTGCAATTCATCATTATTATTTGATTTTTAGGTATAAAATGAAAAGTACTAACCAACAAAATTAGTTAGGACCATAATGACCTAGCACAATGAAGCCATTCATCATCAGTACCAAGTCTCACTCTGAATGGATCCTACAAATAGTTTCAATTAATAGCTTTATACAAGTACTACTGTAAAACATACATTAAACACTGTGCCTGATTCTGGGGGCTGCTGAGTTTGAATTTATAACAGCTGGAAGTCTTTTATGCCACTCAATCTGGATCAGAAGTAGCTGATCAGCCCAATCAGACCCATTTAGGAAAGTCTTCACCCCAAAAGTCTTTATGCATAGAAATGTCTCACACAATTTAGCAAGAATAAATTGAATAACTGTGGCTCCCAAACTAGAAATGTCAGCTAGGGCATGCTGGGAGATGAGAAGACACTGAAGAGGAGGAAGAAGTTGATACCAATCATTAGGTACTCTTTCATGATATTGTTTCCATGCATGCATAATTTGCAATTTACATTTGTTTACAGTAAGGTAAGAGACATCTACAAGCAAGAGGACAGCCTTAATGCAGAATTGCCTATTGGCTGTCACAGAAACCCCTCCTCCCAGCAATATTACAATGAACTCATATACATGTATCTGGTTTGATAACTTTGGCAGCAATTAATTTCTTAAATTAATCCTGTTGCCAGATCCCTGCATGTTGCAGAGGGTCTGATGCTGGCCAGCAACAGTATGCCACGACCTTCCTAGAGAGAGCATCCTGCACAGAACAACTCTTCCAGGGGCCATGGCAAGCCTCCCTGGACAGCGAGTGATTTCAGCAAATGTAGCGATCTCTCAGCACAAGTGATTTCAGCTCTTGTGATTCAGCTCTTTGTGAAATCACCCGAGGCGAACTCGGGGACAGAGAGACAGGAGCTCTGTATGGCAGTTCCACAGAGGGAGCTTTTATTGTCCAGCAGTCCCTGTGAAGGGCAGGCCAGGGACAGAGCCTCCGTAATTTCGGGGCAGCCTCGGGGCCTTTTTATGGGAAAGGCAGGGGGTGGGGTAGAAACCATTTAGCCAGCTGGGTACAAGGTATTACCATAAGGAAGCGAGGCATGCTGGGGGTGGTTCACTTGGTCACCGTAACCTGAAGTAAGTTGCTTATCTCTGGAGAGAGCCTTTTTAGGTTCAGGCCTCTCTCTTCCGAGGAAGTGCCAAGGGCTCATTGCCCTCCACACCTGCACAGATTCCTTCTTTCACAGCACAAATAACAAAGTATTGTTTATCCTCCACTTAGACGTGCATACAAAATGTACAGAAGCTTCAATAAGGATATATCAAAGGCAAGCCATGACAGGCAACATTGCACATAGGCATTGAATTGTCCCATTTCCAAAGTTTGTATTAAATAACACATTGCCCAGAGAGGTGGTAGATGCTCCATCCTCTGAAACATTCAAGGCCAGGTTGGACAGGGCTCTGAGGAAACTGGTCTAGTGGAAAATGTCCCTTCTTTTTGCAGGGGTTGGACTAGATGGCATTTAAATGTCCCTTCCAACCCACATTATTCTATGATTCTAGGATTTGAACAGGAGACTGCTGAAAGGGATGTGTCATTTCTAGATGAGTGACGGCTAAATTGTATTTCAATTCACTGGTTTAAGCAACCAAATACATCTGCCACCCTCCACAAATAGGCGTTACTTGATAAACATAATCTTTTTCACAGCAGCACTCCTTATACACAAAGTTATATAAGTAGCTATATCAAACCCTTATCTTTTTGGTTCTCAGTGGATGGATTACTTAATATCATTACACAAAGGCATTAGCAAAGAACATATTTTAATTGAAATAGCTGACTAAAAGTCCCCAGACTTTTCCATAAAGATATTGAACGTCCTCTGTACAACACCTCAATTTGTATTGAATACCTTACATCATTTTGAAGACCGCTAGCACATCCATGGCACAAAATATTTACATATCAACATGCAGCAGGATGCTTTGAAACCAATGAATTTTGCAGCTTTAATTTCTAACATTTTCTACATGTACTGAAAGTCACTAGACAAAACAAGACATATTGGGCTGTCACCATGTAATATGATGGCCATGAATTTACACTGTGGTTGACTTAACATTTTATTCTATTTTTATGTAAGTTGTTCTGTCTCTTTTTAATGATATAGATGACCATAATCATAGTATAAGCACTGTGTTGCATTAAAGATCAGGTTCATATGCATATGTCATAGACTTGATCATAACTTTTTTCATACCAATAGCAGAAAAAATAAACCTCTTCTCTTTTAGTGGTGATGTATCAGCTCCAGTAAAACTGTTATCATGATTTCAGAGACCACAGGTAAATTCAGAGGTGCAGAGAGGAGAGAGGCTCAAATAAACAGACAATGGTTAGGTATTTATTTGAACCAGTTTTCCCGCCTCCAGGTATTTGAGTAATTCTAGAGTATAAATCTTTCTCTCATACCTCCAAGGAGCGAGCCTTAACCATGCAGGAATTCCATATTCTAGGCTATACTTCACACTTTTTTGAAGAAAAAGAAGTATCAAGAGGTAAATACTCTATCCCATTACAAAGAGGAGCCCGGTAAAGAAATCTCCACATATATAAATTTAATTATCTGGTGACCAGTCCAAGTAATTCCTAATACTGTGATTGAACTATTTCTAAGAGATATATACCAATGGAAAGGAATAATGCTCTGAAGGTTACTGTCATGTAAACCTGTTATATTGACATGTAGATCGTGCTAGAAAGGCAGCTTGATGGCATCCTTTTATTTGTAACATGCCTGTTCCCATTACTTTGATTGAAATGAGCAGTTCAACTTTTTGTCTGCGTGACCCTTGGGTCAGCACATCACAGTTTGCCAAGCACAATGCACTTGCCAGAGCTTGAAACATTAAGGTTTCATTCATCAGCGTTTCACTGCAGCCATCTATCATCAACACTGCTCTTCCTAGGATGTTCTCACCCCAAAATTTCTTGGCTTTGAGCATGTGCTTGCATCACAGACTCCCCAGTGGAGGTTTTCAATGATACATACTCAAAGGGAAATAAATAACCAATAGATGTGATGCAGGTACAGTGGATTTTGATCAAAGAAATTTTGAGGAAAAAAGCCAGTCAAGAAATTAAATAGAAGGATCATGAAAGAAATCCAGGACTTGAATTCTCCATGTACTTACAGGGAAATGCAGGTCAAGCACACTGACATGGCAGTCCTTTTTGCTTTGGCCAAACAGCCTCATCTCTGGGGTTAACTAGCAGAACATTTGTGTTAAGATCAATTGATTCAAGATACTTGCATATGCCATAGAGTCCTTGTGATTGTTTTAGATTCAGTCTGTGTGCTGGGCATGCTCTGTGCCTTTCTGAGATCTCTGCGACCATGAAAGAAGTGTGATTGAATGTCTAGGCTGGCCAGATGATGTAGAAGAATTAGGCACCAGGATGCCAGCATGTTTGTTGCCTGACTGAGGCTAACTGGCAGGAAATGTAGGAAAGCAGAACACACCTTTGCTTTTGCCACTCAGATAAAACCAGTTTTATCTCTGTGTCTGAATTTGAGGGAGGGGAAAAAGGCAATTTCATTTACTGAATGAAATGGTTTTTTTCTCAGCCTAGATGCCATCTTAAAGAAGAAAATATATAACAGTACTTTGAAAGTGACACCACACATGCAACAACTTTGCTGTATTTTTAAAAGACAGTCTGTGCCACAACAAGAAAATTTCTTGTTTTAAGAAGCTCTGATTTTCTGATCCTTGTTTTCTGATACTTGTCTTGAGAAACAACATGCCTGCTTGACACAGAAAAACCGTTATTAATGCACGGAGGAAGAGGACAGGAGATCTGCTGAATGATCAGGAGTGGATTGGCTCTATCTTTAACTAAAGCTCATAACTCTTGCTCACAATAACAACAAGCAAACAACCTCAGCTGTTAAACTGATAACCTCAGAAGCAGCCTAGCATGACTACACAAATCCATTTTAAAACCCATTTAACTCTGATGCTAGCTATAAATAAACACTGTAAAGTTTTATCTGAGGTCAAATATCTCTGAGAGTTTGTGTAGCAGTTGATATGGTTATAGCAGTAGAGGGTTCTCCAAAAGCACACTGCTAACTGACCACCCAGCTACACATTCAATGAAAATCAATACTAAAGCAGGGGCTGGTTTTCTGTGCAGAGCGTTAGCATTATCACTGACCTGTCATTGATCTGAGGTAGGAGTGTCATATTGAAAGAGAGTTCATCTAAAATAAAGAGATTCATGTAACTTTCACTTTCTTTGTAAAGCCCACTGGGTAACCACTCCTGGAGTTGAAACCATCTGTGTAATTTTTGAGCAGACACAAAAATAATACTGGTGGCATTTCTTTCTTAACCTGAAATCCACAAGATCAACCTTTTAGCAAATTTATTTAGACATTTATGTATGAAAAAGTTCACTGGGCAACAAGAGCTAAAAAAAGCAGTTTTTTGTACTAACCATGGATTTTGCTGCAGCCATGCTGCAGTTTACCAAATAATTTCAGAGTGAATGTTATTTAAAATATTCTACTATGAAAAAAAAATCCAGGTAATAATGCAATGTTTCTGAACATCATGCTACATCAAATTCTGATATTCAAATACCCCCAAAATTCTCTATATATATGATACTCTTTATGAATTTGTCCTTTCCAAAAGAGAGAGTTAATACTTGTAACTCTGCAAGTTGTAATTCCCTTATCTCTGGTGGTGAATTTCTGAATAAAAGTACAGGTTAAACAGTAGTTCCTAGAAAATCCTTCACAAAGCAAAGGTTGCATTTCAAATTCCTTGTAAGCTAAGGAAAACAGATTACAGATGTGCAGCACTTGAGAGCACTTACAAATAATATAAAGTACAAAAATCAACTCTAAGTTCATAAACTCCACAAACCCCAGCTTCTATTGCATTCAAATTTGAAACATTAAGGTATTTTACACCTTCATCCCCTAAAAGTCAGCTTACATTTTGTTTTTTTCATCCAACTTGTTATGAACTTACAAGGTGACGGATTACCCTCAGAGCCTTTGATGCATATTAGTTGTACTAAGGCAAGAGAAATCCCAGCTGAAATTTCACTAAGCTGGCTGAGGGCTGTAGACTCCAGGAGCCAAATGCCTGTTCCCTCAGTATATCTCAGCCTCTCAAAGGCACCATAGACTTTTCACTTTTCTTTGAAGCACTAAGCTCAGATGTTTGTGAGAGACAAGATATTAGAGCTGATGGACCATCAGTGCTATCTAATAGGTAAAATCATAATTAAGAAAGAAACACTCATTCAGGGTGGAAAAAAAAGTGGTAAAAGTAGAAAGCTTCAAACATTTAAATATGTGCACATTGAACCACTTTACCAGTACAACCTTTTTAACCTGCTTCACAGCAAGGAATTTATTATTCTGACAGAGTTAAGAGGGACCAGAAACCACTTTTCTTTTAGTCCCAGAAAGTACTTACGCTATTTCTTACAATTGACTTTCCATTTTGGCAAGATGGTTTCCAGTAAAAAGAATAGACTTGGAGAGGTTTTCTTTGAGGGAAAAAGGGAGAGAAGAGGATTTGAACAGATGAAGATGTTCAGGTTTTCTAGTGGTGGTGGACAGCTGTATGTGAGGAATTAAGGAATAAAGAAAATTTGATGAAAAGCTGATGTATAAACAGAAGCATGATGTAAAAAAGCTGCTCTGCTCTCCAAGATGTTAGAACTATTCCATGGTATGGCAATTACAATATAAAGACAGATGTTTGACGCAAAATCCTTATCCTTTGCGGGTTTGTGAGGTTTTGGTGTTTTTTGGTTTTTGGTTTGGTTTTTTTTTTTTTTTTTTTTTTTTTTTTTTTTTTTTTTTGGTTGTTCTTGTTGTGTTGGGTTTTTTTAATAGCAGGCAGGAAGTGCTTTTTAAATTATTTACATATCTTAGTAAAGCAAATGTTTCTATAGGAAGACAATATGTTTTAAGGAACTGATTATTTCATTTTTGAGAGGGTTTTCATCCTTTTGTTAAACTCGCAGTGGTGAGCATGGTCTCCCTCATCTCCATCCTGAATGCTTTCATAATTCATCAAACCTGTTGAGAGCAAAGACTGTTGATCTGCAGTTATTCACCTGCTCTGCTCCAGTACAATTTCTTTAAAGATGAAAGGATGAAAAAATGGTCACATGACTTGAGAGCACACAACTTGTGATTAAGAACAAATAGCCACAGAAATATGTATAATTCACTTGAAGATGTTCCAAAGTTGGGCTTAATGAATAGCTGTCTCAAGGTTTGGAAAATGTTTGCTGAGCGCATAGCTACAAATTAGAGAATACGCAGCTAACACTTGTGTTGTGACCTGGTTATAGGCTTGAAAAAGCCTTCCTATGTTACTGAGATTGTTCACTTCTTTATTGTCATTTGTTTTTGATGATGAAAACAGATCAGAAAACTAGTTCCTGACTTCTAGGAATATTTCCTTTCCTATATTCATGTAGAATATACTATCTGACCAAAGTAGTACTGTGCTGTACTGTAATGTCTAAGGAAAGATGTGGTGCCAGCCTGATGTCCTGGCTAGCCAGGAATATTCCACTCAATCATGCTTGTTTGCAGCCCCATATCTGAAGAGAGAAATGTCTCACAGCATGCTTGTCTCCCAAATGAGAGCTACTCCCTGGATTCATCGCTTCTTTACCACATTCACCGAACATTGCCGTGCAATTTCAAAGCACTCTTACCAGAATCCTCACGGCTCAGGAGAAGCACAAAGTTCTGCATCAACCCCAGTAACATTTGCAGTTAAACAATACTTTCAAACAATAATTAGCAAATACCCAGATATTAAGTGTCTTGTGATGACAGACAAACAGAAGTAACTGGCAGAAACCCCCCAGCATCTAGCTTGTCTTCATGAGTTATCCCCACTATCTCCTGGAAGATTAGAGACCACCTAGTTGCTCCCTCAAGAGACCATCTTGAGCAGCTTCCCAGCAGGTCACTTGAACATTTTTAAAGGCATTTAATGGTAAGCTGAGAGAGTAATGGGAATCCTTGTGATAGAAATCAGAACCTAGTAAATACACAAATTAGACAAATGTTAACACTATTTATAATCTATTTATCATTAATATAAGAAATATATGAAATAATTTGGAATAATGTGTGCAGAATAGAGCTTTAAGTAGCTGAACACATGTTCTAGATTTTTGCTCTTCTTTTTCTGATTTAGGTTTACCATTACTGATTTGAGGAATGCTTACTATATAAAGGAAGCTTGTGGAGAGCTGCCTTTATTAGGAACCTAAATCTCCTGTACGTACTCTGGAAGATGATCAAGACCTCATTCTATAGATGTAACACAGACTCTTTTACCCTCTTCAAGTGTGTAGTCCAACTGTAGTTTGTGCATTGGTATTTTTGGCTGTGTGATTATTTTTAGGAAACTGATTCTTCGCTGTTGCTGATTTGGGCTGTGTGCAATAAACTAAGGACAGACTGGAATCAAGAATCAATGATATTCAATTCATTGAGCCTGTGGTAGCACAATTTTCCCCTTCTGTTTGCATTTCCTGACCTTAAATGCAGCCGCTGTTGACAGCTGAGAGGATTCATGTTTTTCTAGTATCTTGAGGACAATATACAAGGGCTATGTAATTATTAATAAAGTGTCAGAGAAAAATATATTTGCCCTTTAAATATTTATATGGAAGGAGACAAACTTGGTGTTCATCAATGGGACCAGCTGGAAAAAACAGGCATGCTCTCACACTCGAGCAGATCTACTCACCAGCAGACCTGACAATTTAAAATCTCCTGCAAAACACAGTGTAAACAAAGGCATTCATCCCCTATTTTAAGGTTTAGTTATACTGCTTTTCTGTTGAGGCCAAAAACTGGTATGGGTTTTTTTCCCTCAGATGGTCTAAATAAGAGATATTAACTGTTTCTTTGTTGGGATGCTGTTGCATCTTCAGGCCATTGTCACAGATACAAGACAGCCAAGTCTTATATATTCATCACCAATGTGAGTCTGATTAGAAATACAGATGGAAATGCCTGGAAATCAACAAATGATAAACAAAAAGACAGATGAGTGTCTGTCTAGTTTAATTTCAAAACAGATGTGCCAACTTAACGCTCTATACCTAAGTTTTGATTAAACACTGAGTGCCTGCTGTTTCCCTCACCTTAAGCTCTAGCAAACAGCAGATAAAGTCCTCAAGCTAACTGCAGTTTATGACAGCTTTATTTTTACTTTTTGTGTACTTTGTTTTAAGGGTAAACCTCAGGCCACTTTTGATGAGCCAATATAGGTTCTTTATACTAGACTTAAAAACCCAAACACAACCATATAATTAATAAAAATTCCTCTTAAGTATGCATGTGGAGAGATGAATACCTCAGTCTGAACCCCAGGTTTCCTGTGATTGCTTTTGCATTGTTTGTAACAAACATTTAAGGCATTTTTTCAGCAGTAGGATGTTCCACTTATTTCTCCTACCCTAACCCCCTCTTAATTATGGAAAGGATGAGCTTGCATCTCAGGAGGAAATGTGCCTCACTCTGTTTTTTCCTGCCACACTATTAATTCTCTCATTGATTTATTTACTGGAGGTCAAACATATTGTGCACAGTTACTTGTGATGCTCTGCCACTGAGATGCCAGTTCTGAGCATGACATAAAATTGTTGATGCTATTCCTAAGGGTCAGTGCTTTCCCTCCAAAGAAAAAGTGTTTTGTTTTTTAATTTTGGGCAGTTATGTCTCATTTCCTTACATTTTCTACACTCATGTTCCCCCCATTTACTAAGTTGCTGGGCTACTTCAAAAGTAGCACCTATAAGGCCAAGTTTATTTACTTTTAGACTCTAATTCTACTTTGGAAATGGAAATCCCATGACTGCTCTTTCTTTTAACTATTTTTCTGTGAACATTTGTACATATATACTTGTGTGTGTGTATAATTTTATTTTAAGACCAATCTGTCTTCAGCAAAAAGCCTCTGTACTTCCACGTTAGCACTGAAATAGTCTAATTATCTTGTACATTTCTGCATGCATTTTGCTGCAGAAAATTGTGCAGCAGCTGCTACCTCAGTAATATTTCTAGTTAAGGGAAAAAGGAAGCCAGTATGCATTATCTAAACATGTACATTCCCTCAGAATTAAGGTTAATAATAAAAATTAGATCAGAAGTCTCATGAGATGAAAAATTCCTGTATGTACTTCCAACACTGACATTCATACTCCCTTTAATACACATCCAGAAAATCAAATGGTAACAAGTAAAAAGGTTTCCGAATTCTGCTATGCTCATGTTTATTTACTCAAAGGGTACCATTTTTTTCCCCAGTATATATAACTAAAGGATCCCAGGCCATGGCTGAGGCTTCTAGATGCTAATGAAATAGAAATAACTGGGGATGAGAAGAGATTTGCATCCATAATCAGACAGAGGCACAGAGCGCACATGATCTTACAATGCTTGCCATAAATAAATATTTGAAAAACACAGTAATTGCTCTGTACTACCAATATATTTCCTTCTTAGAATTGAACCTCCGTGAACCATGAAGGCTAGTGCTATTGAAGGCATGACCTGAGAAACTGGTATTGACAATTTTAGCTTTTGAAAAAGAAAGCTCTAAGGAAAACTTGTTTGCTTGCTGAGTGCAGCACCATAGCAGAAATAAAAGCTGTAAGAAAGGAAGCACAACATGGCTAGGGAAAAGGTATCACAATTTTAGGGCTGCCAAGTTTTAGAACAGGAGCTGGGAGGCAGGAGGAGGGGAAAGTGGAAATAAGGAAGAGTTTTACTAACTTTTTATTCATCCAACGAAGCTCTCCTGAAATGACTAGCCAATTGGAGAGGGGAACTGTCTGCCCTGGAAGTGGGTTATGGTAATTCCAGCATGGGCGGATGGGGAAAGCAAGGTCAGGAGACAGAAGTCAGGAAGGCATGTACAAACATATCTGTATTCTGCTTTCAAGTGTGCTGCTGGCAGTTCTCCTGCTGCTTCTCACTCTGCACTGCCTCTCTCCGGGGCCGAACTGCCGGCTTCCCCGTGTCCTCTGCTGCTCCCGCTCGCGTTCCCAGTGCACGGGCTGGAACACTTCCTCTGCTCTGACTCTGCTCTTGGAGTCATAAGTCCCCCTCAGAGGGACAAGGGGGGCCAGGATTTACAGCAGGATGTCAACTCTATGTAGGAGTCTGACATTTGCGGGTAGGAATGCTTTAGATGTGCTTTAAGCAGTGCCTGGTAGCATGCACAGGTGCAAGCACTGATGAACATACAGTAATTATGGAGATGATTTTCCTGTGCCACACTCAAGGGAAGAAAACTTAAAATAATTTTTAAAAGCATGGATGAAAAGAAAAAGGGGATTTCTGTAAGTGCTAAAATCCTTTCTTTGTTACTCTGAAAAAAAAAATTATTTCTGCCTCACATCTTGCTCCTTAGAACCTCAAATAAACCCAAGTAAAATATTGGCACTGCTAGTAACACTAATCAAGCTATGATTCAAGTGAAAAGGAGATTATTAATTAATTTTTGATTCTGATCTTGGTATTTGACTCTATCATGTCAGGCATTACTTTTATGGAATGTCTATTAGCACATTCAGCCTAAGTGAAGTCATACCTGGTCCAGTTGAGCTGGGAGTCTGATCTGAGAGGTAAGAAGTAAACAAGAGAAACACATTAAGAGAGAGAACTAGCCAGACTGTAATCATAAGGAAACAGGCAACTCAGAAGTGCAGTCACTATTTCAACATAACTCTGTAGGGGGGAGCCTTAGCACATCCTGGGGACACCCAGGGTTCAGCACAGAGAACAAGCTTTGGTCTCTGATCAGATTATGCCTCATGCTCATCATAAGCATTTCTTACTTAATAGAGTCTGTCTGTAACAGAGCCTAAGAGGACTATTATTAAAAGATTAGGCTGCCTCCATCCTCTTGCTTAATTCATTTTTCAGCGTAAAAGAGAAACTGCACGATCCCCAGTCTATCGCTGAGGTAACATTTTACAGTATCTGATCACAGTCGGACTACTGAGCCTCCATGGACATCTGTGTGATGAGCAAATCATTCTGCAGCCACTTTAAGATCAGTCAAATAATGGACGCATTAAAAACTGTACATCAAGCTAACCAGGGAAAAGAAAAAGCCACACACTGGATTCTAGTCCTCTGAGATGAAAATAAAACCAATTTTCTTGGGGGAAAGGTCTTGTACTAGGAGAGTCTTTTTACAGAAAGTAGAGAATAACAGATGCAAAATTTCCACTCGAATATTTAGAGAAAATTTTATGCCACAAAAACGATTTATGTTATTTCTAGATGGAAATTTGCATTGAAAAAAATCTTAAGCATGGGTAGGAATTAATCAGGCACTGCATGTTGTCCTCAGATAGCCAATGACCCTATATGGAGGGCATTACTTTATCACTCTTTATTACTTTACTGTCACTCAGGTGACATTCGTTAAGTCCTGACTGTCAAGCAATTAATTTAACTCCTTCTTCTTCCCAGTCTCAGGTAATAGTTCTTCCACTAGGCTGTTGCCTCCAATTTCTCAAAACAAGCTGAAAGGTCTTGATTTCCTCCTGATTTAGCATAGGGGCATTTCTGAAAGCTTTTCATCAGGTTAGCAGCCCTTTCACTGTGGCTTCTTAGCCAACACATTTCACTGTGACACAGAAGGGAAGGAGAGAATGAGAATATCTAGCTGCTCAGTGTCACTGTGCAGAGTGAACACTCAGCTACAGACTGTGTCAAACAGAGAAGAGTCCTGTCCCTGTGAGTACTTCCCTCATCTTTTATTCTAATTACTCAAGTGGATTTACTGGGGCACTTGTAGGTGAAACATGGGATCTGAATTTTGACAGCTAACCAGACAGGCATTCTAAAAACCATACGCAATATAACTCAAAGAAGAAGATGTGACAGACATCAAAGTTTTCCTGGTATGTGAACTGGTCATAGCCACCAAGCAGGTCAGTAAGGAAGATGCTAGACAAAACCATTAGCTTAGATTATACACCAACAAGGAGATAAATTCCTTTTTGCACTTTATGTGACACCAAGTTCCAGGTCACCAGCTATTTCAGTGCATCAACACATTGCTCTATCAACAAAAATAAGTTAAAATTTATAAAAAACCAAATAAAGCTGAATTATTCCCAATGACATCTATGTAGCCTGAAACTATACCTCTGTGATGAATGGCTGTCCACAGCTCCTTGCACTTCCTTACTAGTACTTCATCTACACAGCCAGGCCCTTGTGCAAAGGTTCATCTGAGGAGAAGGTCTGTCAAGTATACAGTTTTACTCAATCTAATAAATACTTGTATCTGCAGCAACAATTCCTCATAGGAAAAAGCAGAATTAATCTTGATGAGGCCCTTAATTCAAACACCTAAATCTTTCAATTTTCCGGTTGCCCTTCTTCAGGCAAAATGGTACTAATTTCTTACATCAGAAGGCTGTAATGAGGATTTATACATAAATGTTTGAATATTCTCATATATCAGAGCAGAAGATGAGCGCAGAAATTTCTACAGAAATGTAAATCTAACTTAACAGCCTTTCTAGATTCAAGTCAAATATCACTGACTATTCTTGTGCTCACAGTTCGGCTCCTCTCTGCAAAGGTAACTGAATTCATCTCACAATATGTACATAAAAATATAATCACAAATGTTACTGTTGTATACTAAAATGTTAATGTTTTGCCATGAAAAATGTGTGTTGCCTTGGCAGTATTTTTATTATTTCTGTCCCACCATGTGTTTGTCATTTATGCCAGCTTTGCTTTTTAAACCTGAAAATATGAAAAAGCCAGACTCCTGAAAAGCCACGTGTAGAAGAAGGCAAAACCCACACACATTTAAAATTTTTACCGTTTCAGTGAAACATATTGGGCTGTAGAATGAAAAAAAATGTTATTTACCTTTCCTTCCCATAAAGACCCTTAAAATTGTACATGCAAAATTTAAATTTCAAGAGTACAGGGAGAAGCTCTTTCCACTATAGGCACAAGTCCTTGTAGGTGAGAGACTACTGTACATCAGGGGTGTCAAAAATTGTGTCTTTCTAATGTTGAAAATTTATTCTACACCCATTATTTTCATGAGTGGAATAAAAAAAATACCCTTCAACAAAAATTTCAGCAGCAGAAGGTGCACACTTACATGAAAATCCAGCATTTTTGTTTTGCTTTGTTTCTTACTAAGCATAACTTGACAAAAGATGCTTTGACAATGAATAACTTCAAAATGTATACTTCAAAATCTCCAAATTACAACACTGCCTTAAATTAGATTTTTACCTTGTTCTGAGTTTTAATTTTAACAATATTCTTCACTCATATTTTATAGTTTCCTTTCACAACTGTGATGACAAGAATTTTTTTCATTGCAAATTCTACTAAAAATATATTAAAGTAAATTTCTGAAGAGGAAAAATTTAAAAAGACAACTTGATGGGAATGATTGTGATAAAACTTTAGAACTACATACTTCCAATCTTTTAAGCAATGAAACTTCTTGGACCTTTGACCGAAAAAATCCAACAACAAACCAAAACCAAAAAATGCTAAGGGAAAGAATGTAAACAACAAGCAAGGGCAAACAAATCTTCACATCAAATATTTCCTAGTACCAGTAATGAGTAATTCTGCTCTGGATCTAAAGACCTAGTTATAGTCTTCTATTAAAGTGCTTTCTGACAAAGCCTTTCCATAAGCTACTCATTTTCACAAGCCATTCTCCTTGTGGAATGAAAACACCCCTTTTGTAAGTGAAACAGCTGTGCAAGTTTGGTTCAACCTAAAGCGAAAAGTCAGACCTAAAATCCCTGCAAGCAGCCAAACTAGACAGTCATATCTCAAAAGTGTTAGCATTTTCCAACTCTGCCAGCTAATGACAGACCATGTGATGAGAATATAGCCTATCTCTAAGAAGTGACTCACCAAAACATCGACATATGTGTGTGTTCTCCCTCTAGAAGAGCTCAAAGCAATTTGGAGAGAGACTTAATCTTCTACTGCAATACAGCAGGACATCACAAAGCGTGCTGTGCATTTGTTTCTCTCTGTTTTATTTTTTTTTAAATTAGGTTTACTGTATGTGAGTCATCATAGATATTTCCTTCCTTTTATCTTCCTTAGGAAAAAAAGACAGCTTTTAACTATTTGAGTCTCTAAATTGGCAGGATTACTTAGAACTTTTAAAAGGTGTTATAGACAAGTGTTTTTAAGGCAACATGTTTCCTTACTGTCCCAGATGAACAAAATTAATCATTTTGTCAGTGTCAAGCCCTTTTGATGAAGCACTTTTTGTAGAGATGTGTTTAAGAGAAACAAAATGACCACGAATGCTTCTCTAGCTATGTTATCATTCTTTGCTTGGATAGTTGTGCTTATTTATAATCCTGACTTGTGCACATGCTCCCCCTATAGTAAATAATTTTAAACATAACAAGGTTCAATGGATTATTTTCATTGTTAATGGGAAAGGGTCTCATTGGAAGATTTTACTGTGCTTATATGATACTATTACATAATGAAAAGCAGATAAACTCTACTCACATTCTGTATAGTGTAGTTAAAATAATTTGCAACTGCAGAAGAGAATTTAATTAGCCCCAAAGTTTAAATTTTCCCTTGTTTCTGAAAGCAATTAACTTAACATTCTTCAAGTGTATATTCTTATATCAAGAGAGGGAGTTTTATTGTACTGCATAAAGCATTAAATCTGAGCATTATTTTGTGTCAAGTGATCAAAGCATTCATAAATGGATAACTGTGCCATCATTACTCTACCTTGTAATTAGAGCTCATCAAAATTATGACTTCCCATCCTGTAGCATAATCTGAAGTTAGGTGAATCCTAAAACTAGATGTTAAGGTAGCAAATTCACAAATATATATATGCTAAAAAACCCCATTAATTTTCAACCCTATTGTTTTATCAACTCTTACTACAGTAACTTAGCAGCAGATAATTGTTGAAAGAAGTGCAAGACTGTCCAAAGGGGTTGATAGGATTGATGCCCCTTCACAGCACAGCAGGATTAATCAGACACACTCCTGATGGTGGGTTGCTCTATTGAGCAGATGTTTGATCCCCTATTGAAGGTTCTACTATAAAACATAGTGGTACAATCCCTGTTTAGATACTGGGAAGAAAATTAGCTTTTAGCTTCTGCAGACTTACAAAGAGCCTCTATATCCCACTGATTTCAAAGCTGTCTTCTGTGAAAGTCAACTCAACCCCATTGTTTCAGGAGGTACCTTTAAACTAAATGAAAATGCTTGTCTGGCAAGCAGCTGAAACAATCTGCAATACCTGTTAAAAAAGGGCAGCACAGGGAGGTGGCATTAGACCTTTTTATTACTTCCAAGTCAGCTTTGGGAAAGGCAATCCCATCTCAGAGATCAAGATACTGAGCTGAACTAGCCCCTGCTTGAGGCAGAATCCATGCTGGGGGTTTTTCTGTGCCCCACCCCTTGATGCTACCTGCCCGCTGCAGTCCCACCTGCCTGCCCCAACCAGACATGATGCCTGTCATGGTTCACTGAAGTGCAGGGCAGGCCTCTGTGTCCTTGAAACCCAGACAGGTTCTTCAGTCTGTAACTCATGATTTTGATCCTGTTTAGATTAATTTCCTAAATTCCAGATCCAAGCCGTTTTCATCTCTTGTCTCTCTCTTGTGAGTTCAGCTGCTCAGTTCAGAAATGAGGCGTGGTGCTTTGGACACTCAACTTTACAATTACCATTTGAGTGCATGAAGAATTATGTCATAGCATCACATTTGCTTGAAAAGAAACACAGCCTGCAATAGATACCTTGTTAGAACAACAAGATTAGTCTTTTTTTGTTACATAAAAGGATGCTTTCGTGTTGGTCAGGAACACCTCTGTTCATATTGATACAGATCTCTTTTTTTCGCCTGACTTTAACGAAAGAAGAATGAGGCATTTCAGATTTTATTACCACAGTCATTGTTGAAGCTTGTATTAAATTAGAGATGTGCCAGTGCTGGGATTTTAACAATAATTCAGGCAGCTATGGAACCACTGCAGACATGTCAGTCTCCTCTCCGCTTAACATCTGCTTCAAATAAATCCAAAGCAGATACTGGCTCACCAAGTCCACAGTAAATCCTATGAACTTAAAATAAATACCTTTCTAAACCACCTCTTATTAGTGATATATATATATGATATATCAATGTGGATATACTCATAGGAAACTAAGTTTCTCAGACCAAGCACTGCTTACCATTACATAATTGTTATCTACAATAGTAGAGGGCCTTGATTTCTGAACTCTTTTTTTTTATTTTTAAATTATTTATTTAAAGCAGAGGATGAAAAATAAACAAACACAGCTGGAAGACTTTTATTTTCCTGTTAAGGTAACAGCAGAGTTGGAATGTCTTTGGGTGTATAGAAGCACATATACTCCCCTCACCACCTTTCCTAAGCCTAATTTTGGTTTTTGGAAGCAGGCATCACAGTGTTTCACTAACTCCTCCCTACCAAAAGTAGGGTAAAACAGAATTTTAAATGTCAAATCACAACACATCTCTGGAAAGGAAAGTGGGGAAGGGGGGAGGAATCAGGAGCATCAGGAAGATGGTATTTAAGTTTATTTGATTTGCTGTTATTAACCAAATATTTTAACTATGCTCCTTGCCTATTCTTTATGATACGTTTTGCACACAGCATTTTCTTTGATTCCTTTTCATGAGAATTAAACTCGTGTGAGAAGTGCAAATGACTGAGGTATTTGCATCAGGAATTCACCAACAACTACTCAAAGGTACAACACCAAAACATCCTTGTGTCCTACAGTAAAGGAAAAAAGTTAGAGCACCATTGACAAACACAGGGAAGCAGAAGAGGTCATGGAAACTGATGATATCATAAATTCCTCCAAGCCACTGGGCAAACAGTCACAGACACAGTAAGTGACACATGGCAGCAAATTTGTCTGTGGTGGCAGCAGGAGCTCAGACAGGTCCCAAAACGCTGGTCACTGAGGCAGCAAATCCCTGTTCAGAGCAGCACCGAGATAAATGTGCTCGTACACCTACAAACAAGTCAGGCCTCTACCCCACCAGCTACCTGGGGAGACATGGAGAGTGGCCAGGATAAATTTGGGAAGGTACATGGGCAGCTGTCAGAAGAGATCCTGCTGTAGTTGCATGAAGGAAAATGTAAAGCACTGCTTTGCCCCAACAGACTGGTTAGGATTTTGCTTTGGAATCTACCTCTTGGCAAATACCAGCGGTAATTATGGTTACCATGGGCTAGTAAATAGCAACTACCCTCAAAAATATAAGGCCTTTTTAAACCAAGTCTGTGCAGGGAGGAAGCTCCCTTGACTTGCACTGCCATTTGAATTCAGATATTTTTCCTGCCTGCAAAATTTGCTACACATTTCAAGTGTCTCATATGAATGTACACTTTTATACAGTTATCATAATAATTTGTAATTATCTGAGATTGATTTAGCCTCATTTTTAATATGTGCTTTATATTCTACATCCTTGTAAATGTTGGTGGCAAATTGCTTCAGTTAGAAAAATATGTTACCATAAATTTTGAGGCAGAGCAAAGAAGAGTTAGCAGCCATTACATGGTGTTATTAAAAACTCACTTTTTTACCTGCTTTATCACAAAAGAGTAGAACAAGTCGGAACAAGGGAAAGTTTATGACAGCTGGGAGATCTGTAAGCATTTCAGTATGCTTTGCTCAGTTCTGCCCTGATGCCCAAGTACTGTCCAGGCTCAAGTGTTTCACTGACTCACCTAACAGGCCTCTCTCTAATGAGGAAGATGATGAGATGTCAGAGATGCCCCAAGAGGGAGCAGATGGTGCAGGAGTCCCCCAGAGCAGTGCCATCACCCCGGGGGCATTGACTGAGCTGTCCCAAGCAGGCCAAACACAGTGACATGTTGATCTGTGTTGCTTCTCCTTCTTGTCCTGTGCAGGGCAAAGATACATCCAGTGCTGCCCACTGGCCTGAGCTACTCCAATGATTTTAGTTCTCTTGAGGGTTGAGTTCAAACTGTGAGATCCTCCAAGTATTTGGTATGCTCAGTGGAAATATTCAACCCTTATGTTCTTTTTTTAAATGAAAAATCGGGGGAGGGAAAGATTTTATTTTTAATAATATCCTGTCAAACCTAGACATGTATGGGAACACAACAGCTTTCCAGAACAAAGTTTTCTTTAGAAAACTGCTCATGCCTCAAAGGCCTGAACATGGGGAAGAAGACGCTCATAGTCATACCAGGGTGTTTGCCTGGGAGGAGGTAACCCCAGTGTCTAATAGCAATCTAGACCCCACATCCTACATGGATAACCCAGACACTAAACTGTTAAGTCTTCTGGTATAGCTTCCATCTCACAGCACAAACCTTTTAAATAGCCTGGTTTCTTTCTGCTTGGAATGGGAAAGCTTTCTGAGATCGTCCATGTTCCCATCCACCTCTTGTTGAAATGCCCAGGGATCATTAAGAAGCCATAGGACTGAATTAGTCATCAAGTTTTTTTTTTTTTTTCTTTTTTTGGTTTGGGATTTTTTTCGTTTGTTTGGTGGTTTTTTTGTTGTTTGTTTGTTTGTTTTAAGTTCTCACAGGACTGTGTTGAAAGAACACAATTGCACTTTACAGTCTAGAGACATTTAAGGGACTGAAGCAGCAGCACAAGAAGAGAGAGTAGAACACTGAGGAGCAAAGAAAGTCCTTCTTTCTCTGCTGCTAACATCCTGTGTCTACACAAAGCAGGAAAAATGTAGGAGTAGCTTGGGAAAAAGAGCCAATATACTTCAAACATCTTGCACTCGCTCAGATTGGTGAGCCCTACTTAGTTAACACTTCCACAAGGTGTTAACCAGTTCCAAGGATAATTACTTTTACCTTCTGATATGAGAAATGTTCCAGGGCAAATTTCTTTCACCTTCTCCCGTATAGCTCCACAGCTTTCTAACTCAGGGTGGAAGCAATGCATATAGGACATTACTGGCTCTTGTTGGGGCCATGGATTGATCCATATTGGGAGATAACGGGGACAGGATTTCCAGCTCTGTCTTTTGAGAAGCACCTGCTAAAGGAACTGTTGGAGTCTTTATGCTAAAAATGGTACAAGACGACTTTCCAATAATGCTTAGAATCATGAAAAAGAGGTAAAATATTTATATAAACAGTTTATAAACACAAAGCCAGAGTGCTTCTTCTCATTTTCTCAAGTCCTTATCTCCACAAATAGGGACCCTTGAAAAAAAGTCATGCAAAAGCAGGAAGCAAGTGTAACTAAAACCACAGCAAAGTGATGAGTTATTTGAAAAAAAAAATTGCAATCGGTAAATAACAATTTATAGGCATATTCAAATATTCACATTCTTCTGCTGCTGTTGTTTCTAAAAAACTCCTCTGCAAAAGGAAGAGCTCTCCACAAAAGTGAAAAACCATTTTCCTGGGAATGCAACTGTGTAGGTAGCAATGCTTATTCATTTGAGCTAATGGAACATGCTTTAATTATCCAACTTCACCCACAAACTAAATGCTCAAACTTATAGATAATTTAGCAAGCTCACAAGAAGGCAGCCAGCTGAATTTCAGCTTTTTCTTCCCAAAACATAGGATGCGATATGATAGAACTATCTGTAAATGCTCTTAAGTTTCATACAGAAAGAATCAGGATTCATTAGGGGAAATTTTAAATGTGCAAATGTAATCTTTGGGTATTCGATAGGAAGATATTTTACAGATGTCCTTAGACTAGCAGTATGATGCAGAAAATTGCATCCTTCATTTGAACAAGAACTGGTCCCCTCTTTCTGAGTTAAATTCTATTTCTTTCCTCCAAAACAGCTAGGATGAAAATTTGAAGTAGTCTATTCTGATCACAATATAAAATATCCATACTTTCTGATGATGCGGATTCATGTGTGTAATGTGTTTGTACATATATATACATCAATAAATGTGCATATATGTACAGACAAATGTACAATTTCATTTGTGTGTGTGTGTGTATAAATACGTTTGTGCTTTTCTCTTCATTTTAGGTGAAGTGCAAACGGAAAAAGCTGGTAAGTCAAAGCACTGCACATTCACATACGTTTTGCTTGCTGCTGCTAGAACAACACAGCCACGGTAGAACTTGTATCTGTTTGGGACCCACCACTTACAGGTCCATGTGATGCACAGCTGAAGCCTGAGAACTCACAGCCAGGCCCTCAGTCAGGGCTTCTGACCCATCTGCTCAACCTCTGGCTTTTGGCCTGCTGGGCAGTGGCAGGTGTTACACAAAGGCTGCTGCTTTGCTCATCTCTGAAAGAAACTAAAAAGAAAATCACAGTAAGAGGAGAGATTTTATGAATCTGGATGCTTCAGTGACCACAATACTTTTTTTCATACTTTAAAAGAGGTAATTTAACTCCCCAGGTAGTATAGAGTTAGTAACATTTTAATGGCATCATTAAAGCAAACCCACAATTTTTGGCCTTAATTTACTCTGAAGTGTCCAATCAGATCCTCTGCACCAACACTAGACTATTCTGAGCATTATTTCTGTTTGTCTGAGACTTTCTTTTGTTGCCTGGACCACATCTGGATTTGTGAGGGAATGCTTTGCACTATGAGATAGAGGTTTAGGATCTAGAGTGAAGTCATAACAATACAACTGTCACAGAGCTCTTTTATTATTATTTTTTTTTTTTTTGACTGAATTTTACACTTGCTGGCAAAAGTGTTAAGGAAAATGACAGCTGCCAGACTGAAATATTTGCTATTGTGCCATGATGATAAGCACTGCAGTCAGTCATTTCACCACCACCACAGTCAGCCCTGGGGACTGCATTTATCAGGATCCAAAAACGAACACCTTAAGATGTAGTAGACACAAGATTAATTTTGACAAATGCATATATAAAGTACTCCCTTCAGTCTGAAAACATGGGCCACCCACTCCACCACCGAGCAGCTGAGACAATGCAGCACATACGTCATTTCATATATTTGTTTCTTATCTCAGTATGGGAGGTCCCCTTGCACTGAGACTTGCAGTGCCCATGCAGACACCTTCACTCTTCTATGGGAGTTACCTATGAACTCTACACCTTGTACATGCATTTAAATGAGAGTTACTAAGGCTCAGGACGCAGCACCAGTTGTGATTGTTCTTGTTGACATATATGCCAAAATCTTAATTTCCAAATGAAGGACTGACATCAATTATCCAAGTGCCCATCCTCCTTCCACTCACCAGTCTTGTGCTGCAGATGGTACAAATGGCCTGGCATATGCAAAATCCAGTATATGACTCTGAAAGACTCCAAGGCAGAAGACAGCTCATATATAAGGTACAGTGGCAGAGCTCTCTGGAGGTCTTTGCCTGCTTACAGCATGTCTGACCTCAGACAGGGCTATCAGCTCCCCACTTCTACATGAGCTGTGCACGCAAGTCTTTGTACTTCATTGCCTGAATAATTTGGAAAGTCCAGACAGACTGTCTGAAAATAAGATTCCGGATGGAGGATCAGGCACATGGCCTGAAACAAGCATTATCTTGACGTAGCCTTCATTTTCTCAAAGTGCTTTGGAATGATTTCTTGAGCAAAAAAGTACAGATATTGCTATCAAGGTAACATTGTAATTACTATTTCATTTTAATTTGTCAATAACTTACTCCTTCAAATATTTAGAACTTTTGAGTACACTCAATTAACAGTTTCCTGTGAGACACTGTGGTTAAAAATCCCAGTGCTTGGCACATCAAAGCCCGGTGCAATTTCCCTGATACTGATCACCTTTTGGAAAACATAGGAGTTAAATTAAAAGGGTGAAGTATTCCTGAGAGCCTCCAAGTCACCCATATCCCTTTGCAAGGCTCAGTACTGCAAATGCTGTTTTCCTTTGGGTATTCACATATTTTGCTGAAGACAGACAGAGGTGAAGCATGCTGCACAGCTCATAAAACCTATTAAAAACCAGAGTCCTTCAAGAAGGGAGGAGTCATCTAACTGTGCCCTTCTCTCTTTTGATATATCTTCATCAGCACCAACTTTACAGACAGAAATTGTGAGACCTGTACTGTGGGCATGCTCTTTAGTGGCCAAGTCTCAGTCACTCTTGGCTGAATCTTGTGATAATTAGTAATAGTCAGTACAGAAAAAGTACTGATAACACAACAGAAAGGGAAAAATACAGCACCAACAGAGACTTAGTAGCTATTGTCATCAATAGTCATTGTTAAGGCTCAGGAAAAACTCAGAAGAATGAGAGAAAAAAGTATGTTACTGTTCCCAGCACTACATTTTACTCATATGTAATGCTGGGATGCTCACTGCACAGCATTTCTGTAGGAATGACACCAAAATAAATGTCCGCAAAATGTCTGTGGAGAGCTTCCAACTACAAAAAATAAACATACCTTAAAAACAATATTTCCCCTACCAGGAAAGATGCTAAAGAATACATACATTTCTTCCAAAATATTTTTTTGAGGTATACAGTTATACAAAGTAAGATCTTGGTCTATGGAGACAGATTTTTCAGGATAAGTGAACATGTACTGGTCACAATGTTTTTATTAATTTAAAATAGCAGTAACAACTCTCTCTCTTTAGTTAAATTTGAAAAGAAAAAGTTTTTAGTGATTCTGATAGGATAGCATCATTCCCATTTTGCTTTCTGTTCTGCTACATTAAGCCTCCACACTCATCAGAGTTCTGTGGGCTGAGTTCCTGGTTATATTTCAGTGTTATATTCCTGATTAACATGTTTTAAGCAGAAGCAATAGGTTCTCTGATTAAAAAAAAAGTATATTTGAAGGGAGAGACAACAACAGGATGGCCGCTGTATGGGCAATATAATGCATTGAACAGTTACAGTACTTAGCATAAATGATATTGTTGACTGATAACAAATAGACTATGTTTTAATTGATAGAACAGATAAAACCACTCATGTCAAATTAAACTTTGGTAAATGAGTCCATCAGCCCTTTTAAAATACAGCTTAGGAAGATTAAGGTTCATGTTCCAGATGGCCCAAAAATAACCACTAACAGCTTCCAGCTATGCTTGAATTAAGAAGCCACTATATACATCCACAAATTTGACATGCTATAAATTAAGCATACAATGATAGGGAAAGGAAAACACAAGGAAATGAAGACAAAATTGGGAATGTTCCTTTGGCTTTAGATATCTGCTTTAGACACACAAAGTGTAAGGATAATTCCCATGGGCATCTTTTATTGTCAGGAAAACAGGAATCAGTCCTACCACTTTCTGTTTTCTGGAGGAATCCATTCTGTGCTCTCTTCAGAATCCCATCTAGTCTGGCAGCTTCATCTAGCACTTAAATGTGAGCAGCATGAATGATCCCCTAAGATTTACAAGACCCATCACTCACTGATCATTTCAGATCATTAAATGAGTTACTGGTGGCTATTAAGGGCATTTATGCAAATAGGTTTGTTATGGCATCCCATTAATCTGCTTTGCACTGCTTGAGAATGGGACACTAAATCCCCAAGGAAATTTTTTTCTTCTTTTCCCTCAAATAACTGAAAATATCAGATGAAGGTAATATGATTATTAAAGGAATTTTCAGAGACCTGGCAAGGGGATGGAGATCAGAAGAGTCTATTACAAGCTGTTTTACAAGTTTTCAATTCCAATTCATGAACGAAAGCTGTTAATTTTTGCCCTGATTAGCTCAGTGGCCACAGATCTACCATTCAGATTTAGAAGGAGAGACAGAAATTAGGTGTTTGTATTTTATAAAACTACAAAGATAGAAAAAACCAAGTGCAACAATTTAATATGCCCTACTATTTAAACTACAAAATATAACCAGGAGAATAGAAAGATAATTACACAAATGAAATAGTACATGCATTTCTACATTGTGGTTGCATTTCTACATATCTACAGTTGTGGCATGAAGCAATCACCAGGGATAAAGATTAATGCCTAAATTGCAGATACAAACTTTACCCTGAGCTACACCCCTGATACATTTTTCTGCAAGCCTACATCTGATGGTAGCCCACATTATGGTTCAAAAGCCAGGTATCAGAGATCTGACTCCATCTGGACCTAGATTTCTTTATTTGCACAGATAACAGGCAAGTCTTCCCAAGGCCTGAGTAAAACAATGGTAGCAGGTCAGGAAATACACTCTTTCAAACTCAAACAAACAACACAACTTCTCCCTAGAAGAAAATAAAATGAGGAAAAGCAATCAGAAGATTATCGAAAAGGAGACATATTACATTTTGTACATTTTGAATAGTAATTTGGAGAGCATTTAAAAGTAATATTCTCATATTTTGAAAAAAGCTTGGGTAGAGAACTGTCATCAAAGAAATATTTAAAACAGCCATATTAAGGAGAGAGGGAAAAAGAAAGAGAAATAATCCACTGAGGAACAGAGGAGGACATGACAGTAGTCTTAAAAATAAATTCCCTTTCCAATACACGTCAAAGAAAAGACAACTAAGGAAGATATTAGTTGCAAACAACTCCTACGAGGGAGCCAGGGATTTGCAAAGATTCATCTTTCTACAGGAAGAAGATAAAAAACAAGCTGAGAAACTCAAGCACAGTAAACTGCTAAATTAGAAAAGTATTTATTCATGTGTCTGGTCTGAATGAAAAAAGGGATGAAATAGCAAGTGAAGACAAAGCACCAAACCACAGACATTTCTGACTATGTAAAGCCTGCAACATAACATTCATTTCTTATCATGAAGTCCAGAATAACTTAGTAAGAATATGAAAGCTTTACCACAAAACCTGATAGACATTTTAGGGTACAGCACAAATAGAAACAGGATTTGATCTGGTCACATTGTCATGCTTTTGGTTCAGACTTCCTGAGAAGTCAAACCAGCATGTTTTAACAACTTGGGATTCTTAAACACTTCCAATTTGGAGATCATACTAAGACTAAGGTGACACAAATGCTGAAGTGAGCTGGGAGACAGAGTTGAGTGACCAGAGACCTCAGAGCTGGCAGAAGTGTGCCTGTGGAATCAGCTCTTCATGACTACTGTTTTCTACAGGTATGATCAACACAGCAAAGAGTAAACTGGGAGAATTTGTTAATGAATCACATATTTTTTTATTTAACAAAAACTAAAAGAATGCTTCCCTGTTCATGAACACCTTGCAAAACAACATCATGCTCCCAAGCTCCTCCCTTTAGCACTATCACTGATGAGACTTTCAGACTGAGGAAGAATATGAGCATAATGGACAAAGTTGAAACCACCCCTTTTTCAAGCTAAGAGATTTTGTTGCCATGGTCTTAAATAGCATTCAGAACACAGAGACTGACAAACAAAATGCTTCCAAAAAGTTGCTCAGATTAACAGATGATTCTTCCACTGCTTCCTTGAGCAAAGCATTTGGGGTAAATAAGCCTTCCACCACACTACTAAGCAAGGTGCTGCATACCATGGTTCTATTTCTTGTGCTTTGAACATTACATTAGACAGCCAACAGATAACCAGCAGTCAAATGGATTGTGCCGTGTTTGAAAAGCTTTTATGCTATCATCAGAAAAAAAATCACATTTTAAAGAAGGCAACCAGAAAGGCACTCATAAAAGTGTAAATAGGTGAGAACAGCACGCAAAGAAAAGGTTTAAAGCCACCAAATTAGTTATCCTAAGAACAAGAGAAGTAGGTATGTTTCCTTTTTGAGGCATTAGAGAATTTTCCTTTGACAGCCAGTATTCCCTTTTTTCCTTTCAGAAGTGCAAGAATGACACCATGAAAAGAACAGCAGTGGAATTTAGAGAGAAAAAGAACATTGCTTCCAGCTATTCACACTCATAACCTGTGAAATTTATGGCCTGAGAAGACAGCATTGAAATTAGCCATTCCTTCTTTAAATTGAGCTCAGGGTTCTAGGGCCTATGTAACAACATTATGCTTTTTAATACTAAAATACAGGCAATCAAAAACCATAGATGAAGACATAACAAGAGCTAAAGTTTTAAGACCTTTTCTTCCTTGATAAGGATTAGTCTTTGGCACTGATCACAAGTGGAAGATTTTTTTCTTTTTTCTGTAAATCTCTTTTTTTTCCCCTACTGTGGCATTATATTCCTACATTTTGTTGTTTACAACAACAATAAACCAAAGCCAAAAAAAAGAAAGAGAAAAAAACTTCACAAGCCCAAGAGAGATAAAATGAAAAGGTATCATACCTTTGCATGTCACAACTGAAATGCACGTGGTTCCATGACCTAGCAACACCATAGCTGGGGAGCAGAATGACCATTTTTACAGGGCACTGACAAACTGCATTTGCTAAATTAGCCAAGGCTTTTAAATGCAGATAGCTTTGAAAGAAGAAATTAATTCAGTCTGATGACAAAAAAGATGAAGCAATTTCCTAGCTCTACCCAGCCTATTATTGCTAAATTTTGACTGAATTCTCAGTTGCAATGTAAAAACTATAAGTAAAACTCTGTTGCTATCACAGCTGCCAATTAAAATTTCAGAAATCAAAAGTTTTTGCTTAGTTTCAAACACAATTTGTATATCCATAATGAGTATAATTGGTACTTCTAATGCATTTTTTCTTGAACATGCTTTGGAAGACAGGGGAAACACATGACTCAGGTGAGTTTAAATGAAAATATTTAACGACGAAACCATAGCTGTACTCTCACGTCAGTCAGAAAGCAAGAGATACCAAAGTTACCAAGTCATGCAAGAGAAAAAGTATAAATAAAAAAAGAACACAGGAAGAAAAGGGGCAAGCTGAAACTTTACTAGCCGTTTTCAAGTAAGACTGTGACTGCATTGTGACAAAATAAAAAACCTGAGAGAATAAAACAAAGGCAGCTCAGCAAAATCATGGGTCATTCTATCCCAAGATGCCATGGAATTTTACTCTTCCACATCTGACTGGAAGATGTTTGGCCAGTACAAACTCATTGAGGGAAAACACCGGAACAGTAAGCAGAAAATCTCCACCCAAAAATGACAGTCCCAGCTTATTACTGTATGTATTAATAAGAGATAATTGTTGGACATTCCACATTTTGTCTTGGCACAACAGCAAATGCCTTCACAGGAGTGACCCCAGGAGCTGAGTGCTACAGCAAATGGAGTAGGAAGCTGTGATATAGTTAAGAAATTAAATCAGTTTATTATCTTCTACAGCTGCCTTAGCAGTCTCTTTGATATTCTACTCTTGATTTTAAGGGCTTTGTACAAACAGCATCATGATGGTTGTCCAAGCTTGTGAAAGGTTGTGTTGAGCCTGGTGCCAAGGACATTTGCATACAAGTACATTTAGCCACTAGATTTACCCCAGCTAATGCTTATGCAACACAACTTAGTTTATTATTATCAGAAATTGCAATGGGCTTCCTCCTTACTCCCCACTCCCCCCCCCCCCCCCCCCCAACACAAGCTGGGCTTTTAAAAATAAAAAAACAAT
>VXAD01006095.1:145963-459065 GCA_013399195.1 Dicrurus megarhynchus
AAAAAAAACCAAAACCAAAAAACCAACCTACCAACAAAAAAAAAAAAAAAAACCACCCAAAAAACCAAACCCCAAACAAAGAACCCCAGAGGAAAATAACATACAACTAGGAAATTCTGACCCTTTTTTCTGACATATTTCCAACCTGTAACAAGGACAGACTATGGATACATTTAACTTGATCTCCTTGAGTGACTGCTTATCAGGAAAACAATAAAGGAAAATATTTAGAGAACAATATTATTCAATCCTTCATCAATCTGATGGCACTCACATCTTGTTTTGAGATAACAGGTAACATAAAAACCCTGTATTTTTCCTTCATTCCTGCAGCTTCCTACTTTATCAACCTATGGCGTCAATATTTTGTACACTTATTTTAACTCTACAACAACATCAACAGTTGCCTATTAATTTGGCAGATAAACCCTTACCTAAGAAAGGCTTTCACTTTTCACTGTGGTTTGTAGGAAGACTGCTTCTTCTTCCATAAATTGGCAGTGTAACTACTGATACAGTAGTTACGAACATATGACATCAGCCATCAAAACAGAAACATCCTGTTGTTTCAGTTCTTTCATATTCCTTTGGTTTTCATACAAAGAAGTCAGAGCAGCAAAATGAGAAACACTGAAACAGCAGCAGGACTGCTAAAAGTACTGAGGTCTCTACTTTTTCCTCTTAGAATAACGATGATATCGTTAATGTAGTTCCTCATCCAATAATAAAGTCAAAACTATTATTACTAGTAGTAATCTCAGAAATCTGTACTGAAGCGATACTTACAACCTTTGAATAATTTCAATCCTTCATAAATATTTTTATCTTTTTAAAATTTTGTTTAAAAATATTATTACAGCACATTTGATCTTTGCCCTTTAATCTTCAATGCTGCAATAGAAATGGTTTTCTTAAGTAACTAAGTAAAGTATAATATTAGACAATGTGAAACTCATGGAAAAGAAGTTTCAAACTATATTTTTAATTCTATTTTCTTCCTGTTTGTGAAAGTCCACTTGTCTTTGTTTTTTCTAATAGGGGAAATTATTGACAAATTATTTTTGCCTAGTTGCTTAAGTCTTGTGTAATATAAACCACACAATTTTGATATTAATTTGTGCCCAGTCTCTTCATGCAGAGACTTGGTTGCATAGCTCTGCTCTTTTGGTAGGCCAAGTTACAGCACAGTTCTTACAACGGTCACCACACTTATCTTTAAAAATCCCCAATGCTTAAATATGAACAGAACAACCTCAGATCAGCACTGTTTCTCATCCTTTTCTGAGGTGTGTGAGAGAGGGAGTGTTGGGAAGTTTAAGAAAGGGTCTAAGCAACGCTGTGTTGTCAACTTCACAGGGTCAAAACAGCTGTTCAGTTGCTTCTGATTTTCCAAATGCCCAATTAGTGCATCTTCAACTGTTTCCTAGTGTTTTCTGCAAGTAGTCTTCATGTGTTCATATAAACAGGTCACCATCTTCCAACAAAGATGCCTGCACTCTGATGCCTTGAACACTGAGAAAAAAATTGCTGCTCGTGAGAAATCTGCAGCTTTAGCAAGACAGCAAACAAGTATCATCTGCCCATGCTACACTTTGTACTCCTTGCTTTGACAACTTTCTAGGAAAACCTCTCACTGCCTTCCTAGGCTTCTTTGCTGACCTCTGTTTCATTGACTTTTTACCATAAATTGTGTGTTCCATGTTGCAAAGAATAAATAAGAAGAAAGCAGAAGCATTATAGCTCACTGCATTTCTTTATGTGCAAAGCTGAAGAACATTTCTACAGAACAGACTTGAGGCCTGATTCAGGTACTTAATTTCATCTAAGAAATGCACATTCCCATCATTACCAATTTCACAGAAGAAAACAAAAATAAAACCTAACAACTTAATCTCTGGTCATATATACAACAAAGTAAAACCTTTCAGAAACTGGGCAAACAGTAAGGTATAGTGTATTGTGAAACACTCTTCTGGAGCAAAAGAGAGAAAAACGTTCTCCTTCAATGAAAAAAGGGACAATAGCACTGGAAAGATTTATTGCAGTCTGAATACTGAGAAGCGTACATGACCCCAATAGGAGTTTTCTATTATCAATTTTTATCATTCAAGTGTTTCAAACTTCTTCACAATAGAATTGTCCAAGTTCTGTGGCTGACATGACAAGTAGCTTTGCAGGTGTTGACATAACACCTGGTATATTCTATAACTTCTTTTTCTCCTCTAAACACATCCTTTCAAGTACGTGATGTCTTCAGAAAAAGAGCAAAAGAATGCTCCTTTCAGACACAGAGGAAGCAGCAGCCCTTGAGATACTTCTCAAATATAGCTGGGGTTCTTGGAGTCCACAGGCATGCACTTAGGGTAATGAGTTCTGCTGGGAAATACAGACATTTTAATAGCCCCAGAAAGGCTTTGCAAGTTCATGCTGGCTTTTATGCAGGCAGATTATATGTTTTGAATTTATAGTGGTATTATTCTGGTTCTTCAGCAGAGAATGCCCTTCCCCACCATCCAGCATGTTTCGTGTATCCATGCTTAAACTACATTTCCAAATTGGTGTGATATTAATTGCCATAGGACTACTGAATTGATGGCATGGGAAATTAAGTGCCTGGAAAACTAAACAACCTTTTCACTAATTTTTATTTTTGTGGCTTATTTAAACTGCTTCACATATCACAATTTGTATAGTTTCCCACCAGAGAGCATAAAGCATTCCACGTGCCAAAGAATTTAGGTTTTAAAAAGGAAAAAAAATTAGATTCATCAGCTATGCGTAAGATTTCCAGCCACCAGCCCTTAAATTTTAAGACTGCAACTGAATGCATGCACCTCAAATGCTGGTGATTGTCAGAATTTACAAGTTTGCACCTTTATTGTTTTCTCTGCAGACACCCTGAATGTGATTGATTTAACTGTGCTGACCTCCCAGCTGTGACAACTGCCTGTTCCACTGTCACCTGCTAATAACAGTCGTATATTTAGCTGCATCCTCTAACTGCCTACTGGTGGGAGACGTCTAATAAGTTATTCAGCCTGGATTTAGGCAAGACATCAGAGGTTTTGTGTCCTAATAACATTCCCTTAAGCCATCCACCTTCTTTGCCTTTTAAGTTGTTTACTAATGAAGATAAATGAGCTTGCCCAGGCAGGACAATGACAGTAGCTGGCAGATACATTGCTCACACAGCTGACCCTATTCAATTTTAAAACTAAATAAATCTATGCTGTTTTGTTTTATGTATGACTTATTAAATTACTGATATAGAACTTGTCTGCCCCAGATTGCAGGGCACCGCTAATGCATTGAGCTGCAGACACTACGTAGCCTTAAAAAAACCAAACAAAAAAGGTTTACATCAAAATTAACATGAAAAAGAGACAGGTTCAGATGGGATGAGAGATGAGGGGGAAAAATATTTAAAAAGTCTTGTCTAACTGCCTTCCAGGAACCCACTATGCTATCAACTGCCAAGATTTACAAAGCAGCTGATGGCTGTGAAAGACAGCTATGGCACATTAAATCTATTCATTCAGAAGGTGGAATCACAATGCTTCAGAAATTGGTGTATCCAAAGAGTTTTTGTTGAACCACCATAACTAGATGCACTCAGAAACATCCTGTGAAAACATTATAGTTATTGATGATTTGAAAAAGACCCATGAAAACTATTAGTTTGAGGCTAAACATTTTTCAGCTAGAATTGGGTATTTAGGAAGTCATAGAGTCATATCATAGAAAGGCTTGGGTTTGAAGGGATTCTAAAGTCATCCAGTTCCCAATTACCTATCACAGGCAGGGATGCCACCCAGTAGACCAGGGCCTCATCCAATCTGGTCTCCAATGTTTCCAGGGATGGAACATCCACAGGTTCTCTGGGCAACCAGTTCCACTGTCTCACCTCCCTTACAGTTAGGACCTTGTTCCTAATATCTAATCTAAATACTATCTTTAAGTTTAAAACCATTCCCTCTTGTCCTATCATTGTCTGCCCGTAAAAAAAATTGCTCTTTTTGTAAAAGCTTTTTAAGTACCAAAAGGCTGCTCTAAGCTCTCCCCAGAGCCTTCTCTTCGCCACAGCTGAGCAGTCACAATTTTGTCAGCCTGTTTTTATTGGAGAGATGTTCCAGCCCTCTCACCATCTTCATGGCCCTCCTCCAGGCTTTCTCCAGCAGGTTCATGTCCTTCCTGTGCTGGGGACCCCAGAGCTGGATGCAGTTCTCCAGGTGAGGTCTCACAAGGGGAGAGCAGAGGGGCAGAATCCCCTCCTTCGCCCTCCTGCCCACGGTGCTTTGGATGCAGCCCAGGATGTGTTTGGCCTTCTTGGCTTCAAGCACACATTGTTGGCTCAGGTCCAGCTTTTCATCCATGA
The DNA here is from genome assembly GCA_013399195.1 of Dicrurus megarhynchus. Classification (NCBI taxonomy): domain Eukaryota; kingdom Metazoa; phylum Chordata; class Aves; order Passeriformes; family Dicruridae; genus Dicrurus; species Dicrurus megarhynchus. The sequence continues at coordinate 150,339 of VXAD01006095.1, forward strand.
GAAACCCCAAGTCCTCCTCTGCAGAGCTGCTCTCAAATGAGCTCATCTCTCAGTCTGTGCTCGTGTCTGGAGTTGCCCTGACCCAGGTGCAGCACCTTGTACTTGGACTTGTTGGACTTCTTAAGAGCCTTGAGTTCTGTTCGCTCTTTCTTGTGAAAGGTGCAACATGCTGCTCTTAGGGTCAACAAAAAGAGACCTTGCAAACTTATATGTAACCACTATTCTAATCCAATTCATGGGTAGCTGATTAGTGTGATTAGTATGAGCTCTCAAAACAACCCTAAAACTGTTTAGCGTCTCACTTCCGGGTGGGGTGGACATTTGGTCCAATCCTTATCACCATAGACCTTGTGTCTTTCTTTACAGCAGCTCTAAACAGAGAAGGTCAGAATGCAGTCAGGGAAGGTCTATACTACACAAAGATTCATTCAGGAAAAACTGTGCAAAATAACAAAATGAAAAGAAACCTTGTCAGAAAACCCTTGAAAAATACCAGCATCCAGAACACATAAAGGCACAAAACATGTGCTTTTCTGAATTTTGAAGACTTTTTTCTACATTTATAATAAAAACCAATGAATGCCATTGTTCATTACATTATAAGAGAGTGTTATGTAATGAAATTAGAGAGACTAAGGAATAAAACCCGTATTGCCCAATCTGTCAAGTAATTATCATCTACTCCCTTTAAGACCAGCTAAGAAGCATGAGCCATCCCATTTATATGGATGCAATAACTCAGTTCTTGCCTGGCATCTCCTTAACAGTAAACAAAATGGGAACCAGGCAGAAAACTAATAAGAGGAAAATAAAACACATTACTTGTAATAGTTTTTAAAATTATGTTCTACATGTATTTGGCCAGGTCAGCAAGCAGCCAGTCTCAGTGAAAATTCCTTCTTTCCATGGAACCAAACAGATATTTCATTCTTTAGTCTTCAGATATTTGTTTGATTGGTTGAGGGTTTTTTCATAAAGTAAGCCCTAGTTACACATCAGATTCTGCTCCAGCCTTCCCATACTCCCCAAATTTATTCCCTCTCCTGGGATTTTATTGTGTGCACAGACACTCTGATGTATGAAATCATCTCCATTGTTCTTCATATTCCGCTAGCAAGAATACAGAATGTTTATAAATAACTAACATATTGCATGGATAAAATGCAAATCACCATACTAGTCAGAAAAATTAATGTGGCCTGCAGTGCTAATCCTACCCAGTGATTGCTCCCACCTCAATCCCTACCAGTTTCAGGGTAGCTTCTTAAAGCAGCGCTTGAATAACACTGTAGGTACAACATAAAAACAGAATTTTGTGGTGGACAAGTCCGAATAGAGTCAGGGAACTGCCAAGATGCTCTGCAGTTTCTCCATTTCCTAACAGCAAAAATGTGAATAATTCTCTTCATCCCAGTTTCCCGTCATTGGCCTCACATGTACATTGCAAAAACCATGCAGAAAGGTCCCAGATGCTTGTGCTAAAGGCAATTATAAAAGTTCAAGTACTCAGTTTTTTACAGGGCACGATGAGACAACTTCGCCATGGAGAAAGACAATGAATTCTGCGGCATGAGCGGCCAGAGAGTTGGGGCTCAAGCATACCCTGGGGCTCTAAGCAAAAAACACAGTTGAAATCTGCAACATAACCTCATTTACAGTCACAAAATACACAAAAGTCAAAAAGATTCCTAGCTTGCAGCAAGAACCTAGCTAAAATCACAGGGACAGGAGCTCAGCATGAGCACAAGGATCAAGAACCAAAACATAATGGCAAGATGTTTTTTCCACAGGTAATGATATCCAGTAATACATGATTTAGCTACACCATGTTGTACTCAGTTAAAAGAGAAAACTCTTTTTCAAAATGATGGATAATTTTTAAAATGCAGTTGCATTTTTTAAGCAAAAAATAGAACGAAAGCCAGACTCCATCTTCTGCTCACTTATCTCCAGTGTTTTAGCAGATTGTCCCTAACAAGAAGACACTCCACTTACCTCCTTCCTGAGGTAACAGTTAATTCTGAGACACTATAGTAAATCTAATTAAACACCAGTCCAAGAAATATTGACATTCTGACACAAGACATAGTCAAACGGAAGCTAAAATGTTTAAAACTATAAAAACACACGTAGAATGGAACACTTTTGATTCAGCTTTTAGCAGCTGCAGCATGCAATTGCCGCACGGTAACACAAATCACCTCACTATTTGTCTACATTTCACTAACCTATGTCCTAACAAATGAAATGCTACCTGCTTTAACATCTGATTGAAAAAAACATTGTTTTTTACAAATGGGAGCATAGATCCATGAGCGGGTCTATTACCATATTTGATTAAAGTTTCTTTACACATTCACATTATTGCTGAGACAAGACTGAATTGTCCCTCTCATCCACCAACATCATGCCCAGTGAGAATCAGTAACGTTACTTCAAGCATTGCTGTCTTAGTAACAAAAAAGGACTCACTCGTGCTGTTTCATCTCAGTTTCATTAGAGGCCAGTCTGAGCAGAAAAAAACAGCATTCCCAGCCATTTGGGTACAGCAACCCGTCCTCAGCTTTGTATACCTGCAGACAAAGGTGTCAAGGTGTTTTAAGAAACAAATAAGGAAAACTCTAATGATACGCTACCAGGATTTCCAAAGAGCTCTAATTCCAACAGTCCCACTTTTTTTTTTCCTTATTTTCACTCTCCTTGTATTTATTGTTCTGTCAATAGCACCATCCTCAGAAGCTGCCCTGCTTATCAAGCAAATATTAAGATAGACATGGCGGTATGAACACACTGAATCATGAGACTTTACTCACTAAATGGTCCAACTGGCTTAGCAGGAATAAAAAACAATTGTGCGGAATACAGAGAAGACAGACGATGACGGGAAAGCCAGAAAGAGAAATCAAGCCTCCTGCTTAAGAGCTGCTTGACAACAACTCAATTTTTAATAATAACTTCCTTTTTGTGGCTAATATAAAGTTTAAATGGACTTCAGACAAAGCTAAGATTTTTCTTAATTGGCATCCAAATTATGCTCTCTGTCTTCTGCATCCTTTGATAGGCTAAAAGCTGTATTGCTTTGTGGCCACCTTACTGGGAACTTCACTGTTCTGTTTTTTCATGAATGCAAACTAGTACCCTTCCAGGACCCACTTATATTACTTTATGGTTTTAGACCACTCCCACATTACAGCCCCAAATCCTAAAGCGAGTAATCTTCACTCAAGGAAGTTCTGCTGCCTTAAAGAAAGTGGCCATAAAAGTTACTCTGATAAGCTGAGTTTGTGGGAAAAATGAAAGAGGAAAAAGATTGGCCTAACTAAAAAGGAATAGCATAAGAGAAAAACCAAAATTTTTTCTGACACTGCTGAACTGGATTTTGTCTTTTTGAAAGACACAGCCTAATAGAATATATTGCTTTGTTTACAGGATATATTTGATATATTCATTTCTTACATACATCATATCAGGAGTGTCTTCTGCACATTAAATGATTCCACATGCAGGAAGACTCTCTGCCTTTGCCTGGTTTAGAAAAAACAGTATAAACTATACCTTAAAATAAAAATTCCATTTATTCCCAAGTGAGACCTGTAGTTCAAACACACTTTTTAAAAATTAATTTTTAACTGAATTGTGGTGATATGGTGGTCAGTGCCCAGAATGAAGACTGTTTGTCAAAACATAGCTTAAGCAGTGACAGAGTTCTTTATGTGATTCCCATTTATTCTGAAAATCCCTTCAGGTTGGAAATACAACATCGGCAAAACTCGGGGTCAATGCTTAGAATCTCCATATTCAGCTCTGAGACTATAACAAAAAGCAAACAGCTCCTGATCAGGTTTTTATTTTTAAAATACTCCCATGTATCCTTTTCTTTCAATAGCAAATGCAAAAAACTAGTTTTTGAAAGATCTCAACATTATATCTAGTGGGTAAGACAATTCACAATCTTACAACTCCTTTCCCTTCACTCCATTCTCTCTGAACAGGCCAATAGCTCTTGTCCAGGAAGACCATCCATTATCACACTGACAGTTACTGATTTTAATTAAAGTAGAAGAAAGAAGCTGAAAATATTAAGCCCTATTCTTTCATGTTCCAGGAATCAAAATAAATGGTACTGAGAATTTACACTGACACAACCATGTATTTATGCCTAAGTCCAAAGCTACAGCCAATCTGCACAAGAGATGCCAAGAGAGAACTTTGAGAGATTTAATTAGTACAGAAAGCTGATTTGATGATAAGTACAACATGTAATAGTCTTGGCACCAGCAACTCACCAGGAGAAGGGAGTCCCTATTGCAGTGAAAAACTTGATGGGCAGCAGTAGTCACTTGATTTGTTTACATAACCAATCAAGCTGTTTTGCCCCTTTGTTTTTCCCCCCCTATTGCTTATTCCATGCCTGCAAAGAAAGAAAGTGTTTGGGTTAACATCCAGTGACTCACAATTACAACTTGAAATGCCTGCCAACTGCATAAATCTCAGTAGCCATGGAAAAGAAAAAGGCTTTTTCCTACAATAAGAGACCCAGGCACACATACACACACAGAAAGCAGGAGTGCAATCTGCTCCTAAGCTATGTATTCTTGCATGTATATCCCCAAGTTGCAGAAAAACATTTCAATTCCAGACTTGAAAGAAGTAAGCAGGTTCAGAAAGGCCGTGTTGCATGTAAATTTGCAAAACATTTTTTTGTTGAATATTTGGTTTTTTTCTGCCCATCACAAACATCATCTTATAATACAGCTATGCTGCCTTGCAAGAAGTGATGAAATGATATTCACAAAGCACAGGGCAGACCATTGGGTAAGTGCCAGATACAACGGACTGCTACTCTAATGATTAAAAAAAAAATCTATTCATCTTTCAACCTCCACCTGATCAATGAGCTAAAATTGGTTTTAAATGTGATCCCACTATATTTTAGAATAAGCTGACTAAGGACAGACTTATGCAATCTATCTTCACCCTTCTAAAGATTTCATATCTCCACTGTTATGTGGATAAATTAAGAGAAATCCTTTTGTGTGTTATATTTTCTCTGTGTAATCCCTGCAGTAAAATAGTGATTTACCCAGTGATTGTCATGTGTAAGTGCTTAGATATTAATCAGCAATTTTACATATCAGAGCAATTTTTCCTACTTTCTCTCAAACAACAAAAATATGATATCAAATCCATAACAGCCTTGTTCCATCTGTAAATCCATCTGGTTTTCTTGGTATGTGCCCTTGAAATACTGATACATTTGGGGAAAAACACGTTGCAAATAAACAAATTTCATATACAGCATTTCAGTTTTGGAATGCAAGAATTCATTCTGTCTTTCAATCTGAAATTCCACTGCATTCCTATAACAAATATCTCTATCTTGCAGGCTGTAGCATATTGTTGTCACCTGAATGTTTATTCCTTTCTCTGTCTTTTGAACAGACTCCTCCCTTCAATAAATGGAAGATGTAACAGAGAAACTATTTGGAAGCATGAAATTTATGCATCTTTATTTTTTCCCTAAGGATCTGTGAATTTGGCTGTTTCCTTGGTGTTCCTCTTCTGTTTGAATATCTGCACCTTATGGGCATAGAGATTTCAGGGGGTCTGGTGTGACTGTGGCTCCTTTTGGAGCAATGTGCTGAACAAGCTTTACTGCTCCCACTGGCTGAGTGACAGATACTGAGCACAGGTGTCTCTCTGATCAGGGTCATAGAGGAGAACCCGCTACTTCTGATGCACTCTGAAATCAAATAAAAGCAATTCCATGCTAGTCAGGCGCATCATCTGAACCAGTGACACTTTTCCCCAGACAACACTAAGTAAGAAATTCACCACATGCAACAATCTTCTGCCACCTAGAGAGAGACTTGGCAGAAAAATGGTGTAAAATTAGCAACTGTCACTTACTCAATTTGCAGAAAAAAAAATTTAAATCGTTTCCACTCATTTTGAGCTTTGACAAGGGAAGCAGGATGCTAATGTTTCCAGCATGCTCTGTCTGAGGTAGACTGCAGCGTACGCATTTATCAATCCTGAAACCAATTACTGTTCTTCTGTCCGTCAGAGCAGGCACCATTTTCTCTGCATGAATATTCATTAATCAGACCACAATACACTGCAGGTGAGTTCAAAGAGGCTTTCCTCATCATGAAATGCAGGTTAAAACTTACTACAGCAAAAGTACATTTTAATGCACATGGTTGGATTTTGCCAATATATCTCGATCCACTCACAGCACCTCTGGAAATTCTCTAGACGTGTCACTTCTTGGCTTGGACTTACTTAATGACTGAAGTAGAGGACACAAAGGGCTTGGGGAAGGAGTGTAAGCATTTACCCACCAACAGATGTCCCATCAGGGAACGACCCTTGAATCATAGCATGAACAGTAGAAAAAAAGTGCTTTGGAAACGTTGTGCAACTAAGAGATGATTGTAGCAGAAAGTGAAGGGAATGAGGAATGCTGAATTTGCATACTACTCTGTAGGGTGAATTGAAAAAAAAAATCAAATTTCTTCCCAAAGACATTAATCTTTCCAGGTTCTCAAGAACTCCATGTCTCACTCTCAGCTGACAGAAAACAGTTACCTTGGGGTTATATTGAACAGAAGTAGCTATCGATTAGAAAAGTGTTTGCAGATTAGGAGCTTTGCAAAAGAGTTGCTCAGCATTCTCTATTAATTGGATATTTTCAGCACTTGAAACTTAATTTCTATCTCCATTTAAGTGGGTCAATATTGCAGAAACAGCTAGAAAACAGTTCTGGCACAATAAAACTGCTGTTCTCTTCCTGTTTGTTTGGATCAGTCTAGTCAAAAGCAGAATGTGTCTACCTTCAGGCTAAATAACCACTGGCCTCATGCTCCATGAAAAGGCTGTAATGGTTTCCATTTGGCACTGTGCCAGGGATTCATGGATTATGTCAAGTTTACAGAATCACAGCTTGTCTCAGAAGGAATCTCTGGTGATTGCCTAGTCCAAACCCCTCAGCTCAAAATACAGCAAGTTGTCCAAAATCATGCACAGTTGGGTTTTGAATATCTCATAGGCTGGAGACTACAACCTCTCCAGGCAGTAGAATTTCTCTTTATTCCAGTGTTTTGACTCTCCCTGTAGCAAAATGCTTTCTTTATGCTGGGCGTTCACTTCAAGGGTAAACCATCTCAGCTCTCAGCTTTTCTCTTTATGTCCCTGTTATGTACTCCCTTAAACATCTTTGTGCCCTTCACTCCAGCATATCCATGTCTCCTCTTGTACTGAGGAGCAAAGATCTGGACACAGAACTCTCGATGTGGCAGGCATGACTAGAGCCAAGGGTCACATCTCTTGAACTGCTGGCAATGTTCTTCCTAATACAGCCTTCCTTTCCACGAGGGTGTATTACTGGCTCATGTTCAATGGTTTTGGTCCACCAGGCTCCCCAATATCTTTTCTGTGAAGCTGCTTCCCAGCCCCTGCTCTGTACTGGTGTGTGGAGTTATTCTCCACGAGACCCTGCACACACCTTTGTTGAACTTCATGAGCTTCTCCTTGGTCTGTTTCTCCATCTTACCAAGATGCCTTCAAACAGCAGCACAGACAGCTGGTGTATCAACCACCCCTCACAGTTTCATATTTCCTTCAGACTTGCTCAGGCTGCACTCTGCCCTGTTGTCTAGGTCAGGAATAATAGTATTGGCCCCAGTGTTGAGCCCTAGGTATCCTACCAGTGATTGGCCTCCAGCCAGACTTCAAGCCACTATCACAACATGCTGAAGCCAGCAATTCATCTTCTTTCCAGTCCATCTCCCTGTCCACTTGTCTAATGAATTTTTTCACCAGTTTGTCTACTCTTGGCCACTTTTTAGACATCAGGATCTCCAGAAAATTCAGGTTCTATTGAATTCTGTTTTTAGGAGGATGAAGCAACTGTAGCAAATTACAGACTGTAACATGAATACTCATGAATTGGCTGTGCTGAAACAAGATGACTGCTCATAGTAATCTTGTCAATTTTGCTCCTCAGTTCTGTAGGAAACAGCACATCACACTGAATAAGGATGAAGAACAATTAGACCATCAAAGGAAGCCCACTGTGTTTCTGCCCTCGGAGGTTAATATCCCAATGTGACTAAAGGAGAAATACTGAGAACATTTTCTGAAAAACAACATGACCTTTAAGAGGAAAAGAAAAAAGTCTTTTTCTTCTGCTATACAAAACGGAGAGCTTCTGCTTGAAATTGCAGTGAATCCAAGCCTTAAGCTAACATCTGGAGTCTTGCACATCTGTAGCTTAACAAAGGATCAGAGCATTTTTGTTAACTTTCAGTATGTATGTTTTTGTAACACTGGATAGAAAGACGTAAAATTTTACAGGACTAGCAAAGGCAGGATGGAGACACCAAATGAAAATACGTCTGGCTTGAGTTCATCCATTTACTAATTCTCAAGGTTAGCCAAGTTCTTTAATTTTTACAAACACATAGAACTTAGAAATACCTGAACACCTCATGACAATTCCAATAAGAAAAATAATTTATAGCTCTCCTGCACCTACTTAAGAGAAGGAGTAACAGATTTCCCATAAACAAAAAACATGGACACAAACTCCAAGAATCCAAGTCTTTCTGATCATTGGTCTTACAGAGGGAGAGCTACCTCTTCACATATTTGAAAGCACCACCTGCTCACACTTGCTGAGGCATGGAGTTCTGCAGGAACATAGAAATTACTGTGTTCTTCTCTTATTCTGTATAACTGCTGTAAATGTCAGTGCTTTGCTCGTCTGAGTCCTATTGTACAGAAGAAGTTACCAGTAGAAAGTATCAGTATCAAGTGAAGATAAAACTCTCCTAAAGCTTGTTTATGATGGATAATTGTGCCCTTTCTTTACCTTGACACATGCAACCATTTCATCCATACCCCTTACTCACAGTGAGAAAGCCAAACTTTTTAAATGCATCTCCCCAAACTTTTTATATCCTTTACTCTCTCAGAAAATACTTGGTCATGCTGTTTTTGCTGTGACAATATGATGTGTGCTAATAACTTTCTGATTTGCTGTCACTAGTGTGTCAGCAATTGTTTTTTCGTCATGGAGTTCTCTTTGAAGATTATTAGTCACTGTCAAGGGTGACCTGTTAGCTCTATTGTTAGTGGTTAATAAACGATTTTTCTTTACATAATTTATACCAAAAATTAAATTCTAAAGGTTATGCTAGATGTTACCAATCCTAAAGACCAAGTCTAAAAGTGCAGGTATTATAAAGGTGAGATGCATGAAGCAGCACAGCTATTCTTGGGCAAGCATTAATAATTAGATATTACTTTGGAGAAAGGGCAATGCTTCATCTGAAGATGAAGTATTATCTTCAATATCTCTTTGTGCAGTTGGTGGAACATTCCCACTGATTGTGCTTATAATCTCAAAATAAGTTGGCAGGTTTGCCCTTTTCTAGCTGAAATACAGTCTCTTTTGGGAAACCTTTACCAACACACCCTGACAACAGTTATGTCCTATTAAAGGTTGTTCACTAATATTTGTAGTATCTTAAATACACACTGCATTATTACAGGTGAACTCTACATTTGCTTAGAGTAAAGATTATGCTGAAAACAAAAGACAAACGGATTTCTAGGGGCTGCCTTGTTTAGGAAGCAGACTCATTGGTGTGCTAGACTATTGTTGTATTTTATGGAGTTGCTTCAGGAACAGCAAAGTCAGCCGGGGATGAAAACAGGCAGTTGTCAGACTGCAGGAGAAATGTGGTCATTTATGATCTCCTGCTCTCTAAGAACAAGAGGGTTCCCCAGACATTTTTGGTAGAAAAGCCAAAAAACCAGTATGACTGACCACTATCTCAGAATGATATTAAAAATAACTCTCAAATATTATTTCTCTTTCCCCCAGATGTCTTTAGGAAATTCCTCTTTATGTGGCAGAAGTGGTTTTTTGTTTTGGTATAGTTTGATTTGGTTTAAAAAAAAAAAAAATGGCAAAACTGTTGATCACATGAGAAAATACAAGATTTCATTGCTTTTATGAAGAAGGAACATGCATGCTAGTCTCATTTAATAGTTGGAAAGATTTACTTTGTCTTCAATCAAGTAATTTAAAAAAAAAAAAAGTATGCTTGCTTGCAACATAGAAGAAAATATACCAGAAACTAATGCACTCATTAAATTCTCCCTTTAGGGCTAGCAAAACAGTCCACACTCCATTTTTGTCAAAAATATACCCTGGAACATCTGATGTCAAGGCAATTTAGCTTTTATGTTTGTAGTAATTTAAGGTACCCAGTTGTGCTTACCATGGTAGCAAGGGACTGCAACAGTTTTAAAAAAAAGAGAAAAAAAACCCAGAAGCTTCAAATTCATTTGAGAACCATAAGTCAGAGTTTAGTGAAATATTTCCACTAGATGAATTATTGCTGAGAGTGTTACAATATTGGTTAACAGACAGCATACTGATAATATCCAACTGTATCACAATTCAGAAAAATACATAAAATAAAAGCACATCACATTTTCTTGTGCTTCTTTTAAGCTTGTGCACAAGTACCAGGAATGTAACAAAATAGTTTTTCCAAGTTATTAAAAATATCCATAAAAACAACTCCGCTGACATCTGTCACACATTCCTGGGCCAAAAGGTAAGGGTCACTGGAATGTAATTGCATATAAAGTGCTATAGCATGTAATTATTTAATCCCTTTTATGTTAATAGCCACATTTAATCATTAAGGATGGTCAAAATGGTTTTGTCAAACATGTTTTGGCTAACTACAAACTCAGTATGTGTATTCTGAAGACAATGTTTGCATGAAAGTTTTTTGCCCTTGTATGCAATTGCATATATGGATTTAGAAACAGCACCAACCTGTCTCTAATCAGTCATATTCAGAAAACCTTATCCCATCTATTTCTCTCTGTGAGCCAGCACATCCTGCTGAGGTGTGTATCCTATGCTCCTGCAACTCTCCAGAAGAAAAAAAATCTGTGTGCTCAGGAATTCAGGAAGAAGAACAGAACAGTGGGGCATTTTTAGCTTGTGATAGTCTTAAGTGCTATGCACTCAACTGCAAAATATAAAATCTCATGAGACCATTTGGTTTGTGAAAAAAACACCCCAACCTGACACAAGGTTAGCTTGTTTGCTTGTCCATCATAAAAAAGTATTTTCCAACATTTACTGCAAAAGACACATCCTTTATTTCTACTATTGATCCAGCCACAGCCTGTGAAAATCAGCCAAAAGTTTTATTCCTAAAAGTTTAGAATTAAACACATGCACAGAGTATAGCCAGATTTTAAACAAGGATTAGAACTTCTGACCTTCAAGTATAAACTTATAATAGTGACATATGTAAATTAATCTTTAGGACTAATTTAATGATGAGTTGAACACATTGTTAACCTCAGCTGAAAAAGTATTGTCTTTATACTTTGCATGTCCATTTTTAACCTCCCCATTTCTTACTAAATGAATAATCACAGGCAGAAAAATCACGGATAGACACTAGTACAAGTGGTTTATTTTCCTGTGACACTTCAAGGAAATACAGTTTATTGTGCTGGATCTGAGTCTGTGTGTCCTGAGAATTCCCTCAACAACAAAGACATATAAGAAATCACTTGTATCATGTCTCTGAGAATACAAACACGGTTTCACATCTAAAACTTATTCTACAAAACAAATTAAATTAGACACTGCCTACTTTATGATGTAAATTGAACCAACACACCCACACAAGTGACTTCTAGCTGTATGACTATTTTAATAAATAATATTGGCTTAGTTTTGAAGGGAACTGATTTTTGACAAAATGGAAAAATCAATCTTTGGTGCTCTTTCATTTTGTATTCTGGGGTAGGAAAAAAAAGGTGGGGAAGAAACTATGAATGACCAGGTAATTTCACATTTGTGTTTCTTACAAGAAATAAGGAAAATAAATTTCAGAACTTAAAAATCCCAAAAAAATTTCAAAAAGTAGATCTTCAGTTTTACGTATGTTAGACAGCTTAAACTGATGAAAAGTTGACTGGGGCTACTTAAAACCAAAAATCACATGCACAGTCCACACTGAGCTTTAGTTTGTAGAAGAAAAAAGAAAGAGAAAGTGTTCCAGGACTATAATTATAGAATAAAATGTAGGTGCTTTTATTGTTAAATGTGAGTCAGTCTACAATCCAATTAAATGTGTCTCACTTTTCAGAAAAAACATTTTGCAGTAACAATATGAACAAGGTAATTGAGCTTATGAGAGACAGGCCTACAGCGTGAATATGACAATGCATCTCTAAAAGCTTATGAATTGAGAAGATATTTTAAAGGATTTTCTAGGCAGCTGGAATTCAGGAACCTGGTTTCAACAGCTTAGTGGGGAAATGGAGAGAAAGAGAGTGAGTGTACAAGGCAGTGTGCAAGGGGGCATGAGAAAGAGCGACTGTGAGTGAGACAGGATGAGAGGGAGAGAGAGCAAGAAGAGGGAGAAAGAGCAAGTGGGGAAGAGCATGAGAGAGAGCAAGGAAGTGCATGAGAGCAGGAAAGAGCGATGGCGAGAGCAACAGCGAGGGCAAGCGAGAGCAAGAAAACAAGCACATGAGAGCCTGTAGGAGAAGGAGACCTTGTCTAAAATGTTCAGTAATGTCAGCTATTAATAACAGATGTAAGAAACTATCTTGTCTCCAGTGAACTGTGTTTTGATCCACTTATTACAGAAGTCAAACATGACCTAACACAGTGGGGCTGGGAGCACTGAAGGTCAGCTACTAACACTGTGTTTAAAAGCAATATCAGTTAGTTGGGTGAAAATCAATTAATAAAAAAGAAAAACAGCAGAACCAAGGAGGGGCAAGTAAAGTCTGATACAGGGTATGGGTTTCTGCTGCCGGTGATTCACACTGGCACAGTTTGTATTGTTTCTCTGCCTCTTTTGCAAAGCACAATGTGCAAGCACTTGTTGATTAGATGACACCATGGACTTATATAGAGACTAAACTGTTGCCCTGAAACATTCCCACTAATCATTCCTCTTGTATTTGAGGCCAAATTCACACTAGACTCCATGACAGAAGAATAGATATATGAGCCCTAGACCATTACATGGATTAAATGATGCAAAAGTGTGTAGTCCTCTAGTCTGTTTCCCACTGTCACCCCCCAGACTCAGGTGGAAATGGAATTCTGGGACAGCTTCTGAGAGCAAACAAGTAGTTCACATCAGTATTTCCTACACAGGAAGGAAATCTCTCATATTACATCCAAAATGAAAGAAAGACAAGGTGGGGAAAGAGTAGGAGTGGCTCTAGAAACACAGCTGGGAATTAGCTACCTCCAGTACTTGCAAGAAGCAGTTTGGGTTTCTGTTTCACTATGGATGAGTTTCTGTACTCTGTTACATACTTTCCTGTCTATGACTTGCAGGTTTTCAAGTTTGATGTCTTTTGGAGCTGACAGTATACACCCTTCCTCTGTCTGTCCCATGGGATGCCAGTAGTCCCACTACTCATTGCCAGAAGACTGTTTTTAATTTTTCTTTAAAATCCTTTTAGCTTCCTTTCTGAAAGTAAGAACTGAAAATATAAGTAATTACTAATCCAAATGCTGACCAGAGTTAATGTTTCCCCACTTGTAGCTACATGGCTTAGTACAGCATTAACAAACCAACCCACACTGAACAGAAGTCTGCTTGCTTAGCATCCTTCCAGGAGTCTGCTTCCCAAACATCCCTCAGCCTTCTGGAAGCAGTAAAATGCTTCTGCTGAAGGCATAGAATAATTCTGAGAGAACTAAAACCAGCTTTTCATAGCTCTAGGATTAATGAGCTAGGTGGCTTGTCTCTATTTGCTCATTGTAAAGAAAGCTCAGAACAGTAATGGCTAAAAGTCATTAACTCCTGGCAGCAGCTCAGTAACATATGGGAAGAACTGGTGGCCTCAGCTCACTTCTTAGATTGTGCAACATTTCTCATTTGTCAGTCCCAGCAGAAAGACCACAGTTTGAATGCAGACTGAAGAGCTGCCTTCTACATCCCAACTATCACACCTCATGGAATTTGGAAACTACCAGAGGAGTTGCTGTGGCTGCTGGGACCTGTCTTCCCTGAGTTGCAGACATAAGTTTCAAATTAGGTAATTTGGCATCTGCTGTGGATACTGACTTCAAGGCTAAGGGATTCTTAAAATAAAGCAACTCCCAAATCACTACATTTCTTTAACAGCCACAGGAACATATTCAAATGCAATTACTGCTCAATCACACTCTTTATCTTAAATCATGGCTCTTCAGTTCTCTGTCTTCTATTTTGAAGAGCTGCATAAAGCCTCACAGCATTATTTTTAATCATAACTACCTGCAAACAAGTTGGAATTTATAACACTTGAAATTTACCAAGAAGTGCTACCACACAGCAGCCTTGAACTACTTCTAAAAAAAAAAACCATGCAGGCAACTGGATAAGTTTATATTAAGTTTAGTTTGGGGGTTTTTTTCAGTCATAGGAATATGCATTCAAAACCACAGTAGTTTGAACAGAAAACTTGTAGTTTGATCAATGGTTTGATTCACCCAGTGATGAAGTACAACTGTCCCTTCAGAGTGAGCAGGAACATTGTCAGACCTGTGACAGCCTGTGAGTTGAAAGGTGCAAAATATAGAGAGAGAGGAAAACCCACACCAGAAATGCTGACAAGCTTTCGAGTATGTAAATTTTTCTTCCAGTAAGCACGGAAACAAGCAAGGTCTTGATCTTTTGAAAAGCCACTACCACGTGTTATATTATTTAGGTAGCAGTGGTTGAATCCAGAATCCAACTTATAAAGCAGTCGTTGTGCAATTCCCATTTACACAAAAAAAGTCAACCCTGTGTGTTATCTTTTTTTTAGGAACAGACAAATCAAAAGTTTCATGATGACATATTGTAAGAAACTAGCCTGGCCACCGGCTTCAGCCAGTTTTGCACTGTGTTTAAAACAGCATTAAGTTGTCCTGCCCTATACTCTACCCTTATGTTGTTTACATGTCTGCGTTTATCCCAAGTAGGAATAAAATCTAAACCCCTAAACCCAAACAACTTAACCCAGCCACTTTGCCTCAGGGTGTGCAGTTGCTTCTCCTCAACACTCCTTCTCTAAATAGCTATGCCACTTTGAGAATCAAAACAGCCAGTGACAGAAATTGCCACAACATTTTGGTCATGTTGTTTCTGTTGAACTCAAGTCAAGAGCTTATGAACAAAATACATGGTTTCTTTGGTTTTTTTTCACTATGAAATACTTAGTATAAAAAGCATGTTTTCCTTCCATTGCTGTTCATTAACACCAAATCTTTTAACCACTGAGAAATTCACTGCTGCCTACACTATGACAGATAGCAAGCCTGACATACACAGCTTTGTTTCTGTGTGGTTTAATACATGGCAACTGAAAATCCTGTACTCAGTCCAAGTAGTACAGGGTGAAATCAGGACAACTATTTTTCTACAGATTTAGAACCCATTGCTGAAACTTTAGGGCCATGTTTTTGTTCAGATATCAGAGAAGATATTTTCTTCTAAAATGCACTTTTACCAGAAAAAATCATATGTTTCTACAACTTTATGTAATAAGAAAAGGTCAGCTGTATTTTAAAAGTAGAAATTTAAAAAAACTAGGAGGCAAAGTAGTGGACAAACTTTAAGCCAAGGACTTAAAGCTGAAGCTTCTCTTCCATTCCTCTAACTGTAGTAAATACTGAGCAAAGGAAGTCAGTAGACCCAGAACATCTAGACAGGGCAAAACAGTAGTTTAAATGGCATCCTGAAAATATGAGAATAGTCTGAGATAGGATGAGCAGCCTCAAAGGACAACAGCTGGATTTTCAGCAACAGAAACAGACCTCAGTGCTGCCGCAGAAACTGGAAAGACAAGAGCAACACCACATTTAATTAAAAGCTAATTGGAATATCATGCTGATAACCACAAATATTGTGTTGATTTGACAGGACAGGTCACAGTCCTTTCAGCTTAAGACCATGACATGAGCTGCAAATGTTCACAGGCAAAATTACAGAAATGCGACTTCGCTGTTAAAAAACAAAATGAAACCCACGCTTAAGGCTGTTCTATAAAGCAACTACTCTTAAAAGAGGCAAGCATAACAGCTCACTTAAACCACCAAGTACTCAAAAATGCCTCCCCTGTACAACGATAAGAATATAGTTATACCCTTTGCTACGTTTTGTAGAGAGTTTATTTGTCTTTTTATTTTATGACAAATATTTTCTCAGTTTCAGGTAAACCATAAGCCATAAAAATAAAAAGCTAAAAACTGCATGCAACACTAAGGCCTCACCCTGGGAGGGAAATGAGGAAAAATTTTTCATTAGTAGATCATTCTCAGTGTCTTGACAGCCTTCTGGGGAACTACTTTTAAATACGAGTTTCATTCCCATACTGCAAGAAGAAGGTAATCCCAACGAAGACTGTACTTATGCAAGAGCTTTGAAACATCTGTCTGTGTGTACGTGTATATATAAATGTAAACTTCCTGATATTTTAAAGCAGTCCCTCTCCATCCCCTCCCAAAACCGTCAAGAACTTTCACTGAACTTTGAAATTCTCTTTGCAGTGGAGAAAGACTAAAATACCTGCAAGACCTGTTAGAATATCACACACCAGGACTCACACTGTTCCCACCAACTGCTACAGCAGATAACGAAGTCAGACAGAAGAGGGGCAGCTACTCCTGAGGACAGGAGAGTAATGAAAAAGTTAATTTCTACATTGGCAAAATGCAACAAAACACAGCCACTCTGCCAAATTATTTGGAATTTTAGAAACACAATTGTTTCAGCAACTGTCATTTAATCTCACACAGTTCCAGCTGAGGCTTTATTCTAACATTTTTTGAAGAGGGTCGCCAACAGTGATGGATACAAAACCTCAAAGTTCTCCAATTCACCAAAAGGTGATTGCAATCTGTAACTAGAAATAAATAAGCAGTTAAAACTGAGAACTACTTTGAAGCTAATAAAACCTTAATAATAGTAGTAAGAGATGTCCAAAAATTCTGTCAAGGAATATAAAAGAGAAAAATAAATTATTTATTTCCTCTTGCTTGATTTTGTTTACTCATAGCTTTAGGCTTGGTGTCCCTAAGTTGTGTCTGCACCCATCACATTTAGAACCTTGTTTTTAAATGAGACCTGAGACCCGAGACCCCTGATGTACTTAGCTGAGACTAAAGGCAAATATACTTAACACTTCAATTCATGACAAAAACTGTGAGTCATGTCAAAAGTCAACCCAGGCAACATTTAAAACCCCACAGGATTTCATAAAATCCAACAGGACCCAACTTTGAATCATAGTTACTGATCTAATCTGAGGCCTGATTATATATCATTGTTCTCTGCTTCACATTCATTGCTCAAAAAATAGTAAAACTTACCTTTTTCCTCAGTATACTGCTGTATGCAAGTACTGTAACTGTTTGCTTTAGAGTGCAAGACTAAAATATATTATAATACCTTTGGGGCATAAATCTCTAGTGGAGAAACCTATTAAGATTAAACAGAAGCCAGTGAAGGCAGCATGAAGTAGACTTTATTACATTTTTAGACAAATCAAGGAGTTAGTGTTAAGACAGCAGACCTGTTCTTCCCAGTCTAGTGAGAAGAACACTATTAGCTCATACTCTCAGTTTTAAAGTATCCTGTGAGACATTCTACTTCTAAAGATGAACAATTATCAGAAGGGATTAATTTGCAACTCAAAATGGTCTCATTCTCTTCACATTGCTCAGAATGCTTTATAAAATGCTATTAAAGGAAATAAAAGTATTTTAGTGATTAGAATTAGTAGCCTACATTAAAATAATTTACATTTTTTATGAAAAAGATCCTATAATAATAGAAAATTTTTGAACTGTTTGGGAAATACTCCCTTTCTACAGTGAACCTTGAGAAAATTAAGCTAATTTTATTACACTATCTTTCTGCAGATATTTATTTTTATCCATGAATCAATGTGTTACAGGGCTTAATTGAGATCCCTCCACTAAAGCAGGTGGTAGAATTGATTTACATGTTATCAAGGGACAACACCTTTCCCTCTTACCTGCCCTCAGATTTTCTGTGGGTGAAATCCTGGTTATGAGTATACAGGAGAATGTGATATGCACCCAAATTATATTCCAGTCAATACAGATCCTGTGAGCTTTCAATAGGCATCGCACATGGGACAGGGCAACACTTGTTATTGAGTAGTTTAGCTAAAACACATAATTTTATTTTAGTCAGGACACATTTATTCACAAGAACAAAAAATATTTTTAATTTAATTAAAAAAAAGCTCAGGACTTAAATGAAATTCACAAAACAGGGATGCTATTCTTCATCATGTTCTCTATAGTCAAGATTTAATTTTCAACAGAAAATCTGTCAGACAAAAATTCCCATTTGCTCAAGTTACTGATAATGCATTCAAAAACAAACACCCAGCAAGACCCCTCATCCTGGGAGCAGCCAGATACTTTTTCCTGCAGTGTGCCATCTACTTCTAAACAAATCAAGTTTCAAGAGTTTCACCACCCGTATTTACAAACGGAAGGAATATGAAAACAAACAAAAAAAAGAGCGCCAGCATCTCTAATTCTCCTCTTGGGCCATCTATTTCCTTAGACAATGACACCTAGTCCCTGAGAAAATTAGAGCCCATGCTCAAGCATCCTGGATTTTTTCCCACAGTTCCAGAGGGAAGTCCACAGTAACAACTTCAGTTGGAAGGCCCTGTCCACTTCTCATCAAACTTGAAAATTTTTGCCAAATAGGTTTGGGATGCTATTGATGATCCTACAGAAACCTAAAAGATTTGTGAATGCCTTGATAGAGGCACTTCATATTTTGCATTTGTTCTATCATTCAAGACAGAGAGGAGCACTCAGGAAATGACATGAGTTAATCAAAGCCAGTATACTTTTATTTTACTCCCGACTTTAATTTAAAACCCTGTATAAAAATCCATAATAAAGATGAAACCTAAATCAATGCTTCCTGCCAAACACACAAAAAACAGCTCAGTGGCAAGTATTTCCGGCTGCACTACAGTTTTGCCAGAATTTATCCATCCTGAGAGCTTGCCACACCACAAACAGCTTTAGTTGAAGCACTTCATTCACAGAAAGGCTTTAAAACATGTTGCCTTGATGTTTTTTGCTTCCTCTTTCCTTCCACAATTTCTCATGTTCCCACCAAGGCCCAGAGTCACCCCTGCCCTTGGGCGTGTCACAGGTTTGGTAGTGAGCCTCTGTTGTCACATTACTACCTTGGTTTTCAAACACAGCAAACTTACAAGTGGCAGCACATTAGAACTGAAAATTTATAGGCCTAAGAAAGTATAGTTTAAGTTGCTATTCATCAACATAACTGGATGTTAATAACAGAGTTTACAGTGCTGGCATGCATATCAGGTACATATACTATACATTTATTAAGTATAATTCATTCCACCGAAGTTCTAATAAGGGCTGCTTAATTCCAGCTTAAATCAAATGTCAGAGGAGCCAGAAACCCAAGCAAAGACTGTTTTTCACAGGTGGAATTTTGTGAATAAGTCAAACAGAGTTTTTTTTTGTGTTAAATGTGATTATACTTGGCTTTATCTCTGCTGACATATGTTCTCTTCCCTATTTGCATTTCTTTTTCTTGCAACTTGCAACTGAAAATGAATGGAACTCAATATTCTGTTCTGACTGCTTGTTCCAGTGATGGCTCTTCATTGTATGATTGCCTTTAATGGATATATAATATGTGTTTTAAGACAGGTGGGAAAAAAGGTAATCTGGCGATTTCCAAGCATGCTTTTGAGATATTTTTCAGCTAGATATTATGTGAGCTTTTTGGCTGCCTATGAACAAGCTGATACACACTTTTGAGCCATTATTCTAAATGACATGATCACATTAAGCACTCACTCCTTCGACAGAAAGTTCTGCCATTGGCACAAGATTAAAAAAGTAAGGGAAACAAATAACAACTCATAATATTTGCTCATCTCTAACTGTCATCCACAATCACTGTCAGTCACTATCTTAATGCAAACTGGTAGAAAGATATACTCTTAAAAAGGAAGTGCATTTATTGATCACAGAATTACTGCATCTTATCCCATGGAAATTCTTCTATCCCATTCCAACCCTTTTCTTTGGCACACCCTATGCAGAACATAGAGCTGGATATGGTAAGACACAGAAGTACCAAGAAAGACACAAAATATAGCAACCTTTACATCACCTGCTTTGAAGGACGAGTTTTGCGTCTTTGGTGGTACCCAACCAGATGACATTCTGACTATCTTCACAAAAAGCCTGGCTTCTAACTAATTTATTTCATAAAATTGGAAATTCATCTTCTGAATGAGCAAATTTAGAATACTTCCTTATCACCGTCAATTTCTCATGTAGCATGACCAGACACCAAAACGGTTGCTTAGAAGCAGCAATATACACTAAAATAATCAAGAACCCCAAAGGTAAGCATATCTATTCCTGTTAAAAACCCAGTAAGTATGTGAAACATCCCCAAAGAAAATCCCTTTTATATAACTACACCCTCAGACTTCATTTTGCCCCCTGTACAACCCTGTTGAATACACCCCCTGTACAGCCAAGAGGATAATTACACAGCAGGGCAGCTGTCTGAGGAATTATGTCAGATTTTGAAAGAAACACCAAAACACTGTGTGAGAACTTCAGTAAAAGCCTCTGGTCCCACCCTGAATTTTCTGTGTCTTGATCTGAACAACCATTCCAAACCAGAGTAAATCCATACAGACAAAAATGTCTACTTTCCAGTGAGGGAACAAAACCAATCCCTCTATTTGCTGGTCTTTCATTTCTGAGTCATAAATCACAGCTCTACTGGGCATTTAAAATCATAACTTTATCCTTCCTAAGTAGACAACCACTCCATTCCCTTTCCCAACAACTCTGTGCTCTACAGGTATAAAACACTACTCTGTTTCAATCAAACTCACTGCCTTCCCAGAGGAAGTCATTAAGATTGTTCCCAACATGTGTTGGGTTTTGAAGCTTCTTACTACCTTTTCTGGCTTGATGAGCAGCCTGTGCACCTGATAGCTTGTATGTTGTTTCCAAAGTAGTTGAAGTTTGTCATATTTAAAAGCGATCTGTTGCAACTTCACAGCTTATCTATGTCATTGGCCTTAAATCATCATGTGTTCAACAAAGCTTCCACTAGAAAACTGACACAGCGCATCCAACATGGAAGATCAGCTTTTTGCTGTGGTAAAAAACACCTAGACAGGACAAATTCTCTTATATAATAATTCCAGAAAACATTGAAATTTAATATCATGTTTTTTATAATAAGCAGAATATGGATTTAGCAAAAACTTTTTTCATTGGTAAGCAAACACTACTCACATAAAGTATCCCTAATGTTTTTTGGTTGGTTTTGCTCATTTATTTTTTAAAAGTTAGATTTCTATCCTACTTTATTAAAATCAGACCGTTACATAAATACACACTGTTACCTGAATAATTTCTGAATGTTAGCATTTGTAAGTCATGTCATTGTGTTCACAGGGATGCAAGACTACAAGGTCTGCATTTTGGCATGTAATTTGTCTTGGGGAGAACTGATACAAAAGCTGATGAAAAATTATGCCCATTTTGCAATCATAGTAGTTGTAAATACACGCTGAGCAATCCTAGCAGGAGTTTAACAGAGCCAAGGAACAAGCCAAGGAACATGAAAAATGGCATCTTGGTAACTCTGTGTGGCATCTTTATAATTAAGTGCCACACTGATTAAAAGTTTAAACCATCAATTAAAAATTAATGAACTTCCTGTAAAGAAGCAAGAGGGGCTCTGACAATCTAGGGGAATGTGTGCTTTTTCATCAATATGCATTTTGACAGCTATTGCACAGTAGTTAACTATCATGATATTCAAGGAGCAAAGTGATTCTTCAAACAGCCGTGGCACAACTGATAGCAATGTGGCACCAATCATCTGATACATAAATTTTCCTTGAAGGTTCTACCCATTTTATGTATTCCAGATTCTTTTCAAGTAGCTCTGAAAACTGTTTATACAGCCTGCAACACCTCTACGATCGCTTTCATGCAGACATTAGATTTTTTTTTTCCCTTCTGGTAATCCTACAGTTTATAAATCTGGAAAATCCTGCTGACTCTCAGCACATGAGGTTTTAGATTTGCCTCCAAAACCAGTACTTAAACTTTTTCCAGTTATTTCTGTGTGTCACAGTCTTCTGTAATCAGTCATAGGTTTTATCAAGCAGAGAACAAAAAATAATCAGAAAGTCTTTAAGGCTCTAATCAACACAGGGAGTTAGTTCCAGGACCTGAGTCTGACACAGAAACAAAACATCAGTGTAGCAGGTGCTAGGAGCACTTGGAGCTTTTTAGTTTTGGTTTGTTGTTGGGTTTGATGGATTTTTTCTGTTTTGTTTTTTTCTTTCTTTTTTAATAATTAAGTTGCTAAAGAACTTTAAACCAACAAACAAAATATGCATAATGCATGAGAGGTTTTCTGAGTAGCAGTAAGAAACAGGCTGTATGACAGGCAATCCAATGGCACCGAGGCACTGTGCCTTAGGTAGAAGAGTATTTAGAGTTGAGAACACACCTAGAATCCAGAATATGCTGTTGGGAAAAAATACACTGGGCTGCATACCAGGCCTGTCATCCCATGATTACTCTTCTTTAATTCAGGAAGCAAAAAAACCCCAGAACCAACCAAACCACCACAGGCAGATGTGATAACTTGTTTCCAAGTCTCCTGTTTAAAAAGGGTGCAGATAATGATGTATAGATACTCCTTGAGAGCAAACATGAGGCTCAGTGGAGCTTCAGGATGCTCCTGGGCTCATGGTATCACAGCAGGGTCAGGACAACACAGTCCTGCCCAAGAGCTCGGCTGTGCCCTGCTGCACAGCCTGGGAGGGTGAGGACAGGGCAGCTGCAAAGCCATAAAGCCAAGCCAAGGGAATTGCCTGCCCATTTACATCAAATTTACCTTACCTAATTCAGCCCCCTGGCTCTCAGTGATCTACCTTTAAGCAAAAATCCCAAGGGTTGAAAAATCAACTATTACAAGTGTCAAAGGAAAGACGCAGAACTAGGTAAACACAAACATGACACCTCCAGTTCCCTAAGGCCAGATGAAAAGAACATTTTTTAAGGACTACTGTTGTTTCCAGTAATATTTTGTCTCACTGTGCTTAGCAAATCAAATGGGGAGTACTGATACATCCTTAATATTTTAGTGCCTGAACAGAATTAACTGCTTTAACTTTTCATAAACACCTGATGAGAAGACAGAAGAAACCTACTGGAGGAAACAACTGGAGCTCAATAAAACTGCAGTAAACTCAATAAACTTGTTAAGGTTCAGCCAGACCAGAGTTTAGCAAACCTGTGAGGAAAACAAATGTGATTCTATCTCTCTGTTAGGTCAGTTTAGCAATACTCACTTTTTCAGCACCATTTTTTTGAAATAATGCTTTGGTCCAGAGCAGAGTGATTCTCAATCTGGCTCACATGCTTTGCAGAAGCCACTGAAATTTTGAAACTTTTTGGAAGTCTAAGAGCTTTGTCACATGCCTAAATGTTACCCACAGTCTTACTCTGTAAGACTTCTCATACAGCCAATTTACTGTTGCAGTTCTACCTTCTCAAATTTCCATTCTGTGCCAGCAAAAACCTCAGGGAGATATATTACCTAACGGAACCCATTCCCCCAGTGTACAGCAGACCTATCTAGCACAAAAAAGCACCTCTGCTCTCTGACCTGTAGGTCAGATGAAATGGAAAATGTGTTCATACTCTGCCAAAGACAAACCTGGTGCTAAGTTTTAAGCTTAGTGTTTCAGAGGTGCACCTGCGACAGCTGTCACACAAATAATCCTACGAGAAGAGTTTTACATTCAGAACTGCTATCAAGAGGGAGCTTAAACTGCCAGTGACACACACTGTGTTTTATTTGAAGAATTTTGTGTTTCATTGTTTTGGGAAACTTATAGCCCAGAGGGCCATTAGCTGCAGCCAACTAAAGTGTATTAGATGCTACTAAACATCCACTCCCTAAAGGCTTAATTGCAAAATGCCATCAACCGTCTTGTGCGGGGATTCCTCTTCGGTGGAGAAAATGGCATTTCTATTTTAGATCCCTCATCTGCTCTAAAAATTCCCTCTCTCCCTCCTTCACCCTCATTTTTTTTCCCCTTTTGATCCTTAGGACTTGAGTTGATGGAAAAGTTTTTCAGCTCTGTCATAGTTTTTTTGAAAGCAGACTACTCTGATGAACAAATAATCAAATAATGTCTTTATTCTACATTGCTTCTCTTAACAGTTGTCTTCTCAGAAGCTGGATCTTTGTGTCACAATAGGCCACAAGCCCAGAAAACAATTAGGTTTTCCAAATTATTCAGCGGAGTGTAAATTTGATTAAACTACTACTGTCTGGATCCCTTTGCATCCAGGTTACTGATCAAAGCTTTGATTACTATCCAAACATGCCTTGTAAACAAAAAAATTACATTTGGAACCAAGTGGGTAAGTCTGCTCTCCTGTTGTGATGATATTTCACACAGAACTGAAACATACAGTGTATTTTATCTTTCTAAGAAATGTATTGAAAGGAGAGCTGAACTGTACAGAAAAGGACTGTTTAACAACAGATATTTTCTACAAAAAAAAATATTGGATCTCCGGTAAAAGCTTTTGTTTCAAAAGTTAGCGAAATAGGACAAGGGAAGCAGATCACAGAATGGCTGGTTCACTTCTCCATCCCAGTGCTCAGCCCTGTTGCTGTGGTTCTGGAAACGTGACAGCTGGAGGCACTCATATGACACTTTGGGTACCGTATTCTGTGGCTGGAAATCAGACACAATACACACAACTACAAAACCATTTGAGGGATTTTAGATGACCCAAGTGTACCTATGTGTCAGCATGGTTGATGCTCTTTTTTCTGCAACAACCAAGAGTAATAAATGCTGGCAGGCTGTCACACAAATACGACTTAAAATAAGTGAACAAAGTATTTAGCTCGGTGTAATCACAGTTCAGAAGATTCTCAGTTTGAACTGAATTACTTGGAGTCCTCTCAATTTACCATGTAATTACTCACATTTTAAGATTACATCATCTCATTTAGACACATTGTCCCCTCTAATACCTTGGTTTCTAACCCTCAACATCAGAGTCTGTCAATGCCCATGATAATTCACAATAAAAATACAGTGACATTTCAAAAATCTGAAAGCATTACTGCATGTACACTATCTGTTATGCTGATAAAATAGGCACTTTCATTCTGAAGTGCAGACATTTTGACATCTTTTAGCAGAACTAAAGAGTGATGTTAAGAAAAATGAATCTCCCTTATGATGTTGAAGGTAGGAATTTATCCTTCACAGAAAAATTCCTTGTCAAGTTCTTAAGAGATCAGATGTTACTATGGATAAAGGATCTTGACTGAGAAATAAAAGCAATAAAATAAACAAGGACCCTAAATTTCTGTGCTTTTCAAATCAAAACACAGCTTTACCAGCAGTTACAGAATTTATCCAGCTACAATATGTTTACATCAGATCAAACAAAAGTTCTTAAGAGAAATATCATTATTTAATCAAATCTGACTTCCAAATAAAGTCTGGAATGTGTTTAAGACCAATGCAAAAGAACTGGTTCATACCCGTTTAAGTGGAATCTTTTTAAATTCAGTATTTCAGTTTCATTTTAAAACATGTTAGTGGCCCATTTCAAACACATGAGAAAGTTTACTCATGCTCTGTGGAACAGGAGACAGTCCATCACACACGGTATTTTTACCCTTGTGACAAGCCTTAGCAGAAAAGAGACTGAAACAACAGCCTTACTCTCAGGGGCAGTCTCTCCAGAATTAAAAAAAAAAAAAAAAAAAAAGGTGGAAGAAACACAGCAGAAGTTTAGACCTACTGCGTGCACAATAACCCTATCACACTGGAAAATACAGTGTTCTGTAGCAATTGGCGAGGGACACTTCACTGCTGCTTTGCCAGAAACACACCACCCCTGTGGAAGAATCTGGGGTAGAAGCAAGCTGTGCAGCAGATTTATTTTGACCTGATCTTTATCAGACTTAAAACATGGAGGTGTGCTCCAAAATACTGCGGCTCCTAGGATGAAGGGTCTGATCAACCTACATTAACGGAAGCTCAGTGACTCAGAGCTGTATAAAACACCCACTGAGAATCGGTGCCCACTGACTCCAAAAAATAAAAAGTATGAGGTACCACAAGAAGCACTCCCACGAAAGCTGGGAGAAGTGGCACAGGTGCCTGGACGGGCCTGGCTTTAAGAAATTTCTTCTCAGAAGCAACTTCAGGCTTCTTATACAGTTAAGAGAAACATTTCCAGGAGATTATTCAAAATTTCAGAAATATTGATTTACCCTCCCAAAATGTTTCATTCTCTGCATTATCAGAGGACAAGGACTAAGGAACCTATGATCCTAAAATTTCTGCTATAGGAAGTAAGGTTAGCATGATCAGGATTCAATTAAGAACAGAGTATTCCTATAATTCTAATCTGTAAGAATATATAAATTATAGTGGCAACCATTGACTTTTTTTAAAACTTGAAGGATTCATGCAGTCATGCTAAAATATCAATGAAGGAAGCAATTCATATTATCCCTGACCACGGCATAAAAAATAAAAAACAACGAAAATTACTTGTGGCCGAAAGCAGCAGAGGCAGCTAAAATTAAGAGTGAAAATTAAAGCATGCACTCTTTCTCCATTGGGGAACGAAACAATTCCATGTTTTCCCAGTTCTCAAAGACCAATTAAATGTTTGTAGTGCATCAAAAGAACTAGGGAATAAAGATAATAAAGAGAGGAAAACAAAGAATTGAATACACACTTTTAAGAAATATGCTTAAACATGTTCATTTTTAATGTTAAAAGTCATAGGCCTTTTCCCATACTAATCTATCAGTATTAGAAACCATAGAATGAAATACTTT
The DNA here is from genome assembly GCA_013399195.1 of Dicrurus megarhynchus. NCBI lineage: Eukaryota > Metazoa > Chordata > Aves > Passeriformes > Dicruridae > Dicrurus > Dicrurus megarhynchus. The sequence continues at coordinate 177,362 of VXAD01006095.1, forward strand.
CAGAAAAATTTAAGGAAGCTAAGGTGTTAGAAGAGAAGCCTTGGATTTACTTTAATTCATTAAAATATTATCACAGGGGTAATAGTGCACTATGGAATCTGGCTGATGTAGTGTTTAAGTGCTTTCCAGATCAAGGCACTTAAAACCTCATTCATAAAAATTAAAACTACAATTTGACTAAAATGATGCATTTTAGTCATCAATTGATGCAACAGTAGTATATGATATCTACATACCAATTTCAACATTTCAACTTTGAAAGGTCTGCATAAAGAGTAATTGTATATTTTGTCTCTGAGGAAATGTATTACTCCAGCATAAAGGAGAAAAAAGATAGAAACAGATGAAAAAACACATAATGCACTATTTCTCATTCCTGAGCTGTCCAGCCTAGAACCTCATGCTGCTTCATAAAAATTTGTGATGAGAGGTACTAGAAAACTGAACATTTTTTTTGTTCAAGTCAAAGGATTCACAGATCAGAAGCACAGTGTGTTGGCTCATGATTTTTGACAGCTTGTCAGTGGTGGCAGCAGAAGTCACTGCATCCAGCTGCTTCCCCCATGCCGCCCCAGCGTAGCACGCCTGGATAATGCAGCAGTCCCCGCGGCGCAGCCACTGCTGTGCCAACACATCTCATTGCTGGGCGCTGTTAGCTCCAAACACCATCCTGTTCAACCAGGATGTGAACTCAACAGACGAGGGGACGCTGACAATCTGTTCTGCTACTAGGCAGCAAAACCCCACCAATGACAGGCAGAAGGCACTCACAAGAGCCTCAGCTCCTCCTTGGGACCATATCACACATCAGATACATTTTACATCACAGTGAAATCTTGCGGACTAGAAACATTAGGCACCTGGGTTACAAGGGAAGAAATTTAAAAAGCCAAAAATATTGTTGTATATGTGGATTAGTTTTCACTTATCTTCAAAATCTTAAAATATTGAATGGTGTGATGAAGGAGGAGCAATAATGAAAGTGTTTAGGTCCTACAGATTCCTGGAAATATCCAGTGTTTGACAACATCCAGTCTGTAATGTACCTGTGAAATAAATATTTCTTCAAATATTCCAAGCATATTAACACCTTCAACTCATTCCCCTAACTTCTGAAGCTCACTATACAAAACACGTTTCTAAAGGAAACCTGAAAGCAATGGCTGGATTGAATGACAGAAGATGCATTTCCCCCCTACTCAGTTGTACTTGGGTTTAGCCGGAGATTCTCAGCACTTGTGCAACCCGGTGTGGGAAAAGGTCAGAGCAGGTACAGCTTTCAGGGCTCCTGTGTGACAGGACTACTTAGCTTTTATCGATGAAGGATACATATTGGCCTACCAGGATCACTTTGGGTTTTATTCAATGAGTTCTATGCTTGAGGTAAACAAGAAAGCTGATTTTGAGGAGCAAGTCAGTGGCTGCAAATCCTTTTCCTACACAAACCCAAGATGATTTAATTGAACTCTGCCTGCTGCTACACGATTTCCAGACATATTGAACAGCAGTCTGGGTTTTCCAGACCATTATTTGCCCTTTGTTCCATTATGTACATCTCTCTGCAGTTCCTTGCAGCCATACGCGCTCATGTAAAAATACCAAAGTCACCAACAACAGCTTTAGTTATAAATAGTCCTAGGAGAAAGTAATCTAAGTTTCAGGATGAGCAGGTGTTAAAATTACATGCATCTGGGAAAAATCAGCATTCTCTAATACCCTCTGATAAGGCTGGCATGAACATAAGCAAAAACTCACCACAGCTCCTTTGGCACATTTAATTTAATTTAGCATTCACAAAACTATGGAAGCTGAAAAAAAGGACAAAAACCTCCACAAGCCTAAGAACAGCTTCCCCATGCCTCTTGAGATGCATATACTACCATTTCCCCCTAAAATGGTGATCTTTGATAAAGATATCCTTTTATGCTAATATAAAAAGTTATTAGTATTCAGCAGTGGAAGCTCTGGAGAGCTATTTCTAACAGTTTAAAAATAGAATTTAAAAATGTTCCTTTAAACATCACCAAGGGAAATTGCACAGTCACGAGAGAAATTGCTTACAGTTATGCACAAACCCATGGTACTTAAGAGGAAATAAAGGCCTTCAGTCACAGAGCATCCATTTGTGTCCTTGGGAACACAGGGAAAGGAGAAAGAGAACTTGAAGCTAAGCGTCTGCAATGTCTTTCTGAGAGTGGATATGAAGGACGTTGTGCAAAACAGTAAAAAATATATACAACTGTGGGCAAGGAATGAACAACTGATGGTCAAAGGCCATGTTCTTTGGATGCCCAGGCAGGTTAGGAATCTCATCTGCTGTAGTCATTCAAAGAAGAAAATTATTTCCTGAAAGCATCTTTGTCTTCTAGACCATAGGAAGCTTCCAGGTAACTGAAGTGACCATAGACCTCTCCTGGGAATCTTTCTCTTCTCTTCTCTAGGCACCCTTCATTCATCAAGAAACAGTATAGCACAAAAGGTACAGGGACTTATGGCTCAAAGCTCATATCCAGTGATGAACATTATCTAATAGACCATTTTTCTACTACCCCGAGAAGTTTTAAAAGGCTCCTCAAGTTCCTATGAAGGTGAGAAGCAGAGCATATAGATCAAATCATGATGTGGTGGGTACTGATACCTGTGGGAACCCTCCTCCTAACTCCCCATCACAAAATCATGAGTACTTATAGACTACAATGAGCTATGTGTAGTAGCATTTTAAGAAAGAGGAGGATAATTCTTTACAAAATAACATTTTACCTGTATTTTCTAAGAGTGCAGGATAACTGACACTTTCTATGTCCAAAGCCATGAGAGAGGAAAAGTGCTGCTTACACTCCAAAAACAGGAGTCAACGGAAGCAAAAACTGAATCTGGATATCATGGGATTTCCTCCCTCCCCAACCCCTTCTTTTTATTCCCTATGGCCTTAGTTCACTGTTTAGTGGCATATTACAATACATTTTTTTCACAAAGCCACTTCAAAGGATTTATTAAAGTTCCACACAATACCACGTGTTTACTTCTCTTCTGAAATTATGTTTTCTCTCTGCTAAGCTGAGGGTAATAGCTGCTGCATACTGATTAGGGTTTTCCTTATTTGATTACTGTTAATTAGAGTCAAGCATGCAGTGCATCAGATAGGAGGACTGCAGATCATCGTGACACTTCAAACAGCCTGTCTAACTTCAGCAGAGCCTGTTCAAAGTTCGGGGTACTCATAAATCTTCAGCAGAGTTGTTTATGCATAGTTGTGTAACATTACACAGCATGGGGTACCGGACTGTTTGGTTAATTAGTTTAAGAGCCTATCAGTGGCAGCTCACCTCCAGGTTTACCATTGGAAATTGCAACTAGCATGAAACAGTTTTCTTTTTTGGTCCAATTTCTCCCACACAAATCATTCTCACAGATGTCTCACCTAAGAAACCCAGGACCGTAGCCAGTCAGCATTCACCCTCTCCCACTAGAGTCTCCATGGGACGTCTACAGCAACATCAAAGGGCTAGGCTAATCCCAGCTGATCTTGGAAAAAGTCCAGGGTTTCCTGAGGCTTTAAATCTGTGATTAAAGAATGCACCTGTCTGCCCTGGTAATGAGGTCAGACTATCTTTGCCAACAACAGGCTGCTTTTTTCATATGATGCACCTCCTGGAGGAACTGTCAGAAGAAGGTGAAAGTACGAAGCAGCCAAGCAGCCATTCAACATCAAGCAACAGTGTCCACAAAGCCACAGCTATTACAGATCTGCCCTTCCTACCCCAAATCCCCAATCAACTCCCTCTTCTTCATATGGCATAGACCACAAATGGCATTTGGTGCTGAATTACTTCACAAACAAGGCTGGAAGTTGTTGATATTGTCTGGGTTGGCTGAAGGTAATGTAACCAATACACAAGGTATTTTTGAAACAAAGACAACTTAAAATTTACTTAAACTCCAAAATTAAAAGTAAACACTATCTTCTTCCCTATGTACTCAGGGATATAGGCAATTAACAGTTTGTCCATAACTATGCAGAAAGTCCACAATAAAGTTTCTACTGCAGTTTATAATTAAGCAACACCTTTGTCTATGTTCTCAATACTAGACAATAGTTTACCTTAGAGCCTTATCATTTGAGCTTACCAAATTACAGGTGTTAAACAACCAAGCTGCTATCCTCCTCACATCAGCCAACCACGAGATATTAAAAAGAGTGAAATTGACTGGAAAGAGAAATAAATTATTTCAATCAAGAAAATAGTTTCTCACACACTACATGCTACTGATTGCATTAGTGGTCTGTTCTTTTACCTCGTGTCAGCCTCACTATCTGCTCAGGCCCATCTGCTTGTGCTAATTTCAGGGTCAAGCAATTAAGACATGAGAGTCTTCCCCATATATGTGTCACAGTTATCCAGGAGAATAACTGGTATTCATTAGTCACATATAAAATTAACTTCATTATATGCCAGGCAGAGACAGGCTGTTCAGATTGTAGGGAAATAACCCCCTTTTTTTTTCAAAGGAAAACAGCATTTATTAATAAAAAAATCCTTAAAAAGAGATGGGATTAAAGGTGAAGACATACTCTGGAGAAAACCATTTTAATTTCTTAAGTCAATATATCTTTTTTATATGTTTAAAACTGTTTCAGCCTGTTCAGAAACTGCAGGAAGTTCTTCTGCTAATTTTTTGTATGTTTGGCACGGCCTGGTTTTAGGTAGCAGGGGGGCNCGTGGGAGACAGCTAAACCCCAATCCACTCACAGACACCAAAGCAAGGGTGAACACAGCCAGACCACTGTGGTGATTTGCACTTCAGACAAGGAGACATTCTGAGTGTGAGAAAGAAGGGGGTGTTTCTCTTGTCTTATCATGTGCAATAAGAGGGTGCTGGGGTGTATTGTCTGCCACCATCGCAAGAATGCATGGCTTATATAGCTCTACAACCAAAGGCAACTTCAAAGCCAGCAGCTGAAATCACAGAGCGTGAACTTTGCTTTTTTTGTGTTTTGTCACAGTTTTTTTTTTTAGCACTAATTACAATTACATTTTTATGGAAAATGCATGTGGTGCATTGTTCTAATAATGCAATAAAAAGTGACAGTAAAGGAGAGTGGACTTTCAATAATCAAAGAAAATTCAAAGGGTAATATACTGCCTCTGTATATCATTTAAAGATATTAGATGTTCCAATAATATTAGTATTTAATTTTGAATTAGGGAGAGAAGATTGCTCTTTCATCAGATACCTACTTGACTACACAACTTACACCTAATTTGCCATGAATTCAACTTTTCAGTGCCTAAATCTCCAATTATGCTTTCACTGCATTTACGACAAGCATTTGAAACATTACAGAATTCATCCTAGGGAATTTCTTCAGTCATGTTTTTGTCACCATGAATGCACGGACTGTTAGCATAAGGTATTTCCTACGTTACTTTGGATGATCTTTTTTGCTCCAGTCTTGGGAAGTTCCATGATCAGCAGACTGAGGTAAAATATATATTTGGGGCAATTGTGTCAAAAGTTTCTTCCAGCTTATGCTTAATGGCTAGCATGACAAGCCTTGGCCCTGATCCCGCTAACTGATTTTTGCAGGCTTTCCTTAGAGATGCCAGAAACAGGCAGGAGAGCAGGGCAGATGACAGGATCCTCATTAAGTCCATCCTCCCACCCTACTGGCAGCTCCTTCTCCTTCCTACTTACCAAACTTCTTACTGCCTGCCATAACTTGTGCAGGAAATCTGTTTAAGTGCACAACATCCAGATGGCAAAAGTAGTTTTCCTAAACGTCTACCTGAAACCTTCTCGCACGTCAGGACCCTACCAGTGCTGTACTACAGTGCATGTACCAGACAACATGCAACTCTCAGTATACACCACTGGAGATGTTTGCCTTCTCCTCATCAATATGACTATTAATTGCCTCTCAGCTTGTGAACCCCCCCAGGATCATGCTGTAGGGATGATCATTCCTCCCTCTTGAGTAGCATCTGATTTGTTACATCCAGTTTCTCCATTTTGTAGAGATCACTTTCAATTTTGACCTTGTCTTCTGTCATTCTTGCAGTTCATCCTAGCTTCTGATAACACACATGCTATTCCATCATCCAGGTCATTAATAAATATGTTGAGTTGTATTAGAGCCTAGGCAGGTCCTTGCAGAATCCCAGTCAGTTCCTTCTTTCATTTTGACAGTTGACCACCAACAGTGCTCTAAATACAATTTTCAAAACAGCCTTGCACCCTCCTTATTAATTTCTTCCATGTTATGTTTCCCAAGTCTGCTAATGAGACTGTCATATAGGGCAGTGTACAAAGCCTGAGCAAAGTCAGGGTCCATGACACCTACCATCTACTTTCTAACCACAATGCCTCTTACCCTGGGAGAATTTGAGAAGAAAATTAGATTTGTTTGACATAATTTTTCTTTTTCAACAACTCCATGCTGTTAGTCATTTCCCTGTGTTCTTTTCAGGTTTGTTGACTTGAATGTTCTTGGCAAAAGTAACATAATACTAATATTAATAGCAGGATTCATCCCACACTTAATAACAAGCTTCATCCTAAATTCCTTTATTAAAATTTTACAGAATGTGAGAACTGACATCACCCAACTATTAGAGACCACAAACACAGAAATATTCAGTTATCTGTAACTTTTAAATTAGACAAGTGTGAGGGCAAGCAAATAATAAATCTCCAGTGTATTAAAACAGACAAAATTAAATTGGATTAATAATTTCAATTGTCATAATTATGAATTTAGAATATTAAGAAAAAACCTAAAAGACATGGTATTAAAGCATATTGCCAGCAGTTCTGAGCCTCTCACTGAAATGCTATTGAGAAAGGTTCATTCAAAATGGACTAACAACAGTTATGTCCTAACTGTCTTTATTTGGAGCTCACTATTTAAAATTTTATTTACTGCAGGCTTACCCAGGTTTCCGATTACCAGCAATGTCAACTAAAAGCATGACTATCTGTTTTACTTTATCAGGAGCACTCCACAGAACAGAGACCATGGATTCCAGATGGAGGCCCAGAAGGCCACTACAATATCCTACATGGCTCTGAAAAACTTTCCCATTTGTTGTACAAAATGTGTGCTCAGGGAAAATGTTCTGGATCCAGCCTGCAAATCATCTCACTCAGATCACAGATCTCTTGTGCAGTCCTTCGGAAGTGAACAGCAATAAGCTGTGGCTGTAAGAGCAATTCTGGCAGTTTGGTTCCTGATGACCAGTGTCCCAAGGACCAACGTTGTCAGACCAAGACCAGGCATATCATCTGGTACCACAAGGACCCGTGAAATCACAGCAGAGGAATGTACATGGCAAATGGACCTATAGGGTTACAGGAACACTCTCAATTAATGACGTTACTCTTCACATTCCTGACCTTCATTTCAGTCATGGAAAATATGCAACCTCAATATGATGAGGAGGTTAGCACCGGAGTGCTTCCAAAATATTCTAACGCATTTCCATCATGAAAAGCTAAGTGTGTAAGTGACGACTGCATGTGTCATTTACAACCAAGGATGTATCCTCAAAGGAACCACCACACTACCAAAACAGCTTGAATTATGCATGAAAGATTGGATTGTAACCCAGCCTCCCAGTCAATTCAAGGTCCTTCACAGCTGAAGTTCTATCCACTGATAATTTTACACTCACACTTTCTCATCTAGAAAGATGCTTGAGAAGAATAAACTGTTTCTGTGAATACGAAAATCCATGCAGTCCCAAAATAAAAACACCACTATGTATGCACTAGGTAAGCTCTATGCTTGAGAAGAAGAGTTTTGATTGTTTTGTGTATAAACAGAGGGACTGAGAATAGTTGAAAGACACAATCTCAGAAAGAAGACTTGATGTAGACATCGTAAAAGACTTCTTCGTAAAAGAAGTCTGCAGGGGTTTGTTTGCTTTTACATTCATAGGGACTCTCACCGAACTTTTAAATATGTTATCAGAACAATTTGTTCCTTCACCTCTGCAGCTTTTATTGTTTCCTCCAGCTGCTTTTCTAAAAAAATCTCATGTTTGAAATCTAATCAAGCCTGAAAGTATCTAGCTCACAGCTTGTGCTTTTATTGCTAGTTAGTCTAAGAAATCAAAGAAAAATGACTACAGTTTTCCCTTAAGACAGTTCTGATCTTGGAGAGTAATGAAAGGTGTTGTAGGAAGGAAGGGAGACATCACACATGGAGACAATGACAATGAAGAAAGATGATGCTAAGGATTAAGCTGAAGTTAAGGACTGAGCTTTGAATCATTCTCAGTTTGGAAGATATGACATTCAATAAGTCTATGTCCAAGAGACACAAAATTAAACCTGAAAACAGGCTCTGAAGTATTTCAAAAGGAATGTTGCAATCAATGAGGATAGTGTGTGAGTGGGTTTGGTTCAACTGCAAGGCCAGAAATACCGGAGAATCCATTCAAAATGCGGGGAAAGATGACAACAGTATTCCTGGAAGATGTAGTGTTGAATAGAGTACTTCTGTGTTAATGGAGCTGATACTAAAGCTTTGGGAAGGCTAGGTGGGCAGAGCTCCTCACGATGATGAACCCCCTCTTTCCCAGCACGATGGCTGCCCTGGGTCATCAAACAGACATTGAATGGCTTCATCATCTACTGCTGATGGCCTGAAAGTTTGTATGCCCAGCTGGGCTCCACAGTGAGTGTTTATTCCAAACCATGTGATACCTACTAATAATAATTCAGAAATAATGAGTGGACAGTAGTCTCACAATCACAAATGGGGGTAAGTTGTTTATGAAACAAATAGAACAAGGACCTCTTTGAAATAAAATTTAAAAATTCATGAAAAACCTCTTAGTTCCTGGCTTCATCTCTACACAAAAGGGATGCCAGGTATTTACCTATAATTTTCAGGGCTACATCCCTTGAAAGGAAAACCCAGTCATTCTCACCAATGCTTAACAGTTCTGGAGATTAATACCTCATAGAGATGACAAAAGGCTTGGAGAGTTGGGGTTGTTCAGCCTGGAGAACAGACAGCTCTGAAGAGACCGTATGGGGCCTTCCAGTACTTGAAGGGGTCCTACAGGAAAGATGGGGACAGACTTTTTAGTAGGGCCTCTTGTGATGGAACATGGGGTGATGGTTTGAAACTGAAGGAGGGTTGATTTAGATTAGTTATAACAAAGTGATTTCTTACAATGAGAGTGGTGAAACACTGAAACAAGTTGCCCAGAGAGGTGGTAGGTGCCCCTTTCCTGGTAACATTCATGGTCAGGTTGGACAGGGCTCTGATCCTCCTGGTGTAGTGGAAGGTGACCCTGCTCATTGCAGGAAATTTGGACTAGATGGCCTACAAAGGTCCCTTTGAACTCAAAACATTCTATGATTCTGTGATTTCTGTAGGTGATTTTCCTCCACGTATACAGCACCCAAGAGCTGACACATGTATTCTCAAGGTTTGTGCTAATCTGCAAGAATCTCACAGATAAGACAGTATAATGGTAAGCATCAATTTCCAATGATAAAAATGACTTTGTTAAGCAGCTTCATAATGGAAATGGGCAGAATCTCCCACAGACATAAGAAGAAAGCAGAGCTGGATATGCAGTATTCTCAGTTTGTGGCAGGAGAGGCCTTTGCCTGTGTTGTATTAATCTTCCCAGAAAACAGATTATTTCACAGCATAGATTTTTAAGATTTTTAATTCTTTCTTTTTTTTTTTTTTTTTTTTTTCTTTTTAAGGCCATGGATTACTGCCTGAGCAGCTGAGGGCACAGCATAAACTTTTGCTCCAAGACAACGCAGTCCCTTTCTGCAGAAGTTCCCTCCAAGTTTGGTCAGCAGTAGACTCCTCCCCACTGGCTCCAACACGCCCTCCCTAAACTATAAGCAGAAAGATGTTTTCAATACACGCTTTGCTGAGAGGGTGCAGAGCAGAGGAGCAGGGCTGCCACTGGGGTTCATCCAGGCAGAGCCTCCCCCAGGCAGGCACACTCCTGGAGGATCCCGAGCTGGTGCCCAGGGAGCCCAGCCAAGGCAGATGGGCTGGGATCCCTGGCTCTGCTCAGGGCAGGATTAGGGCCACAGCTGAACCAAAATATTCACCTGGGCTTCCCAGGAGAGGCTGGACTAAGAAATTAAAGCCTATGGGTGGCTCCAGAGCCCAGCGATTCCTGGCAGCCAAGGTTCCAGCGACTGCCTGTCTTGTCGCCATGACTAAAAGGAGCCATGGGCCATTTCAGTGAGACACTGCCAGGTCTTAAACAGCTTATTTTAACCAAAACTCTACATTCCTCCTCTTACTAAATTTACATTTGGGAAGTAGCTTAAAGCTAAAGAATTGAATTAAAGTAAAATAAAATTCAAGCTTCTCCTCCTCTAAACCAAAGCAAATTTTTGACGTGGCCTGTTAGCCAAAACTCTGAATTAATTCTGCCTTTAAGTGTGAACAGGAACTTTGGGCGTGGTGACCAGCAGGCAATGACCCAGCGGCTCCTCCTCCAATTTAGGAAGCTTGCCTCTGACCAATGTATGAAGCTTAAGGCAGAGGTCAGAGGGAAACCCAAATCCTTATCTCCTTATCACATGTTCCTTTTGATATGTCCTTTCCAGGAAGGTTTATGTTGACTCTACATTCTTGTTTATCCTGTAGCATAAGGAGAACATTAACAAACTTTCTTCTCAAAAGACCTGACATGCTTAAATTCAGTTCCCAAAGTCAAAAAGTGACCCCAAGTCACCAGAGGTCAGTCTTCACTGACTGCCTTCCCAAGGTTTCAAAATGGATTATTTAGGCAAAACTTTAGACTGCAAAGTAGGTTTCAAGTGATAAATAGAAAGTATTCACTTACTTAATAGTAATATTAAACAGCTAAATTTATTTATCCTATTTTACAAATCAAGTACTTCATATTGATCTAGAAGCACACTATATCAAATGTAGTTCTCAATAAAGAACCCTAAGTTAAGATACTTCCTTTGATGGTTGATGATAATAAGCTGATTAAAAACCTGTAATTTTATCTTAAGTGCACTTAAGAATGTGACTATTTTTACCATTTTATAGCAGGTTATATACAAGCTTTTTTCTAAATTCACACCTCCACACAAACATAAGCAATTAAGCCGTCATTATTCTACTAGACCTTAAATAGCTGCTCACATTAGAAATATCCTGAGATTTCTCTCAGTATAAGGGTCTGTAATTAGTGTAATTAAGATAATACTTTGATTACATGGCTTCAATCTTTTAGGCCACATAATTGGAAATGGAACACACTTTAAAGTGACTGTCCTTCGGAAAAAAACTCAAGCAAATAAAGCAAACAGTCTGATGGACTCATTTGTTCTGCATCATCACTCTGGCCCCTCACTCACATCACATTACCATTGCCTGGCAAGCTGCACCCAGCTGCTAAAGAAAGACAAATTTGGGCCTTGCAGAAAGACCACCTTCTGTGTGGAACGGCTGGCTCACAGCCAAAGATGATGATAGATCCATTAGATCAGAACAGGAGGGTTTAGCTGACTTACAGCCTCATCCTGGGAGTTAAAAGTATTTTCGTCATTACCTTGCAGAAGGAATTTTACAGTGGGTGAAATGAGCTCCAGCTCTCCACATTTTCATTCTCAGCTACATTCTCCCTTCAAAGTTTGGTCCTTAAGATAAAATACCATTTCTCTTCCACTTCCATTTTTGTCTGTATCCCCAGTTTTACTAAGAAATGCAGCACGCTTACAAAAACCAGAAGCAAGAGCAACCTCAGAGGAGAAATATACAACAAAGGGAGAGAGATTTGGCATCTTGCATTTGAATCAGTGTTCTTTGCCCTGACTTAAAGCTCGAACAATCCTTGGGGGAGTCATCAAGGTAAATTTTGTTCCTCCTGAGTTGCCATTTTTCTATTTTAGACTCCTGCCCATGACTACAGGAGAGCAGCAGAAGTCTGAAGTGTGAGTCAGAGGTGACACATACCTCTTTTCTCCTCTTAATCTGAGAGATGTTTTTCTCTCTTCCACACCTTCTTGTTTTAAGAACAACACTTCAGTCTATTATATAAAAAGAGTGCTTGACTAAAACATAAAGGTAAGTGGTAGCAAAGTAACCTTCAATATTAAAAAATTGGTAGCAATGTACATATGGAATTCATCTGTCTTCCTTACTCTGAGTGATAATTCAGCACTGCATCTGTAAACACAGGTCTTTGAATGTTTACTTGTAGGCTTAACAGAACTCATAAAAAAAAAAAATATAAATATATATATCCTTAAGTTCCTCTACCTTGTAAAGCTCACAAATTAAGAAAGACCAATGAGGGAGAAATTAAGAGTTTCTAATTTAAATTCTTGGTGTTTTGAACTTTGAAAATTTCAAATTCAGCGTAAACTCTGTGGAAAAATTAGACAGCAGTCCTTGGTATCTTGCCTGGTTCAAACATTAAAATTACAATAGCACTCATGATACAGGTTTTTAGCAATCCAGAAGATGAGCACTCCCCACAATGCCCTTCTATGAAATGGACTGCCTTGTTGGAGTAATAGCTTATCTTCAGTTTTTAAAAGTCACCATTAAAACCAGAACAGCTAAAAAATTAATTCCCATTGCAGTCTAAGATGCCATCTAAAATTGATGTAATCTTTCTTTTTTTCTCCAGTCCATGAGGCTGGAGAGGTACAGACCAGAGTGGCTCTGATTGAAAGAAAACTTTCTCTCTTTTTCCCATACTAAGGTCTAGGCTAACAAGCATTTTCATACTTGAAACCTGCCTAGGGAAGTTTTACTTTAAGATCCCGTTCTGTTAATTTGCTATAGCCTGACCCTCAGCACAGTTCTCCCAGCTCTCATCTCCAGCTCCAGAAAGCTACAGCTGCAAAATGCCATTATGAGAAAATCAGCACAGAACTGTCAAACAATCTTAAGGATATATTAAGCTATTTCCTCTTCAGAATTTATTTATTTTAAAAAAGGAGAATTTGAAAGAGTTTTTATAACTAGAGCACAGCAGCAAAAATGCTTTTCTCAAACTTCTATAATCTAAATCACTTGAAAAAGCAGTTAATCACATCAGCCACTTCTCTACTTGCTGGCTACCCAACAATTCTTATTATAGTCTCTTGTCAAATGAGTAAACCTCTCAGAGACACTGAAATGTTAATGGTTAAGGACTCAAAAATTCAGCCATCTGCTAAATCAGTGGATGCTTTACTGAGGGCAGGTTTGCACCCCACAAATGAGGGGGAGGAGGAGAGTTTTTATGTGTGGTGTCAAAACCACTGATCTGCACAAGACAGAGGAGGTGAACACCCCTCACCAGAGAATGACCTCAACAAACCAACTTTTTCTTAGCGGCAAGCTGGTTTCTGAGCCAGATAAGGGAAGAGTAAAAGGCAGTTCCTACTAGGAGGGATAATGGTTTTTATCATACCAATGTCCTCCCTTACACAGCTGGCTTGGGTGTAAAACTTCTCCCTGGGGAAGCACCAGGACACTCACACGTAGGTCTGAAGGTACTCGTCCCTTCTGATGGGGCATAACTGGCTCAATGAGGCAGCTCTCACACCTTAGAAGGGGTCACAAACCATTAAAGACCCCTGAAGTGCCCCCAAACTCATTTCTGGGGCCTTCCACCAGAGCACTCCACATGATCCAGCGTGTTGCATCAGACAGTGTAAAACTGCCCCCCCCCCCCCCAGGGGNGCCATCGACTCCCCCCCCCCCCCCCCCGGGGAGGTAGCTCGGCGTTCCCACGTAAAACTAAGTATATATGAACCCATTGAACTTTGTGTTTCATGGGCTTCTCCCACCCCGACAGATAAAGACTGTGAGCATCACCAACAGGCATCAAAATTGCAACCATCGAGTCTTGTCACTGGATCCAGAGTGGTGATGTGTTTCCTCTTCACTATCTACTCTAATCCTTTCTTTTTCTTTCTTTTCCTTATGTGGGAAATGAAGTTACAGAGAATCCGCAGGTGCAGACAGAGTACATAAACAGCATTGTGCTCGAACAGATAGAAATGGATACATGTTTCGATCTGAGACCTTGGCAAAAGCTGCCTGAGTTAGAAAAGTGAGCTCTGCTTTTGCAGCTTGAAGTGAGAATGTAGTTTTGTAGTTTTGTAGTTTTGAAATAAGTATACTTTATAAAAGTAGAAAAGTATTTTAATAAGTAAGAACATGTTTTATATAAGAAATAATAGTGATAAGTAAAAGAGTAAAGAATTTTGAGTTTAGCAATAAGCTTTTAATGAAACTTCTTAGAAAGTTAACATGTAGCAATATAAGCCAGTACCATAGGCCTTAATAGCAACATGTTGGTTGGTTAAGAAAATACGCATTGCTGTAAAATCATGTACAATGATGATTGGTACAAACATGTTAGCAAGCTTTGTGGCTTTTGCTTATTGGCTAAAAGTAGTACAGAAGGCCTTGTAGAAAAAAACTATCAGGCACTGCTGGTGTAGCTGCCCTGGCATCTGCACCTGCTGCAGCTGCTGCTGCTGCCTTGCTACCTCAGTGGCTGTGCTTGCTACAGCTGCCTCTGCTGTTGCTGCTGTTACCAAACCCTGTCCCATCCTTCAATAAATATGAGACTGATTCAACAATAAACCATCTCTGTGACATCTCTCGATCGTTCCCGGGACCCCCGAAATCCCGACATCCTTATACATTTTCTTAAGTGTTATTTTTATGTTTTGATATTACTATACTTCTATAGATAATAACAAAACTGCTACCTACCTCCTTTCCTTTGCAACCAACACATGTAAATGTTTAAGACCACCAATCACTCAGTGTCATTTCACTCTGATCCACCCCAGGTAACCTATTAACAAGAACCTAAGTCACCCTCGCCTTCAAAGGCAGATCATAGACAACCTCACACCATTTTTATGCTCCTGCGGTGATTAATGAAATAATATCACCATACACACCAATATCCCCCTAAAATTTAAATTATAATTCTGGATATCCCAAATTTGGGAAAAGTCAGCAGGAGGAGGCTAGTTTGGTCCTTTGCAAACACAAAGGCTTGCTTAATCTTAACTCATCTACCATTCTAAAAAAGGAATGATTTATAGTCCATTACATCTATACACATTTAGTCCTCCCAGAGGATTGTCTCTAGGATAACTCTAAGAAGCTTAATAGGAAATGGTGGTAGAGAACTTCTGAAGGGAGACTGAATTCCTTTCACAGCTTCTTCAATGAAAGACGGGTTACCTGTAGGCAACAGAGTCTGCTTCTCGCACAGGTCTGACATTTTTCTGTTAGGGATAACACATTCCCTGTATCATTGAACAGAAAGAATGGCCACTGTACGTACCTGCCTTGAGTAATTTAGCAGTGGCAGTCTGTCAGGCACCTCTGACATATCACAAATAAGTATTTAGTCCAGTTGTCAGGAAACCTGTGTAGCCATACTAAAGGATGTCATATAGCAGGATCCAGGGCCTAAGAAAATCCTTTGAAATGAATGCCAGCTAGTATCCTGAATCTCATCAGTAGGTTTCTCCTGAAAAGGCTTTAGCAGAGACACATCTAACCAAGCAAATTCCTTCCTCATGAAGGAATAATAATAAATTTTATTCTGCAACCATTTTCCCTCAAATCTCTGGAAGCTCAAGAGGTGAGTAGAAAAGTTAAAAAAGCAAAACCACCCTGCCAACAATGTCGGCAAAAAGAGGCACAATTGCAATGCAAACAAAAGAAATACGCAGCACACCTGGATTTACCGCTCAGATTATCCATCCTAGTGCTACTTCAGCTCAGCTCGCAGACTCCAGAATTAACCCAGGTATTTGTATATTTTAGGTGAACTGAAGTCGGCTAGGGTTCAGCATAGTAGCCTTTCAGGTAATGTTTGTCTTCACAGATTTTTCTACTAGCAAAACTTGCATTTCCTACAGATGAGACATACCACATGCCTTTTTTCTGCATGCCTCAGACACTGATGCTTTTGTGCCTGCCTGGCACACTGCCTGCAGTTCACTGATCTTTTCCAGACCATGCAGTGTTGTCCACTCCCTGACAGACTGCAAAACATTTCGCTACGTAAGCAACACAAAGAACAAGAAGGATTCTCATTTATCCACCAAGTATCCAAATACAAAAAACCTTAAGTATGCCTATAGGAAGCTACTATATTCAACCCACTTGTTTGCTTCCAACCTATCTCATTATTAGCATTTATCTCCAATACTGTAATGACAGATATTAGGAGTCAACACTTGATGCCCACTCTGAATACAAAAAGATTTCATTACTGTTTCTCTCAGAGTTCTAGTTCATACCATACCTAGCTGGATGCTAAAGGATTCCTAAATCTCTGATAAAAGCTGAATATTTTCCAGATGCATGAGAAAACCATTAAGAGAGAATTTGAGCTTGTGGGAATGGTTGTGCCTAAATTTTGATGAGAACACTATTTTAGTAGCAGTAAGATACAAATATTATGCACCAGCAATATTACTGTTCTTCTTTTACTGTCTTCAGGGTGGCAGTAAACTAAAGAGGTAGAGAGTAGTACAAGTGCCATCTCCCCTGCATATCTTATTTCAAGTGGCTTCTCTATTTTGTTCTAAGTCAAAGGTAAGAACTCTCTTTTTTAAGGGATTATTGTTTGCTGCTATTTTACTAACAGTGTGCTAGATACATCTGCTCTTATAAGGATTCAGGTGTGCTGAGATACTGCAAAGTCCATGATGCACTTGCCCAGCAGAACTAAACTCCTCAATAAATACGGCAATGAAAGAAAGGTGAAATCTAAGTGACTAATTGTATACACATAAATATTTGTCAATTTGGATCCATTTGCAGCAGATATTTTTAATAAGCAGAGGTCAAAAATGCCCCATTTTTTTCAGTTATGAATAGTGTAGATACCAGACTGATTTATTAGTGAGATAGCTCATGAGAAGGTAATTTTCTTTTTAATATCTCTCTCAAAGCCCAGTAGTTCAGACGAAGCAATAACATTTTCTTATATCCATTCAGAAGCAGAGAAGCAGTGCTTTTTCTGCTTTCATATCCCTTAAAATGGGAAGGATGATTTAAAAAGTATGAAGGTTTAAAATCAAATAGCACAATTATATTGCTCTCTATGTTATGACCTATAGAGTTTATATTCTAGAAAACTTAATCTTTTGGGGTTAATGACACTTTAGAAATCCAATTAAAATCCAGTGTTTGTTCTGCTGTCATCCACAAGGTGCCTATTGCTGTAGTGAGAGTAGATAAATTAACGCACAAAGATTCCCCAAAATCTATACCACCTCCACATATCTTGCATAATTTTTTTTTTCCATTAAAAAAACAGTTGCTAAAGCACTGCCTCCTCATATAGAAACCAAAATAGTCAAGCCATTTTTTTCATTCTCTAAAGGGTTTTAAAATATCCAGGATGAACATTTTTTCTGATCCATCCCAGCCCCTATCACTCCTGGCAGAAATAAAAAGAAAGGATGCTGTCAGGGCAAGTCTATTGACACAAATATCTGTCCATGGACTGGGTCTTTCTGTTCTGTTCCAATAAAGAAACTCAGTCAATTGATACTGTGCTGTGAAAGAATGGATCAAGATGTGCTCTGGAAGGATTCCTACCCTGCCACCTTCCTCTGTGAATCAGCTAACAAAAATAATGCCAACACCTAATTCAGGCATTACAAATACACTGAGGTTGGATGGACATAAAGTCTTTCATTACTGAATTAAAATATGGGCTGACAAAATTGATATAAAATTACTGACTTTCTGTTCTACTTCCCAAATCATTTAAAAACTGAAATGAATCCTTTCCCAGTGAGCATTTATCATCCTATTATATTCACCCTGGGGGATGTTAATGATTTTGGACTACTGCCTCCAGCCCTTACCTCACCTCCAAGCGGGTATTATGTGATGGCAGTGCACATTTCATCAAGATGTATTGCTGATTATATTTCCATTAAAGAATATAGCCAAGTCTGACTCCTAATTTTTCCAGACTAATCCACCACTGAGAGCTTCCCTGCACTGATGAGTTCATTGCAGAGAAAGGATTCCTTTCTCCTTTTCTTGCAATTTGCATAAATACGTGTCCAGAGTATGAGACTAAGTTAATCAGTCTTGCCCACAATAATTAGAATACTGACACAACCTCTTTAGTTTAACAAAGCGTTTTTCATTCAATTAATCTTTTTGCTTCATAGTAGCTCGATGCCCATTTTTAGCAAAATATCTCAAAAGAACTAAGATTTTAGACTACAGGCTTGTAGTCCCCCACAAGGCATTTAAAAATATGTTTGAAAGTACTGCATAGACACAGCTGAAAAATTATAGGCTTACACCTAGTCAAAATAACAACCTGTACCATATCCAGATTCTTCTCCTTTATACCAGTGCTCAATTAACATGTAGAAAATACACCAGGGAATGATAATACTTTCAAAGCATCACCCTTGTCAATCAGGTACAAAATTCAAGCATGCAGGCGTTAGCATTTGCACAAGGAGAAAATTTCCTTGTCCAAATAATAGTCTTGAAAGAGAATAAGTAACCTCTCTTTCAGGTCTGCTGTTCTGCTTCCCAAATGTTCTAGTACAAAATAATAGCCTGTTGAGCATCCTAGTGCCTTTCAGGTCTGCTGTTCTGCTTCCCAAATGTTCTAGTACAAAATAATAGCCTGTTGAGCATCCTAGTGCCTGCAGTTTGGCTGTAAAGAAAAGCTTGCTTGCTCTGGGCTGTATCTATTCTCTTCCCAGATTTGTATTTATATTATTTGATTATTGACTTTTATGAAGGGAAATTCAAACTTGTGCTGCTTTTGTTGCAAGGAATGAGGAGTATTTCCTGTTGCTGGACTTAGCTAGAAGTGGCCATACTGGGATATACAAAAGTGAGGACACGCTCGAAGCAGCACACACTTCTGAACCACACTCAGAGCCAGCTATAAATAAGGGGTGCTTATTGCACGAGTCACACTAGCTGTGTATGGTGACACCTCCTGAGTTATGTTCTAGTATTTGCTTTTAATTATTGATGTGTTTTGCTCTGTTGAGATTTATTTATTTATTTTCACAAAACCATAAAGCTCATGTCTCATTAGCTGCAGAGGTTTTTTGTCAAGACTGTTCTGTGCTCTCTACTGTTTGGAACATTATCAATCAGGTGAAATATTTGTGTTTGACACACTGTTATAGTTATCTAAAAATTGAACTATATTACTGTAATTGCCCTCCCCAAGTATCAGCGAGTCAGGGAAAAGAAACAACATTCAATGCAATGCAAAGCCAACAAGTATACTCTGCAGCAGCATGGGGAACGAGCTAATTTCCACATGGGAAGACACATTAAAATCCCTTTCCTTTTTAAAATTTTTTTTTTAAAATATGCTTCTCCATAGATATTTGTATGAATTCACGTTTGTCCCAAACTGGCAGAACACACCATATCAAGTCCTAAGTTATCATTTCCTGTAATCAAAGGCACTATGCAACATCCACATGTAAATAATGCTTCAAGAAACCAGCTGAATCTAGTACAGGCATAGGAATAAACTAGATAACCTGAAATGTTCTTCCTAAGAAGAATTCCCAGACTGGTTCACTACTGAGATCACTTTCATGGGACTCTGGAAACCTTGATCCCCCTGTAGCTGTGTACATACCCTGCTAAATATTACTGGTCTCTACCATGCTCTGTGCCTCAATTTCCTCATTTGTAAGAGGCTGATACTGCTGCTCTCCTTATAGGGCTTTGAGCATAAAAAAATATAAAAAAGAGAATCTATATGAGAAGGATACATATGAATTTGAGAAACGGGAGAATATTTCTTTTTGTCTATAAAGCCCTGAAAAGCAGAGAAATGCCCTTTACAAATTAGGGCTGACACTTTGGATGGAATTGTATATTCAACTGAAGCCAGAGGAAAATACACAACAGTTGTGCTCTTCATTTTCCAAGTTATACATCATTGCTAGATGATGAAAAGTATGATTTCACTTTTCAAGCTTGTTAGCATTGCAGAGACATGTAAAAGAATCATAGATTTGCAATTGGGCAACAAAAAAGTCCATTAAAAAAAAAAAAAAAAAACAACAAAAAAACCCTAAAAGGTGTCAAGTCTGAATATCCATCACATCTTCCGATTAAGTATCATCAGTGTTCAAGAGCTGGAAGAAGGAGTATTAGTCCTGGACAATGCTACAACCATTTGTTGAGTTTTGAAGGGAAGAGATGGATAAATGATCTGGAGCAGAGGTACATAAGTCCCATTAAAACCACTCAGCATTGTAAATAATTAAAAACTATCACATTAGGGACCTGCCTTCCATTTCATTCTTCCTGGAATCATAGCATATATGATGAAGTTTGTGGTCACACAGAGCAGTCAAAGTTCTTTATACAGGTTTACCTTTTAGAAAATTTCTCTTCTGAGGGAGAATACCACATACTGAACAGTTGAGTTTAGTATCAAGAAGGGGATTCTTTGCCCCTTAGGGACGAAAAAAACAACTCGGCTACAGGAAAGGCTAGACAGAGCAGCAAAGTGAAAAAACGAGAGGCACTCACAAAACCTCCAGTGAAAAAAGATAGAAAAAATCTTTCAAGGATTAATTTTTTACCTTCCTGATCAGGAGAGGGACATCACATAACTGAAAACCAAGCAAAACCAGCCTGCTTCTATTCTGCTACTAAGCAGTGACTGAAATCCTATATTAAAAAAAAAGAGAGGACCACAAGATAGATTTTTATAAATTGAATAATAAATTATGAGGTTTAAGAACTGACTCATTTTTTTGGAAAAAGTAAATGAAGATAATGAAAGAATAAAAATTTAAGGGGTTTTTTATGGTTTTGTTAGTGCTGCAAACAATAAAATCCAATTTATCAATGCTTTCTAAAGGATCGCTCTGTAACACTGCACTTCCAGGATCTTCTACTGACTTCTCAAGCTTTTCCTAGGGTTCTCAAGTAGGTAATGATTTTACATTAAAGTCTGGATTTGGGAAAACATTAACATGCTTAACTGCATATGATCTAGATTTGCCTATGTATAGAAACACTAGGCTGATCAAAGACAGCTCATCCTTTTCACTGGTTAGACTGAAAAGCTGGAAACAGTTTGCTCTAAGACAAGAACAGCATCCAGCAGAATTAGGTCACTCTTTGCACAGGCATCTGCTTAACTTTAGTGTTCATGTTTCACTCATCCAGCTAAATCTTGGGAGTCAATTTAACTTCAGCAGGTTAGTACTATGGAATCATCACAGCATTTTACTAGGACTAGAATACCAATAAAATATAACCTGGCTAGTTACACAGTGTGTTAAAAGGATAGATCACTTTTTCTAGGCCCATTTTTACTGGCTGGAATACACAGTAGATCTCAGATGGATTTCCTGTGTGTATCATTTTTAAATTGATTCCTTAAGATATGCCCATCCACTAGTACACAGATGACACTTGAAAAGTATTATTCTTTTACAGTTTGCAGATCCTTGAACAAGGCTGAACCTATTTAAAATAATCTTTAACTTCAAGAGAAAAGGAAGCACTAAAAAAACTATTTCAGAGTGGTTTTTTTGTAACAGCTTAATGAAGAATGAATCAATAAATGGGACACATTTCACTCTTGAAGGAGAGAAGGAATGAGAAACAAAACACTGTACTGACAATTCACAGAAGTACCCTCTCCCAACCAGGAAAAAAATTGACTAGGGAATTTTTAAAAGAAATAACCAGTAGTTCAGATAGGCAACTCTTTAAAATTCTCATCTAATTTTTATTAACAAGAGCTAATTAACCCTAACACAAAAGGTAGAAAAGGAGACCTATTGGCCAGCCTTTTCCTACTGTCATTGTAAGCTACATCTCTGAACTCAAAGAGTTAGAGGACCAACACAAGATCCCACCACAAGCACAGAAATCACATCTAGCTCTGCATCCCCTCTTTTTGGTGTCCCACAAAGACAGCACCAATGAAACTGAACTGTTGTAAATTGTTCTTTCTCCAGATAATGTAATTCCTCTCCTGCACCTAGGGGAAGAATGTGCTATTCTTGATCAATAACACTCCACTGCTGTCTATTAAACAAGATGGGCAGCATGTGCTGGAGGGATAACAGTCAGGAGCTTGATGCCTATTTTCCAGTCTTCTTCAATCCCAGTCACCACTGTGAGTTTTTAGGGTATGGAGGAGAAGGTCACTAGATTCAGACCACTAGACCATGTGACCAACATGGGGAAGTCATTCCCACTTCATGCACCGTAAACTGCAAAATAACACCTACAGAAGATTCTCTATGTGGAACTTTTCCAGGTGAACAGAAATAATACAAACATTTGGATACAAAAGAGCTACATTGTGAGGCTCTGCATCACATCTTCAGCAGCCTGTTGATACCTGCAGTTCTTTTCTTTACCACAGCTTTTCTACAGACTGCAACCTCTAGTTCATCCCTCTGGGAAGCACTGCCAGCACCAAGCGAGCAGCCCCTGAGGCTGCCCAGGTACACCCTCATAACAGACAACTTCAGGCGGTTGACAGCTCCTTGTCAGTCAAAAGTGGAGGCTGGCTTTTATTTGTCTTTTTGTAACTTCAGTTAATGGGGGCAGAAAAAGTTTTTGACATCTATTGTCTAGTGTACATCAGGACTTTTCAGAGCCTTCAGAAAAATCAACAATATCACACATGCCCAAGCTTTCCAGCTCATGGTTTTGATTCTCAAGCAAGTGCAACTCTTCTGTTTTCCAGCTCAGGAGAATGATCCCTTTGGCTAGCTGAAAACTATATTGAAATATGCCAGTACCCTAGGAAACAAGAAAACTTGCTCTGATCTACAGGAAAATTGCTTCCAAAAGTACACAGTGTCTGACAATTAGAATACCTTCATTAATTTACACACAAACATAGAAGCTAACATTTCTTTGCTGTGGGGCTAGCCTAGGAAACTTAATATGTGTTGCAGCCTGGTTTCTGCAAGCAAATAAAGTGATACAGATCTAGACTGTCAGAGAACTTTGCTGCAT
Organism: Dicrurus megarhynchus; assembly: GCA_013399195.1. Taxonomy (NCBI): domain Eukaryota; kingdom Metazoa; phylum Chordata; class Aves; order Passeriformes; family Dicruridae; genus Dicrurus; species Dicrurus megarhynchus. Next base: position 200,361 of record VXAD01006095.1, read on the forward strand.
CAGAGCAATACGGTCAGCTAAGGAACACAGAGCTCCCTCTACTTTCTGATGTGTAGACTTTTAAGCCTCTGACTGAGCTTTCTTCTGCTGCAGACATTCATTTATTTCTTACTAGTTTTATTTGCTTCCGCAGCAGGGAAGTAATACTAAATAAGGTAGAGATACTTTTTTTTCCAGTGAGCTGTTCATAATATAAACACCTGCCATCTTTTGTCAATATTTCTTAAAATACTTGGTTCCAACAAATAAAATTTAATCTAGGAAAGAGTGTGTTGACTTAGAGATTTACTAACTTATTGAGATGAATGTGGTAACAGTGCTGTGATTTTGTTTTGAAATAAGTTTTCAAATCCTTTTAAGAAAGTATTTGTTTTCCTTAGACAAGAGCCCTGATAACTCAGGAGCAGTCCAAAGTCAATGTGAAAGTCTTAGTGCAGTTTGTCATTAATGCAGCACATCTTTCCAACTAAAAAATAAAAGCCATATATTTTCCATAGGTGGTAATAAAAGTAAAGCCCAAGCAGGGGATTTGCTTAAGTATCTCAATAGAAAATTTTATTTGCTTATTCATTTTTAAAAAGTGGTTGTGTCTAATGCTTGCCCTTATCAAATGTTCAACAGCAAATTTTGGGAATACAGTATTAAGCACTTATGGCAGTAACTTTGGTGCTGCTACAGAACCATTGAGCTTAAGATGAGTTTTGCATTGATCCAGGCTGAGGAATGTGAAAAACAACACAGAAGGCTGGAGGAACCAAAGAGGTCATATCAGAGTACCTAAACACTGGACTGAAATATCAACTAAGCTATTAGGAAATGTTAATGTATTAATTGTTCATGGCAAAGGGCATTGGGTTTGGAAAAGGACACTTTTCTTCAAAAGAAAAATATGTACCAAGTGCTTTAAGAGAAGCTTTTGCTGTGACCGTAAATATCACACATTTCAAGTCTATTACTTATATTTAGTCAAAACAAACAAAACCCAAACAACAGGCAATCAAAAGACAACTAAGAAACATTTCTTCATTTTCCTTGAGTAGAGCATTTGCCAAGTGTCCTGGCTATACTAAGATTAGTCTTCGTTGGCATAAGGAAAAATATGATGAACTTTTAAAATATTATTTTTTGCTGTTCAAGTGAACTGCAATCCAGATTAATATGCAAATGTCTATTTGCTTAGGATCAGTTTTTATAGACAGAATAGATAACATGACAGAACTTATGCCAATAAAGATAAAGTGAGCTTTTTTGGGTTTCTTTCGGCATATGGATCAGGTTAATCTTGATGCTATTTACGTAACATGCTGTTTCCTCCAAAGGTAAGCTTAGATTTAGAACTTGATCTTTAATTTAAAGTTTGCCCATGACTTTTCATTCTGCAGCAGTGCCTCAGACACCAGGTTTCAATTCTCACAAATAAGTTGGTTTAAAATCAGGGTTTCTACTCTAACAAACAAAGAAGCTGGAAACTTTACTTCTTTAGAATGATATGAGAATGTTCTGTAGCTCTGAGGAGCCACTTGGTTGGCTTAGAGTGAGCCCAGGCAGGCTCTGTTGATTATATGGAATCAAAGATGACAAAAATAAAAAGTACATTTCCAGTTGGAAAATCCAAGGGAAGTTACAAGTTGTGCTTCCTTTGTCTGTGTTCAACCCTCTTTCCAAAGCTGTCTGATTAGGTGAGAGCACAGATTATAGAGGTGATATGATGTCTCTGCTATCATCCTCAAACACACTGGGAACCAAAAGGATGTTTTCCCTCAGTTCCTGCAACAAATGTTTGCCTCTGCCCAGCTTTTGAGAAAAAGGCACACAGTTGTCAGAGACTGAAAGGCAGTTACCACATAAGGCAAACCACAGAAATAATCACACAGAACCAAACCAATGTTTCTACTGTCTTTACATGACAGAAAAAAGAGCTATTTCTGTGCAGTCTTCAGGTATTAATTACCATGCCAGTGGTACCTGCAACACAGTAATTGGCAGGGATCATACAGTAAACAAACCTTTTAAATACAGACAGCAAAATGCTCCTTTCAACTCTTAATAGGTGGTAGGGCTATTTTATAATCCATGTATCTTATTCATGCATTTATTTCTTGTCTTCTCTTATCCTCCCAGACTGTAATACTGGAGCAAACATATAGGCTAGTTATTTTATGCGAGCTCAGTAGTAATGTTAAAATAAATTGAAGAAAAGATAAATAGGCCATCAGAGTACGATCTCAGTCACATGATGATTATTATTACGGAGAAAGAGAGGTAATTCTATAGGAAACCAAGCTCCCTTAAAAAACCCCCATCAAATTCCACCTCAGCAAAGTAGTGATGCTAACAAGATTAAAAAGGTGTGTTACACTTACAGGATAAAAAAGTGTGCACATAGCAGAATCTCCGACTACATATCCTCTGCTGCCAAACTTTATGCTTGTTGCTGCCACAGACAAATACATTTTATATGTGTTCACAGCTGTGGCTTAAATGTGAAAGCCCTGATCTTCCTTCAGACAAAACAATAATTCTAAGTGCAAGAAACCTTGCTTGTGTGTCACAACGTGTTAGTCTTGTCAACTAAAAGCAAGCTCAGTTGGATGAGATTTTTCAAGTAGATGTAAGAGCTTCACAGAAATAACAGGAGGGAGCAAAAATAATTCAATCAAAACACAGTCTGTATCATACCCCTTTAAAGGGGGTTCCTCGTGTTTGGTTTCCTTAGCACCTTTTTTCTCTTACTAGCTTTTCCATGTTAATGACTGAGTCAATCAAGTAATGTTTACCTATGGCAGATACCATTAAACTAAACACTAAGCCACTTGTCATTTTGATAATTGAAAAATAAGAAAAAAACCCAAAGGAACAACTAGATAAAATCACTCCACACCAGCAGGAAAGAGATCTCAAGTGTGACTGGCATTGTGCAGCAAGCAATAAAGTGAATGTGACTTTATAGCATCAGAGTCAGATATCAAAGTTCAGCGCTTTTTATAGTTGCTACACATTGCTGTCTCTTTTGTATGATAGCAGCTCTATAATACAGACTCCTTTACTGAGACATCTCTCTTTTCTTCTGTGTGTAAAGAGGCACATGAAATCTGCCATTTTGCTTCAAGTTATGGTCCCAAACAAGGTCTTTTGTCTGTAGAGTCTAATGGAAAGCAATTAATCCCTGGCAATACAAACATTTAATCATACGAAAAATGCCTAATGACTGTGTTTATAATCTCTTGGAGCAGAATCTAATGCTGAAATTCAGTCCTCAAACCTTAACTTTCCTTTTTAATGAATGTCAAATCCTGGCTTCCTTTAAAGTTTAAGGCCCGTGTTAATTTTAACACACATGCTCCTGTGAAATGCCTAGTTAGGACTTCCACCGAGACAAACACTGTAAAGCCAATGGGATTATACTTTTGCTTCCAGGTTGTTGACTAGGTCAATGGACTGCCATGCTGCAAGTCTTTCAAGGATTTGTGCATTGTCCCTAATGAGACATTCAGCGCTATAAGTTCAGGAAAAGGCTCAGTATTTTTTCCCCGCTTTCTGATTTATCAGCTATTTGACATAGTACCAAGATTTTTAGCAATAATGTTCTAAAACCCTAGAGTTATACGCACAAGAGGGAATTCGTACAGTACTTATAGCTTGAAAGTTTGCTTTTGAGTTTAACCATGAATCTCTGAGAACTTCAAATAAGATCTGGACTCCCACGCTCACCAGCTGAAGTTGTATTTCTTCACAGAAGCAGTTTTACTTCTGAAGTGACAAAAATATATTCCCTGATACCATGTCAGCTGCTCCTCTATTTCCTTGCCATTCTAAATAGCAAGAACAATCATGCACAGGAGAATGTACAGCTCTGGGTACATCTCTTAAATTTGCATACAACACCCCTGAACATCAGTGGTTTTTTTCATCATACAGACAACTGTTCATCAGCAACCGGACTGAAATAACCAGTCTGGGTCTCATGTGCCACACATGTGCAACTGAACAGACAGTGGCTGAACAGTTTTCAACTCCTGTTGGGGCAATCTATTTGAAACAGATGGCTCATTAAATAACAACAAATTTCTCATCCATGCTCTTATGGTATTCCATCACAAAGGAATCAGCTTCAGCATCTACTTCACAATTGCAGCTCTAGATCACCAGTTTTGTCCAGTCATATTGAGGAAGGCTGAGTTCATTTGGATGACTGCATTCACTTTCACCAATTGTATTGTATTTGTGTGGCAAGCTTTTGGAGTGGGGAAGGCTTCTCTTTTGTGAGAAGATGACAGAAACTTCACCCATGTCTGATAAAACCAGTGCCAGCCGGCTGCAAGACAGACACACTGCTGGGCAAGGCTGAGCCCACAGCAACAGAGGTATTGACTCCGGGGTAATGTATTTAAGAGGGGTAAAATAATCCCTGTGCAAAAACAAACACAGAAAGGAGAGAGAACACGTGAGAGTAACAGCTCTATAGATGCCAAAGTCAATGAAGAAGGAGGGAGAGGAGGTGCTCCAGGGCCCAGAGCCAAGATCACACTGCAGCCCATGGCGAAGACCATGGTGAGGCAGGAGGTCCCCCTGCACTGCACGGAGGACCTCACACGGAGCAGGTGGATGCCCAAGGGACGCTGTGACCCTGTGGCACTGGAGCAGGCTCCTTGCAGGACCTGTGGAGCCATGGAAAGAGGAGGAGCAGGTTTGCTGGCAGGATTTGGGATCCTGTGTGGGATCCACACCGGAACAGCCTTTTCCTGAAGAACTGCAGTCTGTGGAAAGATGTTCTCACTGGAGCAGTTCATGAAGAGCACAGCCTGTGTAAAGGACTGCTGTTGGAGAAGTCTGTGGGGGACTGTCTCCCATGAGAAGGACCACACACTGGAGCAGGGAAAGAGTGTGAGGAGGACACAACAACAGAGATGTTTGATGAACTGGCCATGGCCCCTACTCCCCACCTCCCTGTGCCACTTGGAGAGAGGAGGTAGAGAAAAACTGGGAGTTAAGTTGAATCCAGGAAGAAGTGGATGGAAGGTGTTTTATGGTTTATGTTTATTTCTCAGTATCCTAGTCTTATTTGACTGGAAATAAATGCAATTAGTTTCACCAAGCTGAGTCTGTTTTGCCTGCGATGGTGAGTGACCTCCCTGTCCTTATCTCAATGTCGTCTTTTGTCTCCCCAGTCCAGCTGAGGAGGGGAGTGATAGGGTTTGGAAGGTACCTGGCATCCAGCCAGAGTCAAAACATCATATTCCATTCACTAACATTCACTACCTTTTTTTTTATATTCCCTAGTCTTAAACATCTCCAGATTCAGTTGAAATAATAAGACAGATCGCAAAGAAAATTATTCTTATACATGTTTGCTCTTCTATCAAGAGTAACTGGGAGATCTCACTAGAAAGAGGCCTTCAAAATGGTCAGCAATGCAGACCTGGAGGAATGATTCTGTACTAGTCAGGAATTTTAACATGTCAGTCACAAACAGCCCAATCCCAGATACCAAATCTAGATGTTAAATATAACACTAGTGTTTTCATGGACTGTAGGTAATATTTAGTCTGCTGGCTCTTAAGCAGCAATAACTGAAAAGGAAGGCAATAGCCAATTTTGTTCTTCCTACAGCTGACAGTTTTATGTGCTCTCCAGTTTTTGATGAACAGCAGAATTTCCTTTTTTCCTCCTTTCATCTCTATTCATATGTCAACTTCTTGAGCTCAATGCTGAAAAATGTCACTTGTCATATTCAGACTCTAGTAATACTTTCTTATTGACTTCAGGCAGTTATAGCAATGCTGTTTAAATGTATATTGACTTACCTGTAACACAGACACAACCTTCAGTTTCTCCACACTTTTGCGCTCTCTGATGATACTTTTCACTGCTTACAGTCTTAAGTCATCTCTCAAAGGCTACATTACATGCACATGGCAGAGCCAAAGATGGATGTTTACTGCAAAATCCCTTTGTCTGAATAATGTTTTTCATTTTAAAATCTCAAGCTGCTGTATCATATATTAGATGGATTAGGCAATAAGGAAAAATATCTCCCCATGTTTTACTATTTCATAAATTTTCAACACATATTCTGACACTGAAACTATGTCACTCATTTTCTCAGGGTAACTACTCATCATACTCCTCCTCATATTGTCCTACCCTTTTTTCTGACTGACAACAGGCTACACATAGGATGGACACTCCATTAAACTACCATTGCTTCTGAGATATTGAGATTCCTGAAGGAATTCTCTCTCACTGAAATACCATGTTAGCTTCTTTCAGCAGCACTCACGCTTGCAGTTTTAGAGTGGGTTTTTGTTGTTGGCTGTTTTTGGGGTTTTTTTGCTTCCAGTAAGTAAGTTTCTTTGGGAAGGTTGCTTTTGACACTATCATTCAGGTTTTCTATTCTCTTTTAACAAAAGCAGAATATGCCATTTCATTTCTGTCGCTTTTGTACAAAGCACTCAGATAGTGAAGTTCACAGTTGAGCCGACAACTGTATTATTCTTCTTCCTCACCACACCATTTGGTCTTAACAGTGGTCTCCAAAAGTTAAGATTGTGCTGTTAAGTGTCAGTCAAGTAAACTTCATCTTTGGAGAAGAGAAATTTTGGGACAATAGCCAGTAGCCAATAGCAAAGACAACTTTCTCAGATGTCTGCAGACTAAGCACACGCTGTGCCTTTGTACAGAGGTACCTTCACGTCAGGAGGCACTACACTGCTTGCCAATACTTAATTCTACTCCATCCCTCTGCACCAATTAATATCACCATGCAAGCTGCAGCACTAACTATTGCAGGTTTATAATTAAGGCTCCTGAAAACATTGGCGACAACAGCCTGTAAAAAGCCATTTGAGCCATATTTTGTTTGCTCCATAAAGCTCCATAAATCCGTACATCCATAAAGCCCCACTCTTTAGATAGATAATAAAAGTATCACTATCTATCTAAAGTGGACAAAATAAAAAATGAAGTATTTCCACATGGCAATATCACCAAACTATAACAAGTTCCAGTTAGTCACAAAGATCTTTCTTTATTCTAATAGTCTCAAATAATTACTCTTCATGACTCAAAGTGTCACTAAATGTCATTTCAAGATCATACGTGACTTTTTTTTTTTTGCTGAGCATTTATACTGTCTGAAAATAATAAATATTACCACCCACACTCAGACATTAATTTCTAAACCAGAATAGCATCTGCACCAAAGAAGTTTTACTATTCCACATTTTGTAAGTAAAATGTGGTGTTCAACTACATCACTTCTTACATCATCGTGTGAACATGGGTTTCAGAAGTATCACATAGATTACTCTTGCTTTTAATTAAAGCTGAATAAAGTTTGCTTTGCAAAAATGCCTCATGCTTGTTTGGGAATAAAACATGAGGTCCTTAGTGGATGGTTCTTGTCCCTAGGTCACTATGACTACATACAGACCAATTGGCCTTGGATATATATTAAATCTCTTCCATGATCTGTCTTTAATTGTATAATTAAATAAAATTCTTTGCCATAGAAATTTGTTTCTGAGATAACCTCTTCAAAAACTTATTTCTGCATTTTTATAATGCAGCAGCCAATTTTGATTATAAAGACAACCTTTGCAAAACTACAAGGTCATCTTGTGTAGTCAGATTCAAACCATAAATTGCTCCTAAGTTAAATCCTTCAGGTCCTACTGCTGTAAGATCCTTTGATTAACTTCAATGGCAATTTTTCACAGTTTGAGATTTTGTTACAACAATTGCTTATGCTACAAAAAAAAAAAAAAAGGTCCATATGCCTTTCCAGCTAATTCAGCAGTGTTCCTGGCACAAGAAAAATAGGCTGGAAGGGCTGCCCCTGCTGCCATTACATCTTTGAATGCTCCTGGGCTTTTCAGACAGTAACAGTTCCCATACTGACAATTATTAATGACATCTTGAAGAATTCTACAACTATTCCATTAGGGAAAATCAAGTATCATCAAAGGATTGCCAATTATTCCTCTTCTTCTATTATACAAAGACGCCTGTCAGTGGGTGCCAAGGGGGATACATTTAGGTCTTTTACAGTCAGATGATAGGACTTAATATAGGGACATCTTGATAATGAGGGGAGAAAGGGAATCAGAAAGAGGTTGGGCATATTTTTCATTTTGTTCTGTGTTAACCACTACAAAAAGAATAGTTTTTTTTCCTTTTTTCTTTTTACTAAAGGAAAGAAAAACACATAAATGCCATAAATCTCATAAAGGTGTTTATACTTTCTCTGTCAGTTCTAGAACATACCTTTGTCAGCCTGAAGATTATCTTTTTTGAAAATGTCCTCATGAATTGCTGCAGGTACGAAGTGGGAGGAAAAAAGAGCAAATAGAATATCAGGACAAGGTGATTATGGCCAGGGAAGATGTCAGAAGGAGCTCTCTTATCTCCCTTTTCCCATTATTTACCTACTCACACTGCAATAACCATTTCCCTATTGATGAGCTTGTGTCCTTCATATCCAAGTTAAAACACCATACAGAATACTGTAACTCACAGAATACAGGTGCTGCAAACCTGACTTTGATATGGAGGAGTCCTAAGCTGAAATACTATAACTTAAGACATTATTTCCTTAAATATAAGCAGTTTAATTTTGAGGACAGATATGCAATATTTTTGAGCATAAATATCAAGTTCTTACACAGTATTATATTTTAAAATAATGTTTCCTGGTTCAAGTTACTCAAAAATATGAGAGTAATAATACAATTGACTGAAAAAATCCCTCTAAAGGATTTTTATAAAAATTTACACTTTTCAGAAGTCAGTTTGAGACTGTTCATTCTATTCTTTTATAGTTGCCATGTGTTTCTAAAATTAAAAAAAAAAATTTCTTCATCCTTAGCAATACAAAATGTAAATTATCCCTTTGCTCATTAAATCCAGTCTATCAAAACCACTATGCAAACAGAGGACATTATTTGGCTTTTCCATAATTGGAGTTAATTTTTTTCATCCCAGCATATTTTCACCTGTCTTCTAACTCAACTGAATTTTTTCAGGGGTGGGGAAGAACAAAATTGGTCTAGCTACAGGAAAGGAGAAGTACCAACATGCAACTTTTTCATCCTTTCATTTAAGAAAACAAGGTGGAAAAATATGAACTCTTATAAAGCCTGTTTTTTCCATGGAATTTTCAGGCACAGGGCAAATAATCAGGTTGCAGAGTAAAGAGTTCTGCCCAGAAACCCCAGTGTATCAGCAGTCTCCCAATTGTAGGCATACCAAAAGGAGTCAAGATTAGATCTTCTGTGATGATTTTCAAGATCATCGATTTTGTCTAGGAGGGAATGGTTTTTTTGTGTTGCTGTCAGCACTGTCTGCTGAAAAGCAGTTTAGATTGTCCTTGGCTTTTTTAATTCTTTCCTCTCTTGCGGTTACTCTTGTCACTATATCAGCCAAGGTCACGTAAACTGTTTACACATCTGCTTTAATTGAATGCACAAGACACATTAAATGGGAGACATTACTTGCCTTTGACACAGCTGAGATCACTGGAAGGGCCACCATGTTTTTGATTTAGTCTTTTCTTAGGTTCATTTCTAAATTGCTGAGTGTATTAAGATCACTGCTGATGCAGACACTCCATACCTGAAAGAAAATATCCAAGTCACAACATCTGAGGTCTGCAATCGATTCTCAGGATGAGAACCTCGGTGCTGAGTATAAGGCAAGTGGTTGATTACTAGATCACTACAGAAATAGGGATCTAGTAATCAACGTGCAGCTCTTTCCTCCCCATTTGCACACATGAATGGTACCTAAGAGCACGTCTATACATGGACACAGTGTGATAAACACTGACTGCAGCAAGAATTTTGGCAGCCATGGACACGTGATGGCAGCATGCCATAACACCATCTTCTCCTGGCATAGTACACTCTAGTTTTTCCATTATGTTATCCCATATGAGAATGAAACTGCACATGCTTCTATTTTGTTATTTCAACAAAAGACTCAATAGGTTGAGTTAAATAAAGCAGTTAAAGTAATTAAGGACTAAAGATACAATTAGACATCTATGATTTTTCAAAATAAGTTGGTTAAAATTTCCCACTACTCTCTGCCAGACACTTTATCCCTGAAATAGAAAAATGGTAAAAAAACCTCTCAGTAGAAAGGACAAACTTAAAAAATGTGGTACATTCCATTTGTAAACAGACTGTGAATATAAGCACCCTCTCCACCCCACTCTAGCTCTGACATTATAATAGCACAGGGTACCACTCATTGATATTCTCCCAGCTGCCACTGACTTGGATGTCTCATATGCAGGCAGGCCAGTGTTCGTCGAAGACATATGCTTAAGGAAGAAGGGAAAAGCAATGGAAAATAAATGCACTAGCAGCCCCAACCCTATCAAAACAACAATAAAACACCCTCATCGTATATTTCAAAGGACATTAGATAGTTGTTATGCACACACACTTCTCAGAAAAGTTTGATTTATCTCTAGAATGATCCCAGAGTTTACCATGTTTTATCCTAAACTGAGATGCCCGTGTTGTCTTAGTGGTGAATATTTCAAAGTGTAAAGGGCATATTACATCAGAAAGAAAAAATGGGAGAGAGTAAAGCTGTGACCGCCGTGGAACCAGATATACCAGAGCCGTGGAAATGGTGTCCTACTGCAGGCCACACTGGAGCATGATTTTCCCAGGGCCAGCTATACTCCATACAGCTTTGCATTTGCCTTCCAGAGCATCGTTAAGTTCCGAGAAAGTCTGTCTGTGTACACTGGCAGCACCTCTCCTCTGGGTGTGTGCCTATCAGTGGTGATGTGTACCCTCAGCTCAGCTCTCGAGCAAATAATCCACAGTGCAGCAGCCTCGTGCTGCTCCGTGTGGAGCTCAGCAGGCACTGAGAAACCCTGCTGAGAATCAAGGTAACCCTGGCACAGCTCACCTCTGCCACGGTCCTGCTAACAGATTCATGCTGCTGCTGCTGCTTCACAACCTGCTGCAGCCTCTGCTCTGAGATGTGGTTGTGTTTTCTCTACTTCTTTATCTGAAAACTTATCACTGTCATTAAGTTTCATAGGAGGGTGTGTATCACACCTACATGTACTGACCACTTTTTTCCCAAAATTTATTATGAGTCAACTTCTAAATATCATAGAGCTGTTTGGGTTGGGAGGGACTTTTAAAGGTAATCTAGTCCAACTCTCCTTCAATGGCCAAGGACATCTTCAACTAGATCAAGTTGCTCCAACCTGACCATGAATATTTCTGCAAATGGAGCCTCTACCACCTCTATAAGCAACCTATTCCATCACAAAACATTAGTGTTTCTATCTAATCTGAATCTAACTTATTCAATTTTAAAACCAATAACCCTTGTTCTAATGCCACAGGACCTGTTAAAATACCTGGTCCTATCTTTCTTATAAGCCTCCTTTAAGTACTTAAAGGTGAACCCAGAGCATTCTCTTCTCCAGTTTGAACCACCTCAACTCACACCTCAACAGCCTTTCCTTATAGGAAAGCTGTTCCAGCTCTTTATAATGTGGCCTCCCTCTGGATCCACTGTAACACATCCATGTCTTTCTTGTACTGAGGAATCCAGAACTGGACACAGGATTTCAGGTGGAGTCTCATCAGAGTGAAGAAGGGGGGCCTCCCTCACCCTGCTGGCCATGCTGCTTTTGATGCAGCCCAGGATACTTTCGGCTTTCTGGGCAGTGAGCACACATTGCTGAGTCATGGACTGTTGCAGAGGGTCTGATGCTGGCCAGCACCAGTACGCCACAACCTTCCTAGAGAGAGCATCCTGCACAGAACAACTCTTCCAGGGGCCATGGCAAGCCTCCCTGGACAGCGAGTGATTTCAGCAAGGTGTAGCGATCTCTCAGCACAAGTGATTCCAGCTCTTGTGATTCAGCTCTTTGTGTAATCACCCGAGGCGAACTCGGGGACAGAGAGACAGGAGCTCTGTATGGCAGTTCCACAGAGGGAGCTTTTATTGTCCAGCAGTCCCTGTGAAGGGCAGGCCAGGGACAGACACTCCCCTAATTTTGGGGCAGCCTCAGGGCCTTTTTATGGGAAAGGCAGGGGGTGGGGTAGAAACCATTTAGCCAGCTGGGTACAAGGTATTACCATAAGGAAGCGAGGCATGCTGGGGGTGGTTCACTTGGTCACCATAACCTAGAAGTAAGTTGTTTATCTCTGGAGAGAGCCCTTTTGGCCTCAGGCTTCTTTCCTCCAGGAAAGTGCCAATGGCTCACAGCCCTCCACAATGGACAGATTTTCATCCATTAGCATCTTCAAATCATTCTCAGCAGGGCTGCTCTCAATCTCTTCATCCTCCAGCCTGTACTGAGGGGTAGCAAGCTGGGGTTTCAAGGCTTTTGTGGTGAACCTCAACAACCAGCTAAAATGGGTGTGCCTGCTTATTTCAGCTATTTTTTTCCTGGTTCATTTCTCCAGTCATTCCTAGTCTGAACGCAGACAAGCATCAAGAAAAGTAGAAGTATGGTTAAGGATATTAAGACAGAACTATGGAGTTTAAAGCTGAAGTACAGGACACAGGTACTTTGTTTCATAAGCTCTCCTTATCTTTGATATAGAATAGGGGCACAAGGGATGTTCCTGATCAGGCTTCAGCAATGTCTCCATCCTAGAACAGTCTTTGATGATGATGGAGCAAAGCATGACTCTTGTTCTACCTAACACATTTAACCCCTGGGTGCCACTCTAAACTGCTACATAGATCCACTGCTTTACTGTAGATTTGCTGATGCATAAGTGGCAACACATCAATTGCTCCAAGGGTTAACTGGTTTCTCATTCTCAGTAGGTATTACAAAGTTTTGTCAGTATAAACAAAGCTAAGGTCTCATAAGATATAAATTTGGCTTGGCTTTATTCAAGCTGGCGTACTTAATCAGCATCACCTCAAGGCATTCAGGAACTAGAACTTGCTGTGCAGGAAGACTTTGGCACAGTGTCTGCTGTGTGGGAAGGGTTATGCCTGCAGACAAGAGAGATCTGGCTGGAAGAAACTCAGGTCATTGACAAAGAAGGATGGTTTGACACAGCGTGAAGAACAGAAGTACACAACCTTGAGAGAAAGATGCTGAGGGTTTTTGAGAGTGTCTTTGGTGGGAGAAGCAAAACGACAGTTTGGGGAAGGAGAATCCATCCTGTATGTGAAAAAGCTACACCTCTATTATCTCTTCAGAAGCAATGACAACTGTGATCTGATGGAGTAGTGCAGGAAAGCGCCCACTCAGATAACCCTGTGTACTGGGTTTGGGCGGCAAGGTTTTGGAGTGTTGGGAAGGGCATAGGGTTGGCTTGTGAGAGAATATGCCAGAAGTTTCCTCCACGTTTGATAGAGCCACACCAGCTGGCTCCAAAGAGACCCACTTCTAGCCAAGATTGAGCCCATCAGCAACAGTGGCAGCACCTCTGGAATTATGTATGCAAGAAGAGGGAAAAATTGTTGATGCACAAGAGAAACTGCAGCCAGAAAAGAGAAAAATAAGCATATGTGAGAAAAAGAGCTCTGCAGTCACCAGGATCAGGGGAGAACAAGGGGCAGGGGGTGCTCCAGATGCTGGAGCAGGGATTCCCGTGCAGCCCATGGTGCAGCCCACGGTGAGGCAGCTGTGCCCCTGCAGCCCATGGAGGTCCATGATGGAGCAAATGTCCACCATGGAAGAAGCCATGTCAGAGCAGGTGGGTGCCCAAAGGAAGCTGTGACCCTGTGGGAAGCCCATGCTGCAGCAGGCTTCTGTCAGGACCTGTGGACCTGCAAGGATCCCATGTTGGAACAATCTGTTCCTGAGGGACTGTACCCCATGGCAGGGACCCCCAATGGAGAGGTTCATGAAGAACTGCAGTATGTGGGAAGGACGTATGTTGAAAAAGTTTGTGGAGAACTGTATGAGGAGTAGGAGAAGTGTGCTGGAGTAGAGGAAGAGTGTGAGGTGTCATCTCTCTGAGAAGGAGGGAGCAGCAGTGACAATGTGTGATTCTGTGACTGCAGCCCGCATCCAGCATGCCCCTGTGTCACTAAGGGGGCAAGGTAGAAAATTTGGGAGTTCAGTTAAGTCCAGGAAGAAGGGAGGGGTGGAGAAGGTGTTTTAAGAATCTGTTGTATTTCTCATTATCATAGTCTGATTGGTAACAAATTCAATTAATTTCCCCAGGCTGAGTCTGTTTTGCTCAAGATGGTAACTGGTGTGTGATCTCTCTCTGTCCTTATATTGACCCAAAGCCTTTCATTTTATCTTCTCTCCCCTGTCCAGCTGAGCAGGGAAGTGACAGAGCAGCTTGGTAGGCACCTGGTGTCCAGCCAGGGTCAACCACACCATGTAGGGGCAAAAGCTGCATGGTAGATCAGACTCCTGGTGTCAGAACTCATCACCAGCTCCCATACACTTCTCTCCACTTTGTGTAGAACAAGCAGTTTTAGAGGAACATTTTGCAACCACCCCCATAAACATGCAGATGATCGTTTTACCTGAGGGAAAGTCCCTTTCCAGCCCCAAACTCTAAAGTCAAACAGAGTCCAGAGCACGGAGCTCTGAGTATGTGTTTTTCTTGGTTTTTTTTAAAAGAGCCTTAATAACTCAAGCTGTAGGTATGTTTTTAAGACTGTACCATTCACTGGGTGCTATAAACATTTCTATTAGCAACAGGATTCACACATACAGTATAGATTGAATATATCAAGTTTTTTAGTTATTAATTCATTTGACAAGGATGACCCATCTTTTATATTTACGTGTAAGAATAAACATGAAGCCTTGGCTGGCCTTACTGCTGTTATAAAAATTTACTGAGGTGAAGGACACAAAGCACTTTGCAACACATATGTTCTACTGGTACTTATTTAGTGAGACATGGGGACTTCTGGCCTCCAGCAGGCCTTTTAGCCTCTCCACCTCTGTTGTACGATTTGTTTATCATGAAAAAAACTGAACACTCAATGGTAACTCAGGTTTCTTTTAGACTTTTCATAAAACAAGTGAAGCAAGCAATCGCTGTTAAAATAGTTTGGCATCCTTTGTTTTAGCTACTGGCACTCGTCATGTACCAAATCCCAGCATGTTGCTTGAGCTATTTGCCAAGAGTAACTTCTGGAAAGATCCTCCACTATGCCAACTCAATTGTCTCTTTCCTTTTGCTCTTTACCAGTACTGGAACTCTGGTTTGGAATTACAGTGAGGCCTGCTGAGATCTGCTCTGTGGACATGTGTTTAGCAATTAGATATTAGTAGTGGCTTACAAACTGCTTCCTCATCTGCCACAGCAGTATTTCAGCTGGGGCTTTGCAAGTGTGCCAGGATATTCCTGGACTGAGCTGCCATAGATGTTTCTGCTGAACCTTTAGTGTTATTGCCTCTGCTAAGATGGTATCTCTCAATAACAACTCATACTGGAGCCAAACATTTCCACAAATTCCGTCTTTCCTAGACTGTCTTTCTCACTGCTGTTTGACCTCAGTTAGGGTGATGAGTATCTTTTGCAGGAAGGAGAAATTATTGTTACCACTAGTAATTTCTGTTTATTTTATCAGCTGTGGGATTTCCTAAAAATTCTCTGTAGTTCCAGTGTTTCAGAAACACAGCATCATGTACCCAATTTCCTCCTCATTCGTAGGTTTCTGAAACTTCCGAAGCTGGGAACAGGTTTTTCTCGGATTGGTTTTTGCTTACAATTAGTTCCATCCTCCAACATTGAATGAAAATATACATCAGCTTTGAGGAAGTGCAGTCATATCTCATATCTCTGCTTATATTGGAGCAATAGTAATTTAATATGGAAGCATGCAACTGTTCCCTTATACTATGTGTTATCCAAGCAAACTGGAAAACAGCACCTTAAACAACTGTATTGGACATTTAGATGGACTGTTGGATAGAGGACAAGAAAAGGAAAGGTAGAATAGATGTAGAAAGACAAAGCGGCTTTAAACCATAGTCATTCAGCAGATTTGTGGCAAGTTCAGGAGCAAGCAGAACTTGGATTCTTTGCTCACCATGCAGTACCCTCTGCAACAAACCCCAAAAGCTCTGCGAATACACTGAAGGATGCCCCTAAACATTTTCTTCTAAAGTTGCACAGTTTTCTGAATTAAAAATGTCAACACATGATGTTTAGTTCCCATTTCTCTGTGACAAACCTTTCTCTCATCCTCATCATTGCTCTTACCACCTACACTAGTGTGGCCTCACTACAGTCCTAGAAAATGGTTCCACTTTACAACAGAAGGGGCAAATACCAAAAACAATCAGGCATAACCATTCTCCAGGTAAAGCATCACATGAGAGTTCAATCTTTTCCCAAATTTGGCTCACTGTCTTTAAATGAATCCACTTTCTATTATGCATACATAAACTTTTAATCCCAGTTCTTCAGCACTGATGATAATATTTAATGTGGTGCTGTATTTTAAGTCCCATATTTCACAGTTCCTTCTAATATTAAACATCTCTCTTACATTGGTGTAGCTGGGAGCAACCCTGGCATAAGTTTTTCTAATACAAAGATTTTACTCTTTGCATTGGATCTGAGATTCATCATAACAGCAATCTGGAATTCACAGTTCAATTAATTTTTCATTTTTTTAAATGACCTTTCTGGAAAGCAACCCACTAGCATTTGTTTTATTATTATTATAATCTTCCATTGCTTGGCTTTCCCAATCAAAACACATTACAAGACAATTTATTCTCTCTTCATGATTTAGATACGGTTTAATGGCAATAAATGAGACATTATATTATGAGAGAAATCCTCCTCAATCAACAGATTAAATTCTTAGAGATCCAGAGCCAAAAGGCATTTTCAACTCCATCTCTTACTTTAACACCTCCACATTCATAGAAGGTTCCACTTGCAATAAAATCTGTGTCACACATGAAAACAGCCAAATATGGTTGCATAAATCAGTAGGTGAACATTCTTGTGAGCACAGAATTGAAAAAGCAGAATTTCACCATACCTTACTTTCTTTAGCTTGCCAGGAGTTATTTAGGAATGAAACTTTCCCTCCCCAAAAGAAAGTATCTACATACCAATCTGGAATTGTGGGAGATAAACCCCTGACTTTCTGTGAGACTATTCTGTTTTCAAAAACCTCTGAACACAAAACCTGGTTTTGCATATTTTAAAGGGGTGCTATCTATTTAGAATGAATGATTGAAATGCAAAGATGAGGCTAAAGTAAAAATCCTGCAATTTAAAAATACATAGTACAAGGACATCCAGAATCTGCTTTAAGTCCATGCTGCTTGAGGCCCTCTTGGATCTCAAGGCAACAAGTAGTTGTGCATTTATCTAGGGAATGCAAACCCCTACTTTACAGCATCTGAAGTTACTTGGCATCAATGGTTATTAATCACCCTGGTTGGGCTGATGGAGTCAGTAAGATTTGGCTTGCACAGCTGCAATGTGATACCCAGCAGGACTAGACCAAGACAACAGCCATCCATAGATCAAGTAGCTCTCAGACAACACGGGAGAGGACCATAATCTGATTCCTCTTGACAAGATTGCTTGACTATTGCAAAGTACTTTGTATGCCTGCTGTCTTCTAAAAGACATTGAGAACACTTACTAAATAATACATACACAAGTACAATAGCAGTCTGGCCCTTTCCAAACATCCTTGTTCTTACTGGGGCTGTGATAAAAGAAAAAAAATGTTTAAATCAGAAATGACTGAATGGAAGAGCTCCTATGGAATGAAATATATAGATACAGATACACAAATGTGTAGGTTTTATGGTAGCTTGCAGTCAATTAACTAGAAAGGTAGTGCAATAAAACTGTCCCTAAAATGCTTTATAGAATTGGCAAAGATTGATGCATTTGAGGTGACTAAGCCAGCAATGGCTGAGGGGCCAAGGAGCCCCGAAATAGCAGGGGCCTGCTGGTGGACCGATTCTGAGGTTTAAGAACACCCCCCTGACCTCATGGTGAGAAAGGAAAAGCCTCTCCCGACAGGCTTCGTGGTGCTATGGAGGCTCACAGACGCGGTCTGTGTGAATGGCTTGCCACCCTGCACACCCCCAGACCTTCCCCACTGGCTCCCTTTCCCTAGTCCCGTCTTTGTACCACCCCTGTGCCCTCAGGTCATTGGTTCTGATGCTCTCCCTGCTCCAGTAAATAAACCCTGGGACTGCTTAGTACTGCTCTCCTTCACCTCTGGTCCCGTCTGCAGATGCAGCATGGAATGGTCTTCAGCGGAATGCCATGCGGGAGAGCCCTGCTGGCTCTCTGTCTCTGGTGACGCGTGAGCTGTCCGGCTTGGGAGCGTTTGTGTGAGAGATCCGTGCCTAGCGGCGCGCGGGTGAGAGGAGCAAGCTTGCTGGAGTGCTACACTGCACCCACCGGAACGATTCCTTTGCCAGAGACATTTCAGGGAAACGCAGCTGCCCCTCACGGACCCACGCAGGGCGTTAGTGCACCCTGTGCGCTGCCAAGCCCCTTGAAGCATGCTTGAACGTGTATGTGTGTAATAGTTGTAATGAAAGGGCACCATCTCCCCACCTATCACTCACTTTAGAGAATGGATTCTAGCTCCTAAAGCATTTGCCAGACAGACTTAAAACTCAAGAAAACGAAATGTTTATAACTATTCGTATTTGGCCCCAGCATTGCCAGACTCTTAACAGAAACATCACAAGAACCTAACCCAGGGAACTCTCCTCCGCAGCTGTGAGCATGTACAGCATGACTGACTCCTCACCTTCCTCCTGCTGTGCCTTCCTCAAACACCACCTATTCTACTTGTTTTCTCCAGGTGTAACCAAGAAGATCTGAGTGTTAGCTAGGAGTTCTGAATAAGGCCTCTTACACAGGCAGGTGTTAATTTGTTCAAGTTAAGGAATGTCAAGCCATTGGAATATCCTGGCTTGTTTTCACTATAGTTTCACTATAGAAAAGATGAGTCTAAATTCTCTGATTCTGCTCTTAAGCTCCTGCTATGTAGCTTTTCAACTACATATTTTCCCTCAGATTCGAGATGCTGGTGGAGCAAATGAGGCAGAAAACAAATCTGAGAGGATTTTTCTCCAGCTACAGGGTCAGCACAACTTTATCTACACCTGACATTTCAATCCCCAGTTAAACACGAACCTGAGCAGAAAAAAAATATAATTGCCCAAACTAACTTCCATTCACAGACATCAGGGAAGAAATGGTAAGCAAATCACACTCACAGCTGTGCACCACATGTTTATCTATAGGATGTCTTTTTATCTGTATGTCAAGTACCATAGCAAGATCAAATATGAAAGTTACTCTTTAGAATCAGTCCCCAGGCCCCAAAAGTTCATAGAGCAAGTAGCCCTTTGTTTCCTACCCACAGAAAACATCTCTCTCAAAAATAGCTTCTTTTAAGGTGCTTTACACAGAACTCCATGTGTAATGATGTGGGGTAACCCCACCCCCTCCTCCCTCAAGGGGCATCTGCTCTAGGTTTGGTGGTTTTGTTGAAGGACTAGGAATTATACATGAATACATTAGACTTGTGATGAATGTAAGGGTTAATTGTATATAAACAGGTTAAGAGAGTTTGTTTTGACCAATTTGGTAGAGAATTGCAGGTGGAGGGTATTTTCCAGTTTTATCAGAGTTAACACACAGATCAATATACCTTTTACCCGAGTATCTTTTACTCCTGTCACATTCAATGATTATCTAAGGTAATAGATTTTAAAGACAGATCTTCTGGTCCTGGTGAACTTTCCAGGCTTGATTTTTCAGAGAAACTGTAATGAAGGGTTCAATTTCTACAGCAGCATATGCTGAGGTTAAAACACAGCATTACAACATCATTATACTCTAAAGTATAAATAAAAGAATGTACATTGAAGGAACAAAGTCTTCAGAGATTTAGTTTGCATGTTAAAAATGAATATAACTAAATAGAAAAGTACAGTGTATTGCTCTGTGTATAGTTTCTCCCTGAAAGCCATGACCTAATAGGTTTTTCATGAGGTAGAAAGTGAATAAAAATGAATAAACAGCAATGCTGTAAAATAACATAGTGGAACTAGAAAGTACTTTGGTACTACTGGTATTGGAGAAACTCCAAAGTGATAGACATTGTGATGGTGATGCCTTAAGAGGCCTCCTAGAAACAGAGACTTGACAGGAATAAGGGAATAAAGGTAGGTATTTATTTGAAAGGCCTTTAAAGTCATACCCTGGGGAGCCAGAGGCTACTGCCAAAATGGACCCCAAGATGGACGGCAGGTCACGAGTTCTTCACACTTTCATAGGTTTGGTTCATTTGCTTATAAGGGTTAATTCTCCAATTAAAGCTTCAGTTAATGATGTAGTTTCTCCAAGCTTGCCCCCCCTTTAGAGGCTTTTGATTTATACTTTTTGGGCCCAGAATGGTCTGAGTGTCCTTGGAGAGCAGGCCTGGAGAGGCTTTGTTATGTCTACCAGGCATGAGAGAGCAGAAATTAACAGGCTACAAGAAACTTCAGAGTTACACACTGGGCAGTACAGGATTTGAAAAATATAAAAGTTAAAACCTAAAGCATCAATGGTCAATGAAAACTATTCTTTCATTAACGGTTGCACATTTCCTGACATTTGAGGAGGACTGAGAGTCTGATGACCATACCTACCACTCCACTTGGGGTACCCTGATGTAATGTCAATCTGTAGATTAAAGAGATACTAGAAGGCAATACAGGACATAATTGCTACTAATATGATAAAATTTGTTAGGTTACGTCATCAGTTCTCAGTTTGGACCACTGCAGAGAGCAGAGACCACCTTCATTTTGAGCAATGAACACCGTCAGTATTGCCTTAAGGGCCTTCTTCCACAAAACCCAAAATAGACCTGCTCATTCTTGTCCAGTTCCATTTTTTTTTGTTCTTGTTTGCTTGTTTGTTTTAAATAAATCCATTTAATCTTACCTGACAAATCAAGTAGAAGAAAAGCCCAAAATTAAAACCTGACTATAAATCAAAAGTTACTAATTCAGGAAAAATCCTACAGGGGTGCTTAGAAAAAAAACCTACTCATTTAGCTCACTGACGTCTATGTTTATGCACTATTCCAAGCGGAAATTTGAATGTGACTAGGGTAATACTTCCCTACATAAGAGTTAGTGTCATCCTTTTGGGAAAATATCAACCTGATTTTCACAAAAATACTGGGTTTTGTTGGCAAGGCTAATTCAAATTCCAGTTTTACCCAGAGCAATGGATGCTCTTTTTTCATATGGTGACAAACAAAAGCAAAAACATGGTACTATTATTAAGCAATTTACGGAGATGAAAATCAGTTTTATTTCCACCTATACAGAACTATATTATTTGTTCATGATAGAGTAGCATAAAGAAAAATAAATACAAAACCCACTGCAGCAGAGAGACAAATGCCTTACAAAGATACAGTTGTATCTAATCTTATTAGGCACACATACACTATGTTAGTAATTGCATTAACAGATGTACAAAACACAATCTGCTAGAACACTATTCATTTTGTCTGCTAATGGTAAACAGACTACATTCTCTTCCTCGCCTTCAAGGAGGATTTTACTTTTTCTTTCTGGAAATAATTGTTTCCTTAAATAAACACCTTTTCCTTGCTATACTACTGTCTGATGAGGCAACATATTACCTCTATCTCCAGAGCTTACTTTCCAAAGGAAGATGTTCATCATGTCAAATAATCAGTATATAAAAAAAATGTTATGCATTTAATGGAATACTTAAGTGTATATAAAAGAAAGCCTGCAGCAATGACACAACAGCAAATAAAGTATCTTTACAGATTTTCTGTTTTCGGATATATCCAATTTCAGAACCTGTCTCAGAAACATGGACAATAAATTATTTTATTCTTCCTTATCCACACTTAAAGATATTTTTGTCATTTAAATCAAATTAAACTCAAAGTCGAATTCAACCATTCCAGGGGACTTATTACTCAATATAAATGCCAAATTACCAAACACACACAGGTTGTGCCTTGTCTCCCAAGAATAAAAATACCTCCTCTGATAAGCTGGTTTTTATTAACCTTCAGTCTATATATTCATTGTTCAAGGCAATCATTCAAGGAGAGCAATGAAAACAGAAAAGAATGAATTTGATTCGAAGCTAAAGAAGTTTAGTTATCTTGGCAAAAGCAATACTAGCACAGTTTCCAAAGGAATATTGAGTACTCTACAAGTTACAGCTTAAATTTATTTATTCTCCTGATGACTCTGTAACAAGATCATTACTTCATGATACACAAACAAATAATATTAAATAACTAAACCCAAGAACTGTTTTATACTGGTCCCAGTAAAGTGATATTCTTCATGCTTCAGAAATACAAAGGAATTCATCATAGAACTGGTAGTAGGTGTTGCGGGGTTTAAAGTACCCACCCCATCAGTAAAAACTAATTTCTGTTGAATGACAATAAAATAAGCTAGTAGCAAACACAATAAAGAAGTTTAATCAAGCAGTAGTCCCATATAGATGGTAGAAAAAATTCAGTTTGGTGAATAAATGGAGAGGGAAGGTAGATGGAGAAATAAATGCCCTAAACTTTCATATGCAGCTCCGGAAGAAAAGCATAAGCCAAATACCATGAAAATCCATAAAGTTTAATCTACTTGCCTTGGTTATTTTTATCTATTTCTATTCTATTCTATCCTATCATCTAATATCTATTAGATCTATTATATGTTTCTATCTATTTTAAAACATGTAAACATCTCTTGATGACTGTTGAGCCATAGCACATACTGCTGAACTTGATTGAAGAATATTTCTACAGAAAAATTACATCCCTTAAAGCATCATTCAACTGATGCTTGCATTTCTACTGGATCAGAAGAAGCAAGTACAGTTCCTATGCCATGTCACCATCAGTTCTGTCACAGGACAGCTAAGTTCATTACCACTCAGAGCAAAACAATAAAGGTGGAAAAACCCTAGAGAACAACAATCTTCCTAGTGACAGAGCTGCTCTGCCTTCATCAAAACCTAGTAGTAGAGTGGGCTGAGAAGAAAAATACATCCTTTCTGCCTCCAGAACTTATCATGCATAGTAGGAGAGACTTTTCAGATGAGTCCAGTAAAAACAGACCCTGTTCAGCCACAGGAGTAAAGTGCAAAGGCAAATGACAGAACTGCATCAGTTTGCACCATCACTTGAAAGCACAGTTTTAAGATGCCACTTTCAGGCACTCAACTGCACGTTAAGCAAATGCCAGCAGCTGGTAATTATAACTGTTTGTACATAAAATAGTGCTGGCTCTACTATGTAAGGCTGCATAATTTTTGCATCTTCTTCTCAGCTTTTGCTTTTGATTTGTCAGAAGATTTTAATACATGCTCAAATCAATCAAAGTAAATTCAGCAAATCAGATATAAGGGTAAGTTTCAAGATAATATATTCACTTACACTTCTTAAGTTTGAAGTCTGGATTTATCTCTTAGTGCCACAGTCCAGTTGACATGGTGGTGTTAGGTCACAGATTGGACTCAATGATCTCTAAGGTCTTTTCAAACCTAATTGGTTCTTTGATCTACTGTTGCAAATTGCTCTTCTATCCATGTACTCATCCTGAGAGCAAAAAGGGTGCTTTGTTTTAATGATCTAAGCTTTACTACATAATTATCCTATGACCACGAGGATACACTGGGTTTGGTTAACAAGAAAATACTTGGATCAAAACACCAACAGTTAACAGGCTTCTATAACATTGGGGTTTGGGTGCTCTGATAATTTCCTTACCCTTCTGTTAATTACATGGAATTCAGCTCTTCATACTCTTGAGTACACAACCCTACACTTTGAATTCCTTTTCCTGTAACTCTCTGTCCTGATTTCAGCTGGAATAGATTTAATTTTTCTTTTTGTAGGCTGATAAAGTGCCGTGTTTTGGATTTAGTATGAGAATAATGGTGATAACACTCTGATGTTTTGGTTGCTGCTGCGTAGTCCTTCCTCTAAATCAAGGACTTTTCAGTTTCCCATGGTCTGCCCACAGGCAGGTGCACAAGAAGCCAGGAGGGACCGCACAGCCAGGACAGCTGAGCCTAACTTGCCAAAGGGATATTTCACACCACAGAACATCATGCTTAGTATATATCCTGGGGGGAGTTGGCTGTAAATGACCATTTAGTGCTCATGTATGGGCTGGGCATCAGTCAGAGGGTGGTGAGCAATTACAGTGTGCATCACTTGTTTCTCTCAGGTGTATTCCTCTTTTCCTATCATTACACTTTCTATTATTAGTGGTATTAGTACACTTTATTTTGTTTCAATTATTAAACTGGTTTTATCACAACCACAAGGTTTGCTTTTTCCCTCAATTCTCCTCCCCACCTGAGCATAGGGAAAGTGAGTGAGCAGCTGCATGGTAGTTCATTGCCAGGGCGGGGCTAAACCACACCACCTTCCCTATTTTCTAGATCCTGAGTCTCACCTTCTCACAAAACAAACATCTGTTCTACACAGGCTTCTGTTCAATGCCAAATGGCTGCCCTTCATACAGGATATGGGAGAGGCAGAGTTGTACGTCTGGCTTGGATCAAAAATAAGGGATAAAAAGCCAGATCCTAAATTCAGATTTTGCAAGGTTGAGGAAGTACTGTGATTCAAGTAGGAAACAGTACTGTAAGGCAACATGTTAAAGGATCTATGTAAAATTTAGAAAGATCCACAGAAAACTGCCTAAAAGAGGCTTCATCCAAATTAAGAGATTCAAAAACCCAATCAAACATACAAAAAACCACAGCCCCCTGCCCACCCCCGCCCCCAACCCAGATTAACTGTTAAATCCTAAAACTGTCCTAGAGTGCCAGAGAATAAAAAAGGCTTGTTATGCTCCAAGTGAAACATAATAAGCTCAAGAATGATTAAAAAATGGAGGCCAGTTAGAGAAGGCTGTCATCAGGTGCATTACATTTTAAATATGGGCAACTTCCCGGTGTTCTTCCTGATATTTCAGATTTTTGCAATGCATGTGATAGGTGACTTTACAAAATGAGGGCAGCACAGAGCTCAGTTTACACACACAGCCAAGGTAAGAATGAACTACATGGGAGTGAATCCTTCTCAATAAAATGAGCATACAATATCTCAGATTCCTGTAAAACTCAAAGCATTAGGTAAAATTTAGTATGCCACAGACAGGAAAGTAGTAAAAATTAAAAAACGTGGGGAACAATCATCACAGACTGGAGAGAAAACAGAGCAGAATTTATGGCAGAATGAAACAATGCCAGGAGCAGTGGATAAGAAACAGAGCTAGATACCCAGCTATCCAGGAGAAAATATTAGGATGTGAAGGAAGCCCTCAAAAAGTTAATTACTGACAAACTATCTTTGTGGGGTTTCCCTCTCCACTAAAACAAATCACTTTTTTTCTTGTGATACAACACGTGACTGTTTGCACAGTAGCAGTATTGGCATGTTATCACTGCTGTCCATCAGAGGATGTGCAAAGCTGAGCCTTAAAGATCTTTAGCAAACATAGGTGGGAAGAAAAAAAGCTTAAATCCCTGGAAACAGAGGAACACCTCAATTTATACTGGTAAGACTCCAGAAGCTATAAGGCCAGTCTGAAATACGTGATTATTGAACAATATAATTTCTTCCAATCTCTCTTATAGGACTCTTGTGCTCTTAGTTACTACATGTGTTACTTCTTACCCCATCAACATATCTTATCTTTACTTAATGCTTTATGTACCTTGGTTGTCTCAAGACATGGGTACAAACAGCTTGATTCCTCATCCTCAGATGTGATATTTCTCCAAGTATCCAGTCCCAAATAAAACATCAGATTTGCATCCACTTCACTCTGAACCAACAAATTATCATGCAGACCAGAAAGACAATAAGCCAGGAAAAAAATACTCTTGATCTGGTAAAAACGCATCCCTCCTATGTGATTTATTCATGTAATTCAGGCAAAATAAGAGTAGGATTCAGAAAAATTTAAGCAGCATTAGACAACATCACAGTGTGATTGATAAGTAGAATTCTGAATGGTGAGATAAAATGATAAATGAGTAGGGATCAACTAAAACTGTAGAAAATTCAAAACTTTGGTAGAAATCTAGCACACAGCCTTTACAAATGTGATCATTTGTGAGTGCAAGTTAGACAGAAGGGTACCTAAGCAAGTTTCTAAAGTTAGTATTTTTCAACCCCACTCACATCCAGTAGTTCTGTTTGGACTCAACTCAATGGGATTCCAGCAAATAGTTGCTCTTAATGTTAGCAATTAGCTATCACCAATCCTTCTGCCCTCAGTTAGCTCTGGAGAAGATCTACTAGGGATCAGTTTGGCCCCAGAACTTTGATAACAAGCCTGTGAAATCACTACATGCAAGGAGCATGAAAAGAAAGCTCTAAAAACAAGATCAAACTATGAATCATTAATGCTCTTGAAGAAATGTGTTAGAAATATCTACCGTGAGAGTTTTTAGCAGATGTCACAATGACGACCAGTAAAATCACAGGATGAAACCAATCTACAAATTTCATAATATCAAGCACTGAATTTCAAAAGGCAGCTGTTCAAGTTGTCACTTTTTTTTTTTTTTACTCTCTGCATAATTTCTGTGGCTCAGAACCAGAAAGCTTATACAACTAAAAACTGCCAGTCACATTCATACTAGCTGATGTGCTACTACCATTAATTTTCCTTATCTCAGGTTATTTCTCAGTACACAATGTTAAAGCTGTCAAGATATATTTTCCTGGCTCTCGTCCTGTTAACATACTAATTCTTATACATGACAGACCAGCTTTCATGGCTGTGGCAGAGAGACTGAAGCTGTACTTCTAAAAAAAATATATTTCTTGCAAAAAAAGTGGGAGCCCTAGAAGTTGCTGTATAAAACTCACAGAAAAAAACATTTCTAGGAAAAAAAACCAAAAAGAATGTAAAGAAGGAAAAGCAGCATGTCATTCTCTTGTTAAATTCTGCTACATCCTTAAAGTCACATTCAAATCCCACCCTATTTATGGCCACTTTTGAGCAAGGGAGCGAAGTGATTTTTGTAGAGAGTTAACTGGCTTGTGTTTTATCCCTGTTCTCAACGCCCCCCCCAGGGCACTGCTTATAGAAGAAAAGCAAGGCTTTGAAACAGAAAAAAAAAAGCAGCTTTTGTGGTGTATTTCAATTTCGATGGCTCTGCTAAAATTCCTTCGTTCAACTTTCTAAGAAAATCTCTACTCTTCAGAGATGCAGTGCTCGGATGCAAGAGGCCCCTTGTGTAGATTTGTAAATTCAAGCTCTGTATCAATCCCCTTTACTGTTCATTAAAATGGTCCTTCAGTCATGTCAGAAATACTCTACCTTTAGTTTTCTTTACTTTAGTACAGCTCTAGGAGCAACAGCAGTCTTTCCCTAGTCATACAGTTTTGTGTCTCTTAAAACAATGTCAAGAGAAATGAAGGCAGAACTGGGAGGAGGAGACAGAATCCTTCAGCAAAGCCTCTTGAATTGTGAGATTCCTCCTTGTCAGCATCCACCAGTGTGCATGACTTTTCCGTCCAGTGCCATTCATTATGTTCTGCTCTCCCTCTGGTTGTGTTTAAACCATCCCATCTCTGTTTGTGGCAGTTCCCTCCATTAGTTTCCTTCGGCCATCTGAAAAGAAGGAGAACTCTACTCCTTGTTTCCAGGTTTCATCAGCTCCAGAGGACTGTTCAGACAGCCCAAATGACAGATACCGCATTACATATTATATTCAAGTGCACTTTAAGGAGAAAAACCTCCAAGAACAATCCTTCAATAGCCTTATTCTTTTGTTAGGACTATTTTTTGGACAACAGGTAATGTTTTTACTTCTTACTTTTAGGTCAGAAATATTGCATTAGCCATTAGAAAACCATTTCAGCTTATGCTTAACCTATTACCAAATAAAATGCTTCTGAAGAGAACTTCAAGCAATAATCACATTTACTTAATTTGCTCCAGCCTTCCACATATAATTTTATTTGCTTCAAAAGCAGCATCACAGTTATCATACAAAATCAATGACTTACAGAGTAACATATTTAACAAATCAAATGTATGTAAGCTTTACCACATATCACTGATTTTCTTATTCACTACTTTAAACAGCAATAATGTCACCTAAAGACCTTTCCAACTGTCAGTGTCAGGTGTCTCTTAACCATGCCATTTTAAAAGCACGTTCATACCTCAATATCCTTCTGAGCTACAAGCTGTCATTGCATTCTGGGACTGACAGAAAGTGCTGTCATTGAACCCCAGAATTTCAGTATCCCACTGCAATTTTGTCAGGAGCCTGCAACCCCAGCTTCCCACAGGTGCTTATGCTACTGCAACAATCCAATGAATATTTTCACATGCTTTCAGAGAAAAAACAGAGGAAACAACATAGTGGTAAACAGCTCATTTATCACATTAATGGTATTTTAGATTCTGGTTAATTTATACTAACTTTTTTGCATGCATCTGCCTAAGAATGTGACTATTACAGCTACCAGAGAAGGGAAACGCTGGAGCTGTTGGGCACTTGCCAGGCTGGTGCTCGAACACCAAGGAACCCCAAACTGCCAGGCAAGGGTTGAAACTGGCCTGACTGGTGGTTCCTGCACTGCCAGCTCCTGCAAAGTCACAATGGAAACAGCCAAATTCTCAGCTACCTGCTGATTGGCTTTTGTTACTGAACTGGGGGAACTGGTTCTGGAAGGAACTCTGCACGCTGGGTTGTCTCCAGACCTGCCAAGACACAAAGCATTTCTGGGAGTTCATGTTCTTGCGAAATAAAGTGGTATTTCCCTGCCCACTCTGCTTTCTGATGTGAAGATACATTAGAAAAGCATTTAAAAACAAAAATCACATATGAAAATAAGGTGACATTAAAAAATCCAGTTTAATTAATTTTTCTCAGTTTTGTACGCTCCTTTGCTTACATCACTCTTCTGTAAACTCCTTTTAGTGAAAGAGCTTATTAAAAACTGAGAAGATTTCAGTCTTCTCTAGAAACAGTGGAAATTGATGTTCCACTTGATGGAAGACTGAATAGAGGGTGAAAGGAAATGGGTTGTGTTTGGTTTTGGCCATGTTTTCTGATCTAATTGTTAAATTGCGTTAAACTGGTTTATTTATTTTTCTATTCTTAAGGCAATCCCTCTGCTTTCTTTACCCAGCCTATGAGAAGGTCCAGTAAAGAAGAGACTAAGATAACAATTAGCCACAAGGTAGCCTTGGTGGAAACAAAGATTCATTGAACACAAATAGGAAGAATTATTTTTGGAAAAAAGAGTGCAGCATCTGCTGCCATTGTTGCAGTTCACATGGGCAAACTGACAGTCAGTGACTGCATCCTCTTGAACATAAGTTTAGCAAATGAGCTTGAAATCTAGGATTGAAAATTGATCAAATATTTGATCAAATAAATAAATAAACACAGACACATTGTAAATTCTTTTCCAGCACTAAAAACCTACCTCTCTTCTTCATCTCTAGTTGATCATTCTTCTCAACTGCCTTCTAGAAATGGGGGGAATCATACCAACTATTTTAAAACAGCAAATCCTCTGCAAAATATTAACATCTCTTACACTGATGCAGAATACAAACTCAGTTCACTGTGAAATTGTGCTGTTGGTAAGCTATTTTCACTGGCTGGCTATACCAGTCCCTGGATAAGGGAGAGGCAACAGAGAACTATTCAAAAGCACTTTAGCTCCCTGCTCTTGGGAAACATGAGCGCCCCAGCTACCAGCCCAGCTTACTTGAACAGGAAACAAACAGGAGATGCCCCTTCTTGGATCTCATTCCTGGCTGGTCTGTCTGCTTGTAAGATGCTCTGAGGAGCACTGGGGCTCTGCACTTGGCATGCTCAATTATGCCAGAGCTCAAACACCAGCCTCAGGCTCTGAGGCTTGACATGTAGAGGTGACACAGCCTAAAAGCTCTTCAAAAAATTCGGTGGTGGAAATACTGCCATAGTGCAGCATATTTTCATCAAAAAACAAACAGAAAATACTGAATTACAGATATCACAGTGTTCCTACTCATTTAACTCATCTCGATTTAAATTATTTTGTTTAGTTAATGTGTTTAAAAATGTGTAAAAAAAATAATCCCTACTTAAATAATTTCTCAAGAGCTTGGCATAAGTGTCTCCATTGATAGCTTGTGCCTTCAGTTTGCTCCAGGCTTGATACCCGCTGCCAGTCACTGCAGTTAAGACATGCCCATCTCCTCCTCCAAATGTCCCCTTATTGCCCAACCTTGCACATGAAGAGTGATTTCTCTGGGTGATATGGCTACATCTGCACAGCATCACATTTTGTTGCAAGAACAGGTGGATTTAATCTTGCTTTGTTCACCACTTTTAACACAGATTTGTACACTTAAATCATGCTGATAGACCAAGAACTTGTCATATGCACGTGTGGACTGAAACACACTGCTTTTGGGAGAACTGAGGGATGGAAAGGAAACTGCATCAGCCTTACACTCCTTCTAGTATTTGTCTTCCCTGGTTTTATCTCAGGCTTACAGTTCTTTTCACAGGCTAACGTGCCCTCCTAAAGCTGTGGTATCCCAGAAGTCATTTCATTAACAGGAAAAGCATCAGCATCATATAAATGAATTACTAAAAGATTAGTAACATTAATAAAAGCAGTGAAAGGACAGCATTCTACTCTTTCATTAGACTAGAAATTTATTAAATTATCCTGCTAACTGAATTTAATACGTTCTTATAATCCTTCCTTAATTCTCATTGCATATTTAATTTTTCCAATACATTTGTAAGTTTCCTGGAAGAAATCCAACTATTTCATTCAGTTCTGATTTATTTTACTTTTGCGGCTCTGTCACATGAACAACAAATTTATTTGGGGCAAGTATTTTCAGCTAAATGCTAGGAACATTCTTTCTGTAAATTTGGCTTCCCAAATGGAAAGAGCCCCTGTTTATTAAATACATACACAATTAACTCGGATATCAGTTTTATTTTTATAAGGTATATTCTAAGCTTGTTGGTACCTAAATACCAAAGCTGAGCTTTAACTCACTTCACATTCATATTTTTGAAGCCAGAAATCTAAACTTCAGCATCAAGATGACGAAATGCTTGACAACTCCAGGCCAAAGGCAGAGCAGGGACAGGCTCAACAGGTTAAAGAAACAACAACAACACCACCAGCACAAACAAACAAAAACCAAACAAAAAACCACAATGAGGAAACTATTCTCTTGCCATCTCCCAGTTGTTAGCTGTCTCAGCTTAGTAGACTCTGTTAATCTTTTGATGCTTCTAGAAAGGTTATTTTCAAAATGCATGAAAAAGCACAACGTTATGCAAGAAACAATACGAAAAAATTAAGTAAAAACTTCAACTTCTGCCAGAACCTGCGTTAGTTTAAATAAGTAGTAACTTAATTGCAATTATATGTGTAATATTATCTGAAAAGCTTTCTTAGTAATTCCACCAAAAGGCTGTATTCATAACACTGGTTTAATGGGAACCCTTAAGCCCAGCCAGATTTATAGTAAAAAGCAAACAAACAAGCCTCATGAACCCTCTGGGGAGTTTTTCAAAGTAAAGTGCATTTATAGTACTGATGCAGATAAACATCATTCCCAAAAGCCAGTTCTTTTTACAGTCAATGAATCTTTTTTTTTCTGCAGCTGAATTCAAAGGTTTGGCATTTCCAAGTGAAATTTGGATTCATCTATCTGCTTTGGTAAGTTGGCATCCTATAACTATGTTTTAATTAAATAATTGCACAAGGTAATATGCAGTGCACAGAGTGCTGTATGAGTAAAGTATGAATGAATTATTGTCTGACAATACCTAGAGCAATATTTTAATGGCCTGAAGGAAGGAGAAAAATCAGAAGCTAGTATCAGAAACAGACCAAACAAAAATCAGAAAGCCCAAAATAAAATGATGAACAAAATTCTAAGAGACTTACTGGCACTCCTATTAGTAAAATTTTTCAGTATTTCTCACAAAAGAATATACAGCAAAACAAGAGGGATAAAGAGGAACTCTTGCATGTTTTCCACTCATGGTGAAATGTTACTTACAATGTTTTGCACTTGTGTTCAAACCGATATGGGCATTCTCGATTGTGGAGTAGACAGGGGTCAAGTATTTAAAGTATTTTTTAATTGCTTTTTACATGGTGAACTCTTCAGTATTTAAAACAAACAAAACCCCACAAAACAATCTTGAAAAACCTGAATCCACAAAACCAAACACCAACAGATAACAAACCAAAACATATGCTTCTACTCAAAACATATCAGACATGGAGATCCTATTATAAGCACAGTGTTAAATTTTGTTCTGCTGAGGTGATTGTCTCACTGCTCCAGCTAAGGGCTCATCTTTGTTCAGAGGTGTGTCACCAACAGAGAGCTAATATCATAACAAAAACAACAACATGAATAATGAAATAAAGAATATGATTTCTTTTTCTTAAAACCCTTCATAAACCTGGATAATGTGCTCACTCTGATGATTTACATTCTTAATGGCACAGTCCTATACCAGACTACTTATCACCATATCCAAATATGAGAATTAGATCCTAAGATGCTTGATATCAATATATCAAACAAAAATTTAGGCAACAGCATCCTAAATTAGGTGCATGGAGACAGCGAAAAAATTATGTCCTGCTGAGTTGACAGTCACTAACCACCAGCTTAGTCACCATGCCGGCTCACAGTTACACTTTCATATATAAATAACATGTACTTAATAAAATTTTTAAAAGGTAGGAAATAATAGCACAGGAGGTTTTTGGTTGAGTGGGTTTTCTTGCTATTAGCTTTTACACTGAGGCTGGAAATGCATTTAAGTTTGCAGCCATGCTGGGCTGTGGGAATGCACACAGTTACTTAAGGTGTCAGCTGGCAGATGGTAGCTTGGGAAACCATTTAGGAGTCACGTTCTGCCACACATCCATGCAAGTGCCTGAATAATCAAAGCAAACAGTAGGGTAACCATGCTATGAATGACAATGTCCAAACATACTAACTCACAAAAAATAAGGACAATACATAATGAAAAACAACAAAAAGTTTTAAAACCTGCACACAGTTTACATGTGTGTAATTATTGCAAAAATCATCAATTTGTTTACATATCTTGTACTTAGGCATCTGCAGCTCTCTGGTGAAGATATGGCTGCAGGCTGGTATTGTGAAGTCAGGAGCTGCCATTCATTCTGACACATTGGTTCTTGCACTCCTCATGTCTGAAAACTTCTCTTAGTTCACAGTGCTGCAAGGGAATCTGAAATCTCTCCTTTTACTGGTCAGAGAGTAGATAAAACTACAAACACTTAATAAAATGCAGGTTACATCTAGATGCAGAGAAGCAGCAAAAATATACATTTCTCTGCCTTGCACAATCACAGAAAGTGCAGCTGAGAAGTTTATTTGACATCACTCAGAGCATCTGATCCTTTTGTAAATTAACTTTAAGGTTTTTATCTCCTGGAAGCCTACTGTATTTATCCAAAGAAACACCTTGCCAGCTTTCTGCATTTCTCCAATGTCTCTAAGAAGTTTCCAACCTCATCTTCTCTATTTCCTTACATCTGTACAGCCTATCTCCTCCATGTAGCACTGGCTCCTAGAGTCTGTCTCTCCTTGGCTTCTTGGCCTTTGTCTCACTCAAGGGCAGCAGAGTGCAGAAGGCTCAGTGTGGGGGGGTCATACTTACCTTTTCTGTTCTCTTTGAAAGATGTACCAATTTTTTGTGCTGAGACTAATCTATAAACTTATCATTAGTCTTTTCTTTTCACTGCAAAACCATGGAAAGTGACGGTATTCGTAAGAAAATGTTTTACTGATTTATCACTGGTGCCTCCTGAGGCATCTGAATAGCTTACTTCAAAACACGAAATGCACTGAAGTGCAAGAAATGAACCTATTACCTGAAAAAATAACACCCTCAAGTAGAAATACCTGAGTTGGTATCTTGGAAAAATACCAGTTCCTAGTAAAAGTATCATTTTAGAAAAACCAAACAACTTTTGCCATCTAGGGAAGACACCGAGTTCTAAGAGGACCTACTCTAACTCTCGAAGGTTTTTACAAGATTTGACAAGATCAAGGGCAGAGGTTTGGACTGCGTTACTCACAGCTCAACAAAGAATAGCATATGTGTCTTATGATAAGCAGTAGTAGAGAAGCTTCAGTTAAAAATAAACTAAAATTAAAAATCAACCACCTTCAATTGCCTGTCATCAGAAACAATTTGCCCAAACAGGGAACTTCAGTTGTACAGAGATGATGACAGTGAGGTTTGCTCACTCCTCCTAAACATTCAAAAGCAGCTTTGCTCTGCAGACACAGAAAACTAATATCAGATACCTGCTGAGCACATCCCACCTTTTTCTCACAGGATCTCAGAGCTATTGAATGGAAATACATAACAGGAACAGAAGTCTTCACCCAATGCAATTAATAACTCATGCCTTGAATAAATCCCTTTCCCAAGCACCAGAGGAAACTAAACAGGACAGGGATGGTTTTAAGTCTCTACCTCTTCTCATGTACTCCAAAACACATTAGGACATCACAGTAACTCTATCAAAAATTTAGAAACTCAGTCCTCCTCTCTTCCCATGTTTACTTGGTGACTGTATTTTGGGATAACGAATGTCTAAAATATTGCTGGGTTTGATTTCAGTCCAATTCCACACATTTATAATTATCTTCATTTGTCATACACAGACAGCTTCCATTACTTAAAGACTCAAGTTCAGGGAAAGAACAGAGACACAAATAAATGAAATGATGGCCCAAATCCAGATCACTGAACCCACAGACTCTTCAGTTTCAGAGTATAATTCAGGTCTCATCTAATCAGTTAGCATACTGAAAACCTAAATTCAAATGTCACTGCACAGTAGCCTAGAAATATTTTTCAGGACTGAAATAATCTTTCCAAGAACAGAAACTGTTTCCTTTTGGTCTTCCAGGTTTATTGATCTGCCATGTAGATTTTCAGCATATATTGTACCAGGAAACAACAAAATCACAAGATTTAACATCTCACTTCTTTACTTCTAGGATAGTGCTTGGTTTTTATAAGGGACCCTGAAGGTAATCTACCCTCCCCCTCTGTTTTATACAGTGGGGCTTGGCAGTTTTGTAGGGCATGTACAGAAGAGCTCCAAATTTAACTTTTTAGTCGTGACAGCTGAAGTTAGGATCCCATTCTCCAACATGCACATCCTACAAAGATTCACAGGTCATGTAAAACTCCTTTGCCTTGTTTGGGGCCTGTAATAAGGTACTGCCCATCCCCACATGAAATGGTTTAAATGCAGAAAGGCCACATTATTATAAGTTGTATTTTCTGACTATTTCTTACTAAATGTTTTCATACTTTTCCCTAAAAAAAACCAAAAAACAAGCAGAAATGCACACTAGTTCAGTGGCACACATAATGAAATATGACCAGTCATTTCAATGAGCTAAGTTTTACATAACATAGAGTGAAGCAGATGATTTGGGGTTTGAAACACTAAAATTCGGGAGTGTATTTTTAGGCATAAAATTTAGCTGTACAGTTACAGTGTGAACACCTATCCCTGGGATATCAGAGGGAACTTTGACTAGATAAATAAAGTTTGGACCCATTTTGAATATAACGTGCAGCAGTTCATATTGAATGGGTTTTTTATCTGCAATGTATTGTGACAGACATTCTTCTCTCAGCTTGTTTTTACATAGTAAGAAGTAGTCCACAAGGACTTCACGTGGTGCTTTTCCTTTTCTAACTCTACTTATCCTTCACTATCTTTGCAATCACAACTTTACCCTGATTAAGCTGTAAGACTAGAAGACTGGAGTACTATGAAGAGGGATACAAATGGGCAAAGAGCAAAGGCCACTGGGGAATACACAAGCACACTGATGTATGCACAAACACACAAAAATATACTGATGGCATGCACCTGAGCAGGCATTCCAATATAGCTGTTTTGTTCTAATTCAAGACCATTTATTCTTAGTCACTGTCACTTTCCTGTCCAAAACCCAGTCCTCAATTCACACAGAAAGCACTGCATACTGGCTTTAGTGTTCCTAAACAGACAAAGAAAGTAGCAGGAGAAACTGAGTGACAAATTTGTCTTCACCTCCTACTTGTGTTACTCTCTTCGTTCCTTCCACTC
The DNA here is from genome assembly GCA_013399195.1 of Dicrurus megarhynchus. Lineage (NCBI taxonomy): Eukaryota > Metazoa > Chordata > Aves > Passeriformes > Dicruridae > Dicrurus > Dicrurus megarhynchus. Next base: position 236,520 of record VXAD01006095.1, read on the forward strand.
ACAGAAGGAGGCTGTGCAGCCATCAGTTTATGGCAAAAAGCAGGTGTGCCAGATGAACAGAGCATTGCCAATACTTGAGCTGCCTAAACAGCGATGTCTCTAGTTAAAACAAGAGACTTGAGATGACAGGTCAATCACTGAATTTTAAAAGGAAGATTTTACAGAGGTGATTAAGAGGAAAATATTCATATATTTGAGCCATTTTAATTTCTTGCTTAAATCTATTATTGATTCACTTAAACTGAAAGGGAAAAAAGGACTAGCTTGTCAAACAAAAAAATTTGTTAACGAGAATTGTTCTCTTGTGGCACCTTGCACACTGAAAAAGCATCAGAGAACCAACTTTCCTTTTTCTTTCAATTGCTCATTTCCCGTAAGTGTCCATTCCTACATCCCTGTCATGAAGGGAAAATCCTGATCTCTCAAACCACTGCAATCCACCTTCATTCTGTTTCTGTCCCCTAAGACCAGTAAACCTTGGACCTGAAGTCAAGCTCAATGAAAACCACTGCCCTTGCAGAAACTGAGGCAACTCCCTACAGCTTTAATATCGTATTCCCAAATTCCTTGCCACCACACTTCACTAGAAAGCAACCATATATTTGGTTGCTGGCAGCCACATCACACAGCACAGTTTTCTGCCCGATTCTGCACTGTGCAAAGAGCCTGAGCCCTGATGCACTAGAGCAAGTAATGCCCCAAGACTACAGAAAACAAAAGTCTAAAGCAAATCTGAAACTTCAGTTTAAAGAGCTGTGGTGATGTTGCATTCAATACACAAACAGATCAGATTCTCTTAGCAGCTGAGGGCAAAATGTAATGATGGTAACTGAGGTAAAACCCATTAGGAACAACAAAAAGCACAGCCTGATTCAAGTTAAAAAAAACCTGCCAGAGTTACTCTACCTGTAGGTAACTCTGGACTGACCGAAGGCAAGTCATTGATTACAGCAAAGCTATCTCTTGGCTTAGCACCATGCCAAGTTCCCAACATGTCTAGAACTGCACTGATAGCTTAGCTCATGAGCACACAGACCTAGCACAAGGGAAAGGTTTCACGCATGCCATGAGACTCTGGAGTTCTGATGGAGAACCATGATCCTAGGACACTCTGCTGACTTAATACGTGAAATACCACGCTAGCACTGTGAGAACGTATAGTTGACATGCAGTGGAGACTGGGTCAGCTGTAGATTGTGTATGGTTAGGTCAGTCATTCACAGCACACTGTGCAAAACTGCACATCGATATTTACAGGTTACTGGGTCATCTATAACTCGTGACTGGGAAAGCAAATCATCCATAGCATGTTGTATGCCAAGGCATGTTGAAATCTGTCATTTCAGGAGTCCTAGCAAACTACATCCACACACTGACAGGACCTATGGCTGGCTGCTACTTCCATCTGTCAATTATATCACCTTCAAAAATATTAAAATGCAGAGTGTTTCAGAGATTATGTAAACCAATATTAAGATAACACATTTCATATTAGTCATATATAATCAAAATATAAAAATGAACCTCAAGTAACCACATATTTAAGAAGAGAAATTAGCATTCTCCTCAATGAAAAGTAAAATTTCTTGCTCTTTTCTACCTGTTTTCAGAATAGTCCAAAGTCTTCTTCACCTGCACCAAAAGCAGTATTTTATAGAGAGCTTAGGAGTGTTATAGACTCCCTTGCTTATTTTATTAAGTGGTTTCTCAATAATCTACTAGCAGTATTTAACTTTCAATAAGGTCATCAAATCAAGTTCTCTTTCACAAGACTTGGAAAGAAAAACTCTAGGCATCACAGTGTATCAATCCAGCTTAATCCAAATTTGTTTCTAAATGAAAAGAAAATTGAAAATTTAAAAGAAGAAGATATATAAACAAGTCCCAAGCTCCCACGAAAACAGACCTTGTTTAATTTCATCCCTTCTCTGACACCTTCAAATCTATAGCTTAAAATCTACCAGAAGAGACTTTTGTTAAGAAACGAATCCTGGCAACAAACAAGTAGTGTCTTGTAACCAGCAGCAATCCTAAGAAAAGCAGCAAAATACTGAGAAATCACTAGACAGTAATGAACAGAGGGAATGGTGGCCATCTGGAGATATTAACTTGAGAATTTATAACATAATATCCTGCACCATAAACCTGACAGTGTCTTCAATTAATGAGGAAATGTATCTATAAGAGAATGTATTGCCATTTATTCTTCATAGAAGAAGTAAATATTTTACAGGAAAACATTAGCAGACTTGACCAGAATTTTTGTCTCTACTAACACAAAGTTTACACCATCGCTATTGTAATCACAGAGCAAGTAAAACTTCTTTTTTGCCCCAAAAAATACTTTTAAGTGCCCTTGCATGCACTCAAAGCACAGTTTCCCATAGCCAAAACCTTCACTGCAAAATGTTATTTCGGTGGGTGCTCCAAAAGTCCATCACTAACCATTATGCTGTAGAATAAAAATCACCAAAGCAGTTTCAGTCCTATAAAAATGAGCTTACGTATCAAGAAAAACCCCTAACTACATTTTATCTCAGTATCTTCTCTGATACTTGATCAATTAAATCTTTGAGACAGGATAGGTTTGCTTATTTATGTAAAGAAGTACTGTGTATGGCACCAGACAGAACTGCATCCAGATTTATTAAGGAAACTTCCAACTGTAAAGACCGTTTTGTTTACCATTTTTTTCACTATATTACTATCAATTTCAATCACTTTAAAGAAAGTCTGTTTAGGCATAAATTAACTTTTTGATTTTAGAGATTTAAAGGACATTTCTGTGAATAACATTTCTTTAAAAATAAATGTTTTTGCTCAAGGAAAGCACAATTAATTTCAACTAATTTTTGGTATTTTTTACAGTATTGGCATGCTGCTAAATAACAAGTTGGCAGAAGAAGTAAACCATTTAAAAGGCACATCTCATTTACAAGTAGGAAACTGTTTCTTGTTCGCTTGTCATCAGAATTACCTAAACTGCAAGTCTCTGTTTCTGTGTGAAATGTTACTGAGGAACAACTAACACAATGAATATTCATTGAAAACTATACTATTCACATTCCTTTTGTTTGCTTTTTACAAACGAATAGAATGTCAAGCACCCCCAGAGTATAGTTCATGAAAATGGACTCCCACTTTCTGTGTATGAATTCGTAGGGAAGATGTCATTTTCCAAAAACTGTATATGCACTACTCTTCCCTGCAGGAGACTTTTAAACAATCTTTTCATTGTATGAGGCAAGAACAGTACAGAAACCTCGCTTGAGTGTCACAGGTAATAGTTAAAATTTGAAGAACATCTTATCAGTGAAATTCTGCTTTTAACAATTGCCTGTTCAACAAACTCGATCAGCTGAGGACAATATGAGCTGTTTGTACACAGATCTAGCAAGACAAGATAAAAGAAGAATTTTTTTTCTGAAAGTTATATTATTTTCTAAAATGAAAGGAGAGGATACCCAGCTGTAATCTTAACCCTTGAGAGAGATGAGTGAGATAATAACTGAGTTTTGCAAGACACAAAAAATAGGACAGTGACTTTTATGATTTATAACAATTCCACAGTAGACAGTGAGCTCAACACAAAGGAGGGTGTGATTAAAACTCCCTAATCACCTTGATTCGCTCATCAGTGTTTCTTATCATTAGAAGCACCTTTGACTTTTATTGCTTTTGTTTCTCCAAGAAGAAAGAGTTTTGCAAGTTGAGTTAAAGCAGGGACTGTGGCTGTGGAGCTGAGGTAAAGCACTGATAAAAGCGTGGCTGGTCAGCATCACTGCAGGACACTGGGCTGCTTCCCTGTGCTGACAGGACACTGCTGGCTCCAGACTTGAACTGGCTCTCCACAGCCCTGCCAAGCCAAAAAGCATGACTGAACCACAGACAGTGATCTCCAGAACCATATTGCATGATGCAACTCTGAAAAGTGAGAGAAAAAGTGCCCCAAAAGTGAGCTAATTGTTTATCCAAAACCCAAAGATATTAGAAGACTAATTTTAAATTAGTTCAGAGGTAAAATTGAAAGAAAAATTGCTTATGGTTGGAAACCAGCAAACAGAAATTCTAGAAAAGAAAGTCACAAATCCTTTCTCTGGTTGTTTCCTGACAGAAGTTAGGCTTAGGCTAGCGGCCGAATAGCTTGGGAGAAATACAACCAAATTTCTCCCCTTTTGTTCATGGTGATTTGTGGATGACCAGAGGAGCCAAAGCATTCCTTACAGCAGCAGTCATTGGGTGCAACTCTCCCATATAAGGACCCAATCCAGAGTCTTTGCAGAGACCATAGTGACACACAGCTGTACATCATTATTTCTGAATCCACTATTTTTTCCTTCTTCTTTGTTTTAAGACAACAGAAATGCTAATTTAGGTCAATAACCCAGATATGCTAGAACAAAGTCTTGATAGGCCAAAATCTACCAGATGCATAATTTTATGCAAATAGCATGATAAAACTGTGATAACATTTATCCATTTCCTTTTAACTTCTTTAGCTTTTTAAAACATCAGACTTTACCAACTTCTTGAACCAAGTGTTACCTACCTACATTTAATTTCCAACATCTTTCTAAGTTGCTTGCAGCCACAAACTATTTTAGTGGAAAACACCAACTGATATGTTTGAAGTCTTTACCAAATGTGTTGATGAAATGTGTGCAAGTACAAGCACACGCACTGTAAAGTACAGCAACCTGTCCTGGAGCATCCTTACCACAGGATGTCTAATGAACAAGAGAAGTATTCCATGCTCCAGAGATGCCTGGCTATATCAGCAATATACTGCTGATAACTGAGAACACACAGCCCTGACTCTAGGATAGCACAGGGACTGCCTCTTCCTCCCCCAGGAAATTTTCACTTAACGTGTTGTCAGCCATCTAAATCCAAAAGGCTTGAAACTATGAACTGGAAGGTTTGCTTCTACCTTATGGAATAAAGCCAAGCACACAGCTAAGGACAGTCCAACCACCCACTAAACACCTGAGCCTGCTGCTCCTGGCGTGTGCCACAGACACCATGGTAGCCCTCAGCAACAGGATGGATGTTCACAGTTTCAAGAGAAAACCTCGGAGGAGCAAACCACTGCCTCATCTGGCTCAGCCATATCCCAGGCTGCTCCTTTTCTGAGGGGTTTTTGCACACCCTGACCATGTAGCACTAACATGAGACACTTTAAAATGGAAGAACAAACTTCACTTCTAAATGAGTAAGGTGAAAAAACCTTAAGTTTTAGGCCTGGTGTTTTATCCTTTGCTTTGGCTATGAAAAAATAAGGAAGTACACTACAGAATATTTGGAGGTAGTGTTTTGAGCATCACTGAGCAAGGCTGGCCAAGTCCACCTTTCCTTTCCCTCATGTTTAAGACTTGTCTGCTGTATGCACATGAAAATATTTAGGAGGGATGCTTTTGACCTCTGACAGAGGACACATCAGTATGTGCTGGACACTTTTTCCCTGGTAACATTCCTTTTCTCTTAGCAACAAAAAGAAGAGCAAAGCTTTTTCAGAGAGGAAAGGGTACAGACATGAAAAGTGAAAACAGCACTGCCCAGTGTCAGTAGATCCTTTATTCTGGATGATGAAAAAAAAATAGATCTTAAACAGCAAACACAAGTTTTATAGTACAGCTCCAAGAGTGATGGCTGCTTTAGATCTCCACAGCACTGGCAATGTAGGAACCCCTAGCTGAGTTGGTTTGTGGACATCAACATAAAAAGGATGTTAAAAATAAACTTACAGCTAACCATTTAATTAGTGCATTTTATCTGCAGCTCTAATGAGCCTTTGATTTCAGGAATGGTTGCATGTGTCAAAAATACTTATCCTGGGCATTTGAAATGTCCATGGGGAAAAAAAGAAAGTTGTTATTTTTCCTGTTTCTCTGATCCCTAAAGTTCTAATACTGCATCTGTGTGACAGCTCTGAAAAAATCGTTTTCTGGGTCCAAGAAAAACAATTCAAACATACGCTCTGCTAGTTTCAGAATTACTTTTTAAACAAGACTTTAGCATAAATTATAAAAAAAAACTGGAACTGCATTTCCCCCAATTTTCCTCCTCAGTCCCAGTCATCCATCCCTTTATTACATCTTGCTTGATCTTGTAACACTCTCTAGCCAGGACTAATCTTCCTGCTCTTAGGGTGCAGAATTTTTCTGCGCTGGATTCCTGGGATTTTCATGCTAGCAGAACAGCACTGCCCCTTCCTGCTCCATATGCATGGTCACAGTTAAGTGACTCAGGCACCCAGGTTTTGGGTTGAGCTTCATCTGCTGATTTTAATTTGTGTACTAATTAACTGTGCTCCTGCAGTGTTATGGACTACTGCAGCTTTATTTAGGTGATTTGCAAGGGGGACCTCAGGGTCTGTCAACGGGCTCATTTATCCAGCTGTGCTTCAGCCCTGTCCTGGAGATCATTAGAGCAACCTGCTAAAATCCTGAAATGCTGTGCAGCCTTTCAAAAGAGCAGAAGAGGATTCAGGAGCTGCACAAGACATGCAGGTGATGGGGAGTGGGGTAGAGCAAAAAATCCTTCTCCCAAGCATCCAGTGATAGAACAAGGGGGATTGGCTTTAAATTGGAGGGTATGTTTAGATTAGATATTAGGAAGAAATTCTTGACTGTGAGGGTGGTGAGCCCCTGGAACAGGTCATCCAGAGAAGTTGTGGATGCCCCATCCCTGGAAGTGTCCAAAGCCATGTTGGATGGTACTCTGAGCAACCTCATCTAGTAGGTGTTCCTGACCATGGGAAGTTGGAAGGAGATGATGTTTAAAGGTCCCTTAAAATGCACACCATTTTATAAGAGAAGTCAAACCTTTTTAAGCCTAGCCCCTTTGAAACTAATGCCTAGGCAGTAAGGCTGCTGCTGTGTTTCTCTCCCAAGACATTTCTAACTTCATTGTTAAATTTTATTCCAACTGATAAAATAACTTTTGCCACTAGTAAACCATTATATTCCTACAGCTTTTTACAAAGTAGGTACCTAAGTAGTGAAAAGAGATTTCACAGACTAAAGCAGAGTATCAACTTTTCCATGGTACCAGAAATATTTTTTGAAAGTCAGAGGAAAATACTTCAGTCAGAAAATGCCTTCTCAGACAACAGAAAAATCAATCCACAAGATACAAGTACGTGGGAAATCAAGATACACCACACTTGGAATGAGGTTTTTGAAGATAATTTTTACTACACAGATGCATCACAAATACTTTGGAAAACAAAAATACAAGTAGCATTTTGGTTAAGTTTGTTAATTTTAATTAGCATTTTGGTTAACATCTGGGAAGTGCCAGAAGAAAATCTAGAAAAACACAGAGATACAAACACTGGTCAATATCAGAGGCAAAGGACCTCTAAGATGAGGAGAAAAGAAAAAAAAAAAAGTAATTTTAAATCTCTCTGAAACTCTTCTTTGCAATTGTAATGAAGTGGCTGGCACTGTGAAGTGTTGTCCCTGGCAATTTTTCTTCTGTCCAATGACTTGTACAAATTCTGAGGGAGTAAATCGAACTACCAGCTAAAAATTATCTGCCACTCCATTACTCATGCCTTGGAATAGATACAAAAATGTGGACTCACAGATCAGAATTTTTAGCAAGACTCTGACTTTTTACAACTCTACTTTCCTACCTATTCTGTGGATGCAATCTGTACAGCTAGGTCCCTTCATCAGCCAAAACTGGCAGAAATACCTGAAAGCACATTGTGCTTCATCCAGCTGGAAGCCGATTTCAGATTTACCACTATCATTTACATTCTACAGACTTGTATTTTCCCTTATGTGTCCCAGCTGCACAACAAGTAAGGGAAGCACCTGCATAGTAAACAAGAGTGAGTTAGAGGACAAGGATGAGCACCACTGCCCTCTCCAGAAAAGCCAGCAGCAGATGACAAGCCGATGACACACTGGGGTTAGCTGTCAGAGGAAAACAAGAGAGGGGAGAGAGATTTTGGTTCTTGAACATAAGATTTCTGCAAGTGTTAACTTGATTTTAAAGAAACTTTTCTTATTTGTATGTAGCAGAGATTTAGGAGGCAGAGCTTTTGAACTGTTTCATGCCAAGTCAGATGAATTTAGGTAACACCAGCAGTGGAAACACAAGGACATTCTGACCTGAAAGGCATCACTGCTTACACTTAGGCATCTTTTTTACTTATCTGCTATTTCATTTAGGGATTTCACCGACCCCCTTTAGTCCTTAGTATTAGCTCAGGATCTGCTTTTAAACAGGGGTTATGGACCATTGGCATTGGGCTGCAAATCGCATCAACATTTGTCTTACGTGTTAAGGGCTTTTATCTTTCCTCATGTGAGATAAGTGAAAAGGACAGAAAAAGCAATTCAAAAGATATGCAAGTAGAAATATGAACAAATACAAATTTGCATCTTAATAACTTTGAGATACTGAGCTCAGCATAACTGTATGCATTATTTCCTCTGTGTAACTCCTTGCTTTATGCCCCTTACCCACTTGATTAAAATCCATTATCAGATACAGAAAGGTAACTGGGGAAATATTTTCTAAGGACTTAGGTTTAACAATTCCTATAAGACATTTCACAAGTTTTTATGTATCAATAATGTGTCTGGGCCAAAAGATAAAACAGATAAAGGTTTTCTGTATGATATGATGACAAAAAACCCTATGCAAACAAACAAATAAACCAACCAAACCCCCAAACTTCTTGTGATGAGAGAATTAGATGTGCAGATGGTGACACAGTCACCTTCACAGAAAATATATACAGCATGTATTATCTCTGCAAACAGACATGCACATGTGCTGTCCATGTCAAGGCCTCTCTATTGAAAACACAGGGAGAAAATTAGGAAACATTTAAAAGTGCAACAGAAATTCAAAGTCAAAAGACAACCTGCTTAAGAAGGGAGCAGAAACAAGATATAGAAAGACAGCTTGCCTAAACTGGGTGAATTTATATACTCTGAATATAAATGTGCAAACAGAGTTATTCAGAGTGGGAAGAGAAATTGTGGGAAGATAAGGAACTCACTATGCCTTCAATTTCCCCACTTGCTTCTTAAAAAAATCAAGTTTTGAAATAAAAAAACTATTTCACATGCTTGTTTCCACCCACAACAAAAAGATGCTTTTTACTAAGTTATATTACACCTTTTTCACACTAAAAGAGAACGCAGAATGCAGTTCAGTACAAGAAATAGATATTATCAAATAAATTTAAAGAGCTATCCCTAACCTTCAGAAATTTAAAAATACTCTTTTGGCCTTATTGAAGCACTACAAAGAGAGCCATAAAGCAGATCTTATCTGTTTTCATTCTGCTGTTTCTCATCAAATCTGTTTGCTTTATCAAATCAGCAAACCACAGGACATTTTCTATGTTATCTCTCATGATAAAGATTACAGACATGGCATGAATTAATGTCAGCCTAAAAATTGCCCAACTCCTACTTAAGGAATATCACAGTTCTGTAAGTGAGATTTTTAATTTTTATTCATTAAATTTTTGGCACTAAGTAAAAGAATTAATCTACCTTTTATTTAGAAACATGCAGGTATATATTTTCCTATATAGGATATTTTCTAAGAAAGGTCTTGCTAAATAAGAAAAAAGTAATCTTTAGAAAATACCCCAAGTAATCATCTGCTTAATATAGAAATCCATAATTTATTAATTCAAAGTTACATTTTGAGAGTTTCAATCAAGAGAATGGACTTTTACATCAATGAGTTTCCAAGAATTTTACAAGTTTATGTCTTTTTTTTCTAGTTTATAACTGGACAAACCCCATTCCTAATATATTTAAACCAACCTTCAAACATAAATAACTTGAAACCATGATGGGTTTTTTTAGCTTGCAGGAATTTTCATAGTCGTTCAGCTGCCTTAGCAGCTGAATCAAAACAGAATCAAGCTCTTTCTCTTTATGAAACATAATGGGATAATTTAACCTATCATGAAAATGGATGGTGGCTATCAAATGAAAAACACAACCTACACTGTATTTTCATATGCAATAAAAAGCAGTACTTTGTAATGCTCGCCAAAGCAGCATCTGGGAAACTAATGACAAAACTGATAAGGGAAAAAGCCTTTTATGTCCAACAGTGGGAAGTAGGAACGAAAACCAAGAAACAACCTCTAAAAAGCTTAAAAGAAAAAAAAAATAAAATCTGCTTTTATAATTGCAGCAATCCTTTGAAATTTTATCAGGTGTTTTCTTAAGCGAATTTTTATGTTATTTCAAATTAATTGATGAGGCATTTCATCTGTGTGCAATGCTTATAAAAATGTGGAATAAGAGACAAAGGGAGGTGATTTTTATATGCAAATGACTCACTGATATGATACATTTGCCAATTAATCAATATCTTTGCAATGCCCCCATCTGGTGGCCAGGTGAGAGAGAGATTTTCTGCACCCAGGTAAGAGATGCAGATGGGGCAGTATACATCTAGCTGTACAGAATTGCCCTTATTCCCTATTTTTCTATCTAAAAGCCTTTTTAAAAGATGATTAAGCAAAGAGTTTTTACAACTCAATCTACCTGTGAACCACCCAGTTCCTTCCCAAAACATTCACTCACTCCTATCTGCCACAGGTTTCAAGAAGAGATGGAAAATGCCTCATAGAATAACTGCCCAGTATGGTCAGAGGGAGAAAGCTTTCTTAGGAAATGGGATTGACCTGGGCCAAGAAGGGTTTCACCTTCCCAGTACCAGCAAAATAAACCCTCCAGGTGGCTGCCCTGTTGTTTCATGGTTTGAAACATGACCAGGCAGAGACCAGTGTGATCTCACTACCAGAGATCTGGCAACAGCCTGCCCCTCTCACTGGAAATAAAGCATAATCCAGGGTGGGGAAACTTGATTTTTTGAGGCTGGGCAGACTATGTCTCAGGTCGCCAGTTCAAGTGAACTAAAGTTCATGACACCCAGCTAGTGACTGAAAAGTTTCAGTAAAAAGATGATCACCAGTTTTACTTAATCAGTTAAGGAAGGAAAGTCTGTGTGATCTTTCCTTGTGAATCTGAGTCATCAGGAAAACAAAACCAACACAGCAATTCCAAATTCTTTAAAAAGTAGATTTGTTTCTACTCATTTCAAGAGGATTAATTTTAAGACTTTTCTAAAAGACAGGTAATTTTTTGATCACAAGTCAGCCAGCTCTAGAAAAGCTAAAGAACAGTATGACACTTATCATTGAAAAGACACAATTGCATCATTATCAATATTTCCTAAATTGCCAGCATTGTATAATTAGCTCAAAAGACTTCCAATTTCCCTATTCCCTTGACCTCCCATAATTTCTTTTTTGACTAACTTCTTTTGATGGTGGCTCAAAATCTCAAAACCAAGGTTTATTTACATGTGACCATTCAAATATGGAGCCTAGATAAGTGGCAATGTTTCCAAAAGGGAAGGAGCTCTTGCAGAATTGATTTTGCAATTGTTTCTGGTTTACAGTCTTTTTCAAGACTCATAAGGTTCTGAGACACATGGCATGAATAAAATATCTTCCAACACTGCACATAAACAGAGGCTCCAGGCAGTGTCTGACCATGGATTAGATGTTTATTATACTAAAATAAATAAAATTACCTAGATTGCAAGGCTTCCAGCAAAAAGATGTTTTACATCATGGTGTACTGATGTAACCCACCTGTCAGACTGAATAAATGAATGGAATTAAATCTGCTTTATTGCAGGAAACAAACATGAAAAGAAAAGCCGGTGAGAGGTTACAATCACTCAGTCTGTAACTGTTTACTGGGATTGGAAACTAAAACTGCAGCAAGGGAAAGGGACCTGGCAAGCAGAGGAGTACAGCTCTTTGAATAGGTTAAGCTAATCTCTGTATTGTTCTTAATTCTAAAGTAAGGATAATAAGAAATTGAAACAATAGTAATAAAATATCAAGAAGGGATTATAGTTCATATAGTTATCATTATATTAGTCACAATTAGCTGTGTTTGTCTTCCATGATTCCAGCTGCCTTTTGAGATGTTCTGTTGTTAATTTGAAGTTAGTTAAGTGCACATACCAAGGACAAAGCTCTGCCTCCCATCTCTTATCCACATGATTTCTGTGTAACATTCCAAAAAGAAAGGTAAAACCACAGGTGTCAAGCACTGACACTGACCTTCACAGCACATGCTTAGCTACTAATAGATTTTGAAGAACAAACATTTTCTCCAAAGGGTTTTACTTTGGCCTTTTGTTCACAAAAACCCCCCGTTTTATCTGCTGTAACAGCAGTTTATAGGAGTCTGATGGTTTGCTGTAGTATGGTTATAGTAAGCATATTACATTTCTAGTACTGTCTAGCATAAACAACCCTGAGTTTCACATTTAAGAAATAGTCCATCTTTAAATTGACATTTTGTAAACTGGAAATATAAAAACAGATTCTCTGGTTTATAGAAGAGAAAAGAATTATTAATTCAACATATTTCTTCTATTGAAAGAAAAACAACAACAACAACAACAACAACAAAACTACACAAGTAGTTTAGGAGAAGTCCCCAGACAACAGGAGAATGCAAAAGTAAATTTATTTCAAGATTAGGATCTTTGGCTAACCTATGTAAATCCTTGCCTGGCTAACCTATGTAAATTGTTGCCTGAATCATACTAAAAGCTGTAGTTAAAGTATGGAGAAAATATATTGTTGGTCTTTCAGGAGACAACTGACTGGCTTTGTAAAAAATATATATTATTACTGATTCATCAGCTTTTGTCAGGGCTGATATAATTCTGATAAGAAATGAAATAATTTAGAAGAAAAAGTTTTAGTTCAATTTCCAATGGAGTTTTGTTTTGTTTCGGTTTTTTTTAAGAAAATTCATGTCTGTGGAAACCTTGAATTCAGCAAAGAAAGTTGCCTCGGTTACTTGCTTCTAAATACAAAATGATGCCAACTGTTGCAATTGCACGAGGAAATCCAGAGTTCATCTCCACAAAGGCAGAGAAAGTAAAACAAAGCCGCATTGCCATGACTGAGAACCCGGTCACAGTCACATCTCCAATCTGCCAATGCTGCAGAACAGTGCGCTGCAGCACCCATTACTGCTGAGAAGTCCAAGGCGAATCTCCAGCTTCAATACACAATGTTGGTACTCCTGTGCTTCCTGGTGCAAATTGAAATCCAAGGAATGATCATAGGATTAGAGAATAAATCAGCTTGAAAGGGATCTCTACAGAAGATCCAATCCAGTCTTCTAGGCAAAGGGGAGTCCACCACCGCATTAGATTTAGCTGCTCAGGTCCATACACAATTACAGCTCTGGCTGTGTCCAGGGATATTTATTTACCATTTTATCCCATGGGACGGATAGTCCGTCAAGCTAGTGCTGGACCCCAGAGTTAATCTAATTCAAACATCCATAACACAGTGCCTGGAAGCAACCAGGGAAAGCCGTGTACAAAGGGGAATACAAGCAGGGAAGACATCTAATCATGGATGCTTCTGAGCCCAAGGGCTTCCCTGGACATGGATATCTGTACATGCCTCAGAGGTGAAGGAAAGCCAGAACATTTGATGTTTAGAATCCTACACAGTTTTCCACAAATCCTGACTCACTAGAAAACTCACAACCAGTGGCACATAGTCCCTTCTGAACAAAGTAATATTTGCCCAGTAGACATTCAGAGAAATTAAAAATTGCATTTCAGTAAATGTGCATTTATATCTCTGCAGTGTCTCCTCAGCAGTAATAGTGACATTTGATGGCCAAGATGCTTTATTTATTTAATAGAGGCATATAAAAATGACAAAATATCTTAGCCAATGAAGCCAAAGAAATGCAACAATTAGGCTGACTCTCCTTCCAAGTTCAGCATGCTTAGCTAATAATTATGACACAAAAATAGAGAAGTAAAAACACATCTTACTGCAAGATTATAACTATGGCAAGACATTGAAACCTACAGTTTAGAAAAATGTGCCAAATTTCTCACAACATGTATGTAAGTTATAGTCAATTTTTCTTTAGAAAAAAAAGAGCAACATCAACAAGAGTTACAACAGCATTCATGCTATTCAATTAAATTTTGTACTACATAGTGATGAATTGAATCATATGGTATTGTTTCACTTTTGACCTCCAAATCTCTCCCCTTCCAGCTCTAAGATTAATCTTCCAATTTTCAAGTTTATGCAGTCATTCAAGCATTCTATCTGCTGACTCATACTCTTGCCAAGATGTAAGGTTTGCAAATACTCTGAAGTTAGCATTTCACTTTTTCAGATCAGCATTCCTTTGCCCACAGAAATAAGCAGTATGGGTCCATACAGGAGAGCCCACAAGTCTTTAGGCAGCTTAAACGCGAAAAAGCCTCATAATACTGTTAATTTAAGATCCCATTCTGAGGCTGGCATCTGAGCAGATATTTGCTGCAGTTAACTAACATTTGCCCTTAGGAATGGACAATGGTCACCTTCTGGAATTGAAAAGCTGCCTTTGGCATCCATGAATAGAGTTGAAAACGAAAGGCCACATAGTTTGTGTTTTACAAAACATTCTGCTTCCTCTTCCAACATGCTCAAGCCCTAGCAAGTTTTCCCTCATAAAATAAAAGTTCTGCATTTCCATACAGTTTTTCACCCACCCACAGTAAATGGTTCAAGGCCACACTCTTACGAACTTTGCTATTTTTCTCCCTCATAAACTGTGAAACTTGCAATGATGAATAACAATCTGCTTCCACACCTCTCTGCTGCGCAGCCTCCTTCAACAGGGCAAAACTTTCCAAGTAATTCTCAGGACTATAAAGTCACCCTGTGACTCTCTGATGTGACCAAAGAGCAGAAATTTGGACAGCACTCCAAGTCAAGTTGGGTTTGTTTTTTCTTTTTGGGATTTTTTTTTTAAATCCTTGTCAGCTGATTTCAGCACCATCAGAACTTTACCAAAACATACTGACAGACTCATCCTTTGTTTAGGGACCTCTGCAAGCCTCAGAGCAAGGTGTTTTATTGGCTGTATAAAAAACTCCTACTAAACACTCTGAGACAGTTGTTTCACTTCAACATATGAACGACTTTACTGACCTTGTATGAAGTTCTCATGTATTGGTCAAAAAGGATTTTCCTTACTCTTCTACTCATTATTATTTTCACCATGCTTTTCAAACAGGGTTATATAAGTAATGTAACCCCCTGCAAACCATGAAATGGAGGATTTCCATCCCTTGTCAAAATAATAGAGAACTGGGAAAAGATTGGGAATGTGATAGCGCAGCAGATCAGAGACCAGTGCGGCAAAAGGTTATTCCCTTTGATATTCAACACCACACCATTTGAAGGAGATTGACAAGTCAAGTTTAAAAAAATCCCCCAAGGAAAAGAACATCAGCACAGATGACTGACAGAGCTGTTGCTTCAGACATGAGCAAAAAGACTGAAAGCTGGGGCTTCCAAGAGAAAGTTACTTTTACTTGTTTCTCCAGCTGCTTGTTTCCGTGTCTCCACCACAGCCTGGATGTAGTTATTTCTTTACATCCCTACTGCCCTGTTAACTTCCAGTTTTACTGTCATTCATAACATCCAATGATGCTTGTCTAGTTAGTGTGTTACATTTTCAGCAGTCTTTTCCACAGACCTTGGGAATAAACCACATCAATAGATACAATAAAGATAATTACACTCTTCAGTTAAATTGTGATTACTGTGCTGCAACAAACACCAACTTAAGGCACCATTACTCTTATTTCTTATGTACTTATCAAATGTAGCTGCCTGGTCTCACTTTCCAAACCACACATCATTTCCCACTCCACATCACTATGTTTAATAAATTGATCAGATAGTATGTTCATATACTTTGAGCCTTCAGTAGTAAACATGGTATTGTAAAAATGTCCCAAACTGTTCAAAGATCTTTTGCCTATTTTCAGAACAAAGCATGTCCAACTATATTGTTTCCCTTTGCAAGAATGAGACCCAGCATCTTTCAGGAGGACCACCATCTATTTTATGTTAAAGACATTGGAGAGTGCATTACTCCTGTATGTGTCTGTAGGAGTTTCCCAGTTAGGATATTACCACCAGTAATATACCCCACAGTGTGGTGCACTACAAAGACACCACAAATCTGTCACCAAAACAAACTCTGGCATCTGACACTAAGCAAAATGTTTGACAGATCCTTTTGGACAGACACTGTTACTGCTTATTTCCTACTCATAAGCCAGTGTGTGTGTCTATTAGCTCATTAGGGCATCATTAAAGCTTATCTATTTTCCTAAGCCTTTGGAACTACCTACCTTGAAACTTAAGACAGCTGCAATCACAGCTTAAAAGATTTATTTATCCTCAGATTTCTGCTCATCCCCAGATGAGCCATAAGGCCTTTCCTGGTGTGTACACTGTGGGATTTTTTTCCTGTACCTTCTTTATATATTTCTCTGCAGATAAAAGGGATTACAGCAAAACACAAATAATCCACTGACCATGCTGAGCTCTAATATACTTTGGACTGTATTTCCTTCCTTTGCATTATGTTACCAAGAAAGTCAGAGACAGCTATAGCAAACCCTTGCACAAATTTACAGTGAAAGCAGATAAAAAGCAGTTATCTGAAGTAGGAGAGTGTCATACTACTTGCTCTGAGTTCTACGGTTACTTGACTTGCTGAGTTTTGGCTAAGCTGTCCCCCCTAGAGACAGAAAGCATCAAATGGCAGTATGAAACCATAGGGTAAAAGCCAGACTTGTCAATCAGATGATGTCTTGAATGCTTATACATTTTCCAGTGAGAATTTCTGGTCTAAGATCAGGCATCTTTTGTGGCAGCTTCAGTTAGTATGCTGTATTTTAACAAAATGCAGCTAGTAAACACATGGAAATGCAAAAATTGTCCATATTAGACAAATTGTCCATTAAACATGTTTTGTCACAAAAAATAACAGAGTATATATACGGCCTTATCCATTTCTACTCTCATGAAACAGCAGAAAAATAGCACAACCACAACAGAAGAAAGAAACATATTTAGGACCAAATTCAATGGTAACTCCTTTATCAGCATGAATTTACCAAGAGTATTTTAATATTTTGCCAGTATGATTATGCATCTGATATACTTCTGAAGAAAAAAAAAATCATTAAGTGGCACTCAACACTACATTCAAGTAGTCTAGGCTTTTGAATACTTAGTGACAGCAGAATACTTTAAAAAAGAAAAGTGGCAGAATTACTTGGTTACAAACACGATGTATTGGTTTAATCATGTGAAAGAAGTAGGCTGAAAGTCAACCACGTCAGAACTGAGAAAGCAATCAGTTAGAAAATAAGGTAGAAAACATCCCCATTCAAGATAATCTGGCATTTTACTCTCTGCTAATAGTGTGTGAATTTGCTAACCCCAAATACTGTTTTTCTCTAGTTCTCTACTACAGGAAAGCTATGCAAAGACATCTCTATTTGTGGGTCTACTGCAGCAATTAACATGTAGTCATAATATGGGACACTGACAATTTTATATAGTTGTTCTTTGCACTTTATTAATTTATTTTAAGGCAAAATTGATCAGATAAGCAATCATTTGAGCATTATTCTCTGCTTTCTCCAGATACCAGATCTGTAAATGCTGTTTTTAGATATTCTGCAGAAATTCAAAAAACTTACGCAAAACTTCTGAGAACAGCTTGAACATGCTGCTGGTTACACAATGAAACAGTTGCATTGGAAAAGTAAAAATACAGACTCTTTTCTTTTCCTAAGAGGAAATAAAAGTACTTCAGGTCCATTTTCCATCAGTTTTGCAGATGCTGAAACAATACCACACCTGCATGAGGGAAGAGACCTTGTTCTTAATGTTCGCCTGCCATATCAAATTCAAGGGAGACATCTTTTGTGAAAAAAATGGGCCTATATGGAAAAATTAGTTCATTATGAACATTTACCCCAAAACTGAAATTAAATATCATGACATCAAGTGTAGTAAGAGATGTCTTCATATCAAGCGCAAAAGTAAACATGACTGAATTCCCAGCTCAGACAGTTTGGGGTTTTTCTAGTAAGCACAGTGGTTATTCTGAAGCCTTTTTGTCAGTGTCTTCTTGTGCTGCTTTAAAAGCAATATTTTCCTTAAGGTTTTGAATCTTGATACCACCAATCACTCTTGCAAAATTCCTTCAGTATAGTCCAAGTAATTACTAACGTTTCTTATTTTTTTAAACCAAGAACCTATCCTTACTCAGGGAGCATGGAGGAGGAATTTAACTTGTCTTAGTTAACTTGAATTAACTGAAAGTGAAGCCCTGCTCAAGTTGTCATTGATCATTGACTGTCATAGATTTGGTATCTCAAATTGTCATTTTCACATTTAACATGGCAGGTAAGTCTTAACACAAGATCATAGAGGCTTTCTCAGCCTCCTTAATCATGCAGAAAGTATTCTTTTATGATGTCTTCACTAAGATTTAAAATCAAATTTAAAAACTCAAGTGAAACCCTTTCCCCACTCCCCACTTTTTTTTTAATTACAAGGAAGCCAAGACCCAATTGTAGCAGAGATATTTAAAGACCAACTGTCTGGTTTTCCTCTGCAATCTAAATTCTAAACCCTACCTTTAAATACAGTTTTTAACAGAATTTTTTTCAGTCTTCCCTTACGAGATTCATCTGTTAGGTTTTAACAGATTAACTAATTTAATTTCAGTCCTACGGCTTTTTCTAGCCAACACTAGATCAAGCCCAAAGCTATTAAGGTATGAAATTTATTTCCTCTGACTTTCTATGTACAGTTTCTAGAGAGTGACCAGTTCAGTTCCTTGAAATTAGCCACAATACACAAATTTGTATGTATTTGCCTAGCTAAAATTGGCCTGTCAACTATCTGTCTTCAATTAAAGGCTCCATTTTCATGAAAGATTTCATGAACAGTTAGGGGGAAAAAATTCATTTCCCTATGAAAATACACAGACTGTGTGGTTGCATGTGGTTTTTGGTAAAATAAATGTGTATTTTAAAGTAAGAACATTGAGCATGTTTTACTTTACTTCTGCTTTCTAGCCCCTCAGGTTATACTTCACATCTCATTACCCTGTTGTTCTTCACAAGGTTTTATATGTTCAGGTAAAACTCCTCACTGAGAGCCAGGTGTTTTCATATCCTTTTCCTTTTTCCCCTCTGCATCTCTCAATACTTTAAGTACAAATGTTATTAAACTCTACCCTAGGAATTCTTCTGTAAGTGAACCTGTTCAAAAAATACTTCTCAGTCTGGCTTGAAGAGTTGACTGAAAAGTTAGGAACAGGCAAAGAAAAAACTAAATACTCGTTACTAAGTCAGATATTAAAAGAGGGTACCTTTTTTTCCCCCATTTTAAGAAGAACAAATTTCAGAATTAGAGCTATTTCTCTTCCACCTAAGATAGAATAATGAGCTTGCCACCTCCTATGAGAGTTAAGCCCACCAGGCAGCCTCTTTGGGAAGAATTATTGCTTACAGAATTTGTATGCTTTCTGAGATCCCAAGGTCCATTAAAACTAGAGCATAAGTAGAAATAAAAGTGCACTCAACACAACAAGAAAGAGTATTTCTGACTTATTTTCTAACCTCCAGACTAAGGAAATTATAAGAGAAGGGTAATTTGAGAAAATTAGATCAAGACACATAAAAAAATAGGACCACCTTCATCTATATGAAAATAAAAAATAGATAAATTATAAACACTGAATTTTTGCAGCAGAGAAAATATGCAAATTGGATACTCGGCCCTACCTCTCTCAGAACAAATAACAGTAATAAATTACCTCTGCATAAAGAAAGTGCGTGACTTAGTGAATACCAAAATTTTGCATCTAGTTCTCATGCTTGTGGAACAAGTTCCTGCACAGAACAAAAGAAAAACATAATTATTTTCAAGCCCAAAACAACTACAGAACATATTTGCTGAAATTTGTCCAATTAGAACCAATCCTAATACAAAAGGCTTTCAAACGAAATTATTTACTGAATTTTACTTACTCTTTCAGCCAAAACAAATTTCTACAGCAAAAGCCATGTTTCAGTACTTCAAACACCTATGCTTCCAACCCTCTGCAACAAAGGAACTACCCTGAGACATCTTACTCTGTCAATTCCTTCGTGCAAATAAATCCAAGGTATTGGAAAGCATAACAAGGGTTACGTGTAGAAAGAACCCTCACTAAACTTATAATACAGGCAAATCATTATGAACTTAGGACTCCTGACTGATTTTCATTGTGCTTAAATCAGGCCAGGTGCATGCACAGCAGCATGCCTTGCACTGAGCAAACCTTGGCAAAATCAGGGCAATCCTAATTTTCTGTGTTTGTGTTTAAAGTCTAACACTTGTGCTCAACAGGGTAAGAACTTGGTTGAAAAGCAAAAATGTCAATCTCTAAGGAAGATGAACACTAAGTAGCAGAGGATGTGAGTGGCTAAACCACTTCAGCTATGCATTTGAGATGATCCTTATGGCATACTGGAAAGCATATTAGATAAGCCCACTTTAAATTATGGCACAGAGAAAAAGCCCTCTGTTTCCATCTAAGATCTCATCCGTGTACAAAAACAGTCAGTACAGTACAAAACACTTCAGAAAAATTCCATCAGCCCTGTGCTCCCTTAGTCAACATGTAAACTGCATGCAAGCACCAAGGCATCCTTGACCTGCATAATCCTGAGAGCCTCATGGGTCACCCAAAGATACCGTCAGAACAACCATGATTCATTCACATGGAGCAATTTCCAGAGGCAGGTACCTTCCTAAACACTAAGATCAATCTGATAGAAGAGGTTCTTACAGTAAGAAATTAATAGTGTTCTGAAAGCTGCACAAATTTCTGAATCCAGCAGTTAGAAGCTCTGCTCAGGATACATACAGCAGGAGCTATCTTTAAGGAATGCACTGATTAATTCTCTACAGTGCCCTTGCCATGGACAGGGCCAAAGATATCACTGGGCCTCTACCTAGGGGTAAGTGACTCTTTTGTCCTTGTTTTTCATCTGAAGCCACACATATCACTGGTGAAATTGGAAAGAGGCTCTCCTATTACAGGCCTCCTGATGGGCAGTGAAATCTCATTCTCCAAAACCTGTCCTCAATACAAATGGTGATTAATGAGGACAAACATTATCAGACAGTAAACATCTGCTATCTTTCCTACCACAAATAGACTAGAATTAACAAGAAATAAATGGTCAGGAGAACACTTGAGTGTAAATGAAGTTGTGACTCTGCCTTTCACAGCTGATTTACTAGTTTTGGGGAAGTCAGACCAAAACCTGCAAAGTTATTTTTAAAACATGAAGGGACTGAGAAATTAGTGAGAAACTCTTGGAAACTGATTTGAACTTGAGTTTAAAGGGGGAGAAGAGGGTTACTTCATTTCCCATCCCTCATGCTTCACTTGGTTCTGATTTTGGAGTACCCAGCAATCCTTTTCCAGACAGGGCTAAGTCACTGTGGCCCACTGCATTACTCATATCACGAGACTGGGCAGAGTGCTTGTCTCTGCCTGCTTACCTTAGGGTCAGGGTTATTATTCCTGTGTCCACTGTTCCCTAATCTTTCTTCTGAGAGCAGTTTGTGCCCCATGGAACATTTTTCTGTTCAGGGACATCTACCACTGCTTTATGCACAAGGCCCTTTAGCCATCCTGTGAACAGACTGGGCTCCTCCAACACGAACTCCCGAAAAGAACATAACGGTTCCTGCTCGCGTCCAAATTCTGTTTTGTGATTTGCCATTATATTCTCCCTAGAAACCAAAGTAGTGCTATGACTGGTTAATAATCTGGCAGCTCCCCATTTTTAAAGACCAGGCCTCCATTTGCCTTTTGTCCAGGTTTCTTGTATACCAGCTATTTTTGAATTATCTTCAACCGTGGCATTTCATCAGCCAGATTATGTTGCAACATAAAGAGGGTTTTATTATTAAATCCAGTATATTTAAAGCACCTAAATTACCCAAGCAAACTACTAGGTAGAAAAAGCTTTTTTTAAAAGCAAAATTGATACCAAAATAAAATGTCCAGTTAAAAGCTGACTAGAGAAAAAATTATAGCAAATGTATAGTAATTTATAGCAAATGATCAAAAACAAAGGTGCAAATGATCAAAAACGTAGGTACAAATGCCAGGCAGGCACCATATTTTCAATAGCATCCCACAAATCCTGAGCACAATCAGGATGCATGCTTCCACAATCAATGTGGCATGAAAATCTTCAGCAAAAATACCTCAACTTATTCAAAGTCTCATTCCCCTCATATTAAAGGCATATTTGCTCTTTTCAAAGACACATACAAAAATCTCGCTATCTCCTGTACCTGGTTTCTTAGACTACAGGCAGATTATTGATGCTGCTTGTATTATGAGCAACTTCATGAGTAATGTATCTTCATTCAGCATGCAAAAACCTGAAAGATAGAGTGTTGCTGAGTTCTACACGCTGGGAAACCCCGATTATTCTTCCTACACAGGGGAAGTCGAACAAGTCTAGTTGGGAAGTGCATTTGTGGGCAAGTTTCCCTTCTCTTTTGTTGTGAATGAGCAGCAAGGACTTGCATGAATTTCTTTTAAGACAGAAGCACTGAAAGCAAATAAAACATACCTGTCCACAAATCTTTCTTATCAGTTGCTAAAAGACATAAAATATTAAAGCTTGTTAGATGTGAAGGAAAAAAAGAGACACTGCTCTCCAGGAAAGCAAAACTGTCTCCACCAGATCTCAAGTCAAATGTATGCTAGAATAACAAATTTCATATACAATACAGAGTGACAAAAATTTACATAATTTAAAATTTTAAGGACCCAGACATTTTCCTTATGTTAAAAAAACCAGTCTTCTCTCCCATGTTAAGGATATGATGCATGAGCCAAACTGATCCTACATATATAGAGAAGAAGAGTACAAAATGGGGGTTTCTGGGATAGAATATATTTTCCCCTTCTAGACATTTGCAATATTGAGAAAACTTTTTCTAAAACTTTTGGAGAGGTGAGAGCAGCTATATGTTTCACCACTGCAATGAAAAATGATACCACAATTTCTTTGCAGACAATTTTGCGAGGGTTGCCCTAGCCACTGCAGTCCCCTATTTCAAATGAGGCTTTTACAATAACAGTTAACTCTACATCCCTCCAAACAAATAATAGCATTAAGCTATACAAAAAGTAACGTCATAGGACCAGAAGGACCCTTTGCTTACCAGACTTCTGCTGGCCCTCAGGTAACTCAAATAGTTAGTGCTGCACTCTCTATTACAGGTATTTGACATTATGAAATGCTCCACAGAATAAGAACACACTAATAGGCAAAATAGAACACAGTCTTTGTTGACTCATGTGGAAAAATATTTATCATGGAAATCTCTGAGACAGGAAAAAATGCTGAATTCTCTAAAAATTATAATTTTCCTGGAAATTTTAATTCTTTTCTTTCCTCCCAATGTCACTTGTTTCCACTTGATAAGTACAGTGACAAACTGTCATTTTCATGGGCATTTAACTCACAGTTACTGAAAGGATTTATGAAGCATAATTATCTTTTCAAGACATTAAAAACACAGTAAGATACAGGAGAAAAAAATGATGAATTGAGATGTAAGCAACAAGTTTATGGGTGGTTTTATCTTTATGTTCTGGCACTAAAAATCAAAGATGAAGAACTCCTGCATAATCTGTTTATCTGATTGATGTTGATAAGACTGTACAACAAAAGAATTTCAGCAGGAGTCTGCCAACTTACAGAGTTATATAGCCAATTCTAACAATTACAAAGGCAGTTCATAGAGAATGATTTCTCCTGTTGCACTTTGGAAGTGCCTTTATCATTAACACAAAAATTACATTTGCACAATTTACTTTCCCTGGCAAAGTGGTTTGGTGAAAGGAGTCAAAATCCAGCTGTGGAAAAAACCCCTGTTGTAAATATTTAAAACCCCAAGAATTTTTCTAACATATATTTGTTTCTCTGCCAATCCACCCATCCATCTCTTCAATGTGGTTGCACTGGATAAATAATTGGGTCCTCCATCTCAGCATCAGGCACTCGGGAGATGCTCCTCATCCCGCACAGCTGAAGGCTTCTTCCTTTTAGCGCCACCTCACACCTGTTTGTAGGAAGGGTACCAGATGTGAAAGCAGCTTTCAGGCTGGGTCCCTGGGCCAGCTATAGCAGGGTTTTTTTCATCTCTCAATTGGTTGTCCCCTAAGCAATTCTGATTCTTAAATTTTAGATTCTCTAGAAAATTTTTGCATTTGTAGATAAGCGCAGCATTTTCAATTTTGCTTTTCTTTACCAACTCTTATGTAATGCAAAGACCCCTAAGTGGGCAATCATCCTTTTGCCTGCACTGCAATAGAAACTTGTGTGCCTTGCCCATCAGCAGCAGTATAACCTTTCAAAGCAATTCTCTCTGGGTTTGGGGTCTGTAAAACCTCTGTCTATTGCACTGAAGCCTAGGAGGGCGTCCATGCATCTCTCTTCCTCATCCTGAACAATTAACGAAGCTGCCATATGCAGCTGAGGATGTCAAAGAAACTGTAAGCCTCATGATTTTTATAATTTAAACATCTTTGCAGGAAGTCCTTAGCATGTGGCATTACTTTGTAGGGAGAATTCTGCCTGTTTGTGAGATAATGTATTTGACTTAAACTGGCAATGATCACGTCTCTATCTGTATATCAGTAGACAGACACCCTAGTGATTAATTCTCTTTTTATCACATCTTTAGTTGTCTAATCTTTCTCAGCACATTAATTTGTGTCTTTCAGGGGGTATTCAAACAGTTTGTGCCCTTTAGAGGTCCTTTAGAACGATCAAAATAAAAAAAAAAGTTGTTGGGTTCCCCCTAAAATATTAACTTATTTAGACAACCAGATTAAAAATTTTTCTATCAATAGTGAAAATCTTGTATTTCAGCACTGAATGGCATAGAAACACATTGAAACTCGGTTCAAGACATTTGCTAACAGTATCAAGCTTTATGCATTACTTTTTTTAAAAAGGATGTTAAGGATTATGACATGGATATGCAGTAAGATATGTTGAAATTAATTAATTAATTAATTATATTGAAGTACTTCTGATTTTACAAAGCAGCTGTTCTACTTTTTGTCCTGAGGTCAACACAGTTCAATTTCTGAGTCACCAAGAGAAATCTTTGACCCACAAGTGATATGACTGATTTTTATAATTAATTTTAGGCTCTGCAAACCTCTACTAGGTAGAATTCAGCTGCTGTTCAAGCTTTACAAAACAACTGAGCCTATAAGTGATACATATTTATGTGGCTTGTTTGTTAGATGATCAGCAGTTTACACTGATCCCATTTTACCAGTGTAGACGGTTATACTAACATAATCAAACATAAAACTTGAGCAAAATACAAGATTGCTACTTGAACTGGTACATGATAACAATCCTCAATATATGCTGGATAAACCATTTCTCCCCATTTGGTAAAGACCTTATGGGTTTTATAAAACAAATAATCCACCATTTGTGGATGCACAGGAGGTAGATGCCCAGGTGAGAGCAACAGGGAGGGAGAGGACTGCCCAGAAGAGGAGAAGCAGCAGCTCCAGGCACTGAAGAAGAGATTCCCCTGAAGCCTGTGAAGATCCCACACCACAGCAGAGGGAAAATGGGAGAGGAAGGAGCAGCAGAGAAGAACAATTATGAACTGACCATAACCCCGCCTTTCCTCCTGCTAAACAACACACCTGGGGGTAAAGGAGTTGGAAGTAGAGAGAAGGTGACACTGGGAAAGGCAGAAGGAAAGGTGTTACTTTAACACCTACCTTTTTGTTTCTCTTTTCTGAATCTCTCTTACAAGGCAACAAGTTATTTTCCCCAAAATGAGTCTGTTTTGCCAACAATGATTGGTAAGCAATCTCTCTGAGCTTTCTCATCCTATTTTCTCTGCTGCATCCTACTAAGGACAGAGGGAGCGGAGGGGAGGAATGAGCAGCTGGTTTGAAGTTGGGCTGTTAGTCAGGGTTAACCCACCACACTGGAGCAGAGAGATTTGGGGGAGATATCAACTGTGGCAAAAGACATTACCATTTTGAGCAGCACATATACGTGCATATAAATAGAGTGATAATTTTTGTGATTTGGAAGTTAGAGTTCTACTGATTTTGGGTTCTGGTTTGGGTTTTTTTCTGACACATTTAGATTTTGGACTCAAATTACGTACATAGACTTCACTTCATCACAAATTAAAAATCTAAACACACTATTGACATTAAAATGTATTTCCATAAAAAGACAAAGCTGAATTTTGCCTGTGACCAATCACTATTGAAACTAATATTCACTCAGTCCTGTTTCACACTTGCCTAATTTTAGCTTTAGTTAATTTAATACTGAAAAATCACATGGCTACCATGGTTTTCACATTATAGGCCTATCATGGAGTTCATTTAAGGTAACACTCAACAGACACACCTCTTAGTGAAACTGCAGGAAATTTATATAGCTGTGCTGTCACTTCCACAATTAGAATTTTGTGGATCCAATCTTGTTTTTAGGAGGTTAACATAAAGAAAGTCAAACTGCAAGTTGCTACATCAGTCACACTGACTTTGTAGACATAATCAGTTCATCAGTGTCGGCTTAAGCTTTTGATCCCTTCAGACACTGTGAAAGTTGACTGCAAATAAAAAATTCCTGGAGTTTGTTGGAAACTAATCTGGAATAATTGCAATATATGAAAGCTGTACCAAAAGCCCATCAGTTCATACACAGTGGGATAACCACAGGTGTGTTATCAGTACACTTAAGAGACATCACAGCTAGGACATGTAAATATAGGAATAGTTTAATTTTTGTTCAGGCCCAAAGCCAAGAGTTAATTCTTCAGAAGAAGCTGCTGTGAAAGAACATGAGCTCCCAGGAAAAAATGGGGATACTGGAGTTCAACCATTAGAAAAGTTCAAATGTCTATGGTTCTGTCACTTGTTTGACAATAAATAAGCTTGTTTCTTATTTCTACCCAAGTATTTAGAAGAAAGTCTGATGCATTTAATTACGTTCCTCCTTGCCCAACTGCAGACTACATAAACAGTTACTAGCCAATCTCTAATTATAGGTAAGAAACCTATAAGATTAAACAAATTCCAGTACAGCACTACAAATTCAGGCATACTACATTCTGACTAGTTCTCCCACTAGCTCTCCGTTACCATGCTGTTCAGAGTACAATTCCATCTTTACTAGTTTATGACTGAGATCAACAAAAACTGCTGCACTAAGCAATAGCAATTTCCTGATTCTAAGATAATACCTGTGAGTGATAATCTGACTGGAAAAAATAATTCAAGGTTTGCAATGCTATTAGTCCTATGTGCAACTACAGCAAATGTTGGTGTTGCAAAATACTTCAAACACTGACGGATAAAATATTTTCTTGTAGTTTGTTTCTGCATCTATGAAACACACAAACAGCTGTTTCTTTCAGTATCAAGATAGATTATTGTGGCTTTTATCAAGATAGAAGAACTGGGAAAACTGAACGAAAGGACAAGGAGAGCAGAGGATTGACTACTAAGATAATCAGACCCTCCTAACTTAGGCAAGGTTTCAATTTCTTCATCCTGCAGATCATGATATTTGATATAAAAAACAGGCTGCAAAATTACAAGTACCTTTCAAGTTCTTTTTATGAGATGTGTTCTACAGCTTCTTGTAGCCATTCATAGAAAGTTTATTGCAAAAACCTGCAGGACATCATACCAGTTATGGGCATAAAAAACATGTATATATTTCTGTCCCAGGCAAAGAAATTCCCATTTTGCAAAACAGGAAAATGTAGATGAAGAATTTCATACTTTTCTATTACAAAAACATCAATGAATACCATTAAGAAATATTTACAAAAGAGAGCAATCACCTGGAGCTACTCTGTGAAAGCCAAGTTTTGGTGCAACACTGTTCAAATTAAGCAGCCAGCAAAGACTATCTCCACACTAGCTGTGGTATTAAAGTGATAACCAATGCTCCACTTCTCTACTACTAAACACAAAGGTGTGCTAGATCCTACATTCCTCCTATTAAAAAAAAGTTTTAAAAGAAGGTAAGAAAATTGGTAATTTTTTAAAAATTTGAATGTTCTCTAGATTTAAACTGAAATGTCTTTTAGAGCAATTTCAGTTTGAAAAAAGAAAGTGTGTCAGGGCTACAATTAGCCCACTTGCTAATACTTTCGCCTTAATTTTGTTATTTCGTACAAGAAACAAAACAGCTACAGAAAAGATTTATGGAGCCTGCTAGAAAAGCAAACTGGACTTGGAAGCTGGCAGCACAGATCCTTAAAAGAAATTTTATGGTCATCTTTTGCTTTCTCTGTACTTTTTCTTCAGTCAGCTTCAAAGTTCATATTTGTATACATTCATTTCTTTTTTTATATTCAGTGGAAACAAGAAGTCTAAGTCACCTCCACCCATAGCTCATTGCATTAAAATTTCTACTAACAAGTACATTTAAAAAAAAATAGGTTTCACAGCTCTTTGTGCCCAAAAATACTCTTTTTCTGAAAGCTGTTATTTTTATATGAAAGAGATCCCTGAAATTTTATATCTTACATGTATTTATGAAGGCAAAATAGCAAAAGAGACAAAAATTGTGATTATAATATTTCTTTAAAAGGTCTGAAGGCCCTAGAAGTTTGTTTTCTTGGGACAACAGTGAGATGCACAGTTACTAGCATTTCTCTGAAGTAGTTTTCAAGATTTACCAACAACTTTGCCTGAACTAATGCATCCAATCAAAAATTGTGATATTATTATGCTTTTAATATATGTATTAATATTACATCATATATATATAATATGTAGGTATAACATATTCGTGTATAAATTAGATATATAATACTTATAAAATTGAATAGATCTAAATCTCGCAGAAGATGTGGACATGGTTCTGTGTTCTGGGTGGCCCTGCTTGAGTGGAGGGTTTGGATCAGATGACCTTCAGAAGTCTCTTCTAACCCCAACCCTTCTGTAAGGCTGGATATATTTTACATAAATTATCCTGTGACAGACCATCCAGATTTGATAATACGCAAATGCACCCATAATCTACAGAAGGCGTTTACCCAGGCTTGATAGACACACACTGCAATCTCATTGAGTTATAGCACCAGCAAGTTTCAAACAAATCAAATAAGAAAGGGGATAAAATGTAGATTAGTAGGTACAGTCACAGCTTTGAATACTACCATTCAATTCCACCATTGTTTCACTTGCACACACTTATTTTTACAGTATCTCTCACTAAAAGCTTTTTGCTCCAGAAATTTCATTCTAATCTCCACAGTAAGTAGGAAAGCTCAGTTTTCTATCAAGTTGTGTTTCAATATGTTCAGCTCCATTAAACCTTTGGTTGTCTAATATTGTGAGCTAATGATGCAGTGTATGCTTTTCAGATTAACGTATTTAATGGTTTATCCTCATCTCTTCCCTGCCCACCCAGTTTCACACTATAAAATATCATGAATCACCTATATTTAAAAAACTGGTCAAAACATTTAAAACTTACCAGGAAGAGGAGAGACCAAGATAGCACGACTCTGTAAAATAGGTTTCTTTTGAGAGCCATACTGAAATCACAAGATTAAAGGATCAACTTCATTGCTATGCCAAGCTCAATTAGAAGCATATCAATGTGAATAAAGTACATAACACTACTGAGTTTTTATATAGCTAACTCACACTTCTTAAGACCTGGAACACCAACTTTTCCCAACCTCTATGATGAAAAAAATAAAAAAGTCTATTTTTGTTCTTGTACTCACCACCTATAAGAAAAGGGTAATATGTAAAAACCTAATTTGAATTCTGGAAAACTATAATGGAGTTACTGTTCTTTAGTCAATTCCTCACCACACAGCTTAAATTTCGTGTAAAATATTAGGATCTTGATAAAAATCTTCAAGTGCTTTGCACGAAAGACATTATAAGCTCAAAATTGATTCAAGCAGGTGTTACATGAGAGGAAAGAAAGCCTCTTAAAAACCAAACCACTCAGAAGGCCTTCACTGTCAATGCACATACTTTATTCGAATACAAGTTTCACATTACTCAATAATGAGCAGCCTAGAACTAGAACTAGAATCCAGTAAACCCTGGATTTTAGAAAGTACAGAGAGTTGGAATATTTGTAGTGTTCCTATGTCAAATGTTATTTCAGCATATCCTTCCTCTTCAGAGGAATAAGAAAGTTAGAAGCACAAGGAAATAACAAGTGAAAAGAAACTACTTTCTCTAGCTCATCTGCAATCAGATAATGAAAATGTGGCCACAACAATGAAACCAGGCCAAACATTGAAGATATCAAAGCAGATCAGGTCCTTCCAAGTGTGTATAAGATGCATCATTGAGGAGAAAACATCCTGAATGGCAGCACTTTTTACAGAATTTTGTGCACTAAGGCTAACTACCAGGTATTGGAAACCAGAATTAGCCATGCAATTGAAGACTGATTATTTCACCTCCACATAATTCAAGGACTGTGGGACAACCAAACACAGCCTGGAAACCCATGGCATGGACTTTTTTGAAGAGGCAGATTAAGACTTTCTGGTCCAACTAGTTAACACCCTGCATCTCAAACCAGTCTAACCTCCCTGATGAACTGCTAAAACCATAAAAACATTGAAAATTCATTTTGTGAGGGACCTCTGAAGGTCAATGAATTCAAACCTCTGCTCAAACCAGGGTCAATTAAGAGACTTCAACTTTTCCAGAAGACATAACTATTCCTGGCAAGTTCTGGCAATGCTGCACTGAGTAAAAGAGTTTCTCCGCATTGTCAGTATTTCTACTTGCACGTTTTTCATGGAGATTCATAAAATGTTTCTGGTTCTATATAAGCATTAAAACCAAATTAAACAAAACCACAGAGCTAATTCTGCTTGGCACAAAAAGGGAAAGGGAGGAAGGAGGGAATTGCTAGAGCAATATTAATTCAAGTCCATTGTTTCAAGAAGCTGAAAGCATCATGGACAAATCTGTTCTTATTCATGTGACTCCCCAGTCTGAGACACTTACATAACAGCATCTCTCCCACTGTGCTGTAGCACAAGCAATTGGCAAGAATTGTTTTATCTGCCCATCTGCTGCCATCTGTTTTCAGGCTTTCATGAGTGATGCCCTTCTTAAAGGCCTAGGTCTTCTTCATAACACTAGTTGCTGTCTCTGGCCTGAGCTGGAGTTGTTCCTTATTTGCACTCCTGAAGAAGCACTATAAAATGAACTAAAGTTCATTTGCACCTGCAGAGCTCTGCAGAGGGACACAGTTAAATAGTGACAGAAGTATGTTTGCCCCTCATGTAAAAAAAAATTAAAAACAGTGAGACTATGGAGGGCTATACTTAACTCACAAACTTTGACCTGTCCACAGGCTGCTGTAACTAACATTTTCATGGACTCTAATAATCTGTCCCAACACTGCAGGAAAACCCATTAAAGCCATCACCACCAGATTTCACACATAACCACAACAAAATGCAAAGCACCCATATTCTTAAAATATATTTTTTAATTATTTCATATTTGTGAAAAATGAAGTTTGGACAAGATTCTCAGCACAAAAGCTATAGCACATTTTGAACAGAGAATTAACATGCCAAGTTTCACATTTGGGAGTGGCTGAAAATCATTATTCTGTTAACAGACTTTTTAGTTTAGTCCCATCTCTCTTCCCCACTTCCCCCCCACATTTTTTTGTCTCGAAAATGCAGAATAAATAAGATCATTTGTTTTAATTAACATGCAGTGTGCTCTGTGCACAGGGTAAGAGTGATGCATCACCTTAGAGCTCAAAACAGGGCATTTCTCTTTGTGCCAGAACTGGGCCATCAGTCAGCTGCACGAAAATGAATTTTAAGCCTTTCAGAAGGAATTCCATTTGCAAAAAAAATTGACAGAGAAATGAAGTCTAAAGAAGATTAAAATATGTCCTCCTCTAAAAATCAAAGGGTAAATGCAAATATCTTCTATTACTTTGTTGAGGCAACCCATTGTCAAACATATTTCAGGGTTTTACCTTTTTCCATTATAAAATGTCCCTGGTTTAGAACTTGAGATGAAATTCCCTATATTCCCTTCTCTACTTCCAAAATGAGCCTTCTTAGGCTTAAAATAAAATGGGTAAAACAGCAGCCTTTTTGGATTTATTTCCTAGTAATTCAGCTTTCATCTCGTGTACCCTCATTTACATGTTGAGTGAAGCATTCAACCACTGATCTCATCTTCCTCCAAGAGATATTACTAAGATGCATAGTTCACTTGCTAACTAGAATTTCCTGATCTAAAATCTTCTTGCTATATTGAGCTGAGTAAAAGTAGTGGTGCTGCAACCCTTCTGCAGTTTTCTCTCAGGAGTTCAAGTCTAATGCCTGTTGCTTTATTTAACTGTCACGTAGCTAACAATCCTTCTCCACACAAGGTGCTGAATTTTCAGAGGTGTTTTTCTTTCCCCACCTCTGATCTGTTTCCAGCCAATTCTTCTAATGTTGTTATAATATACAGCACAGCTATCATCCACATTTTTTTCACACCTCTTTTCTGCCCTTGTTCTGGTCAAAGGTCCCATGGCTCTTTTACAGAACACAGGTAGTGCTGATTTTTGTTCAAATACCAACTTAATTTAGTTTTAAAACCCCACAGTTTACAAATATATTCCTTCTGTGGGTTCCAGTCAGTTGTCACTTCCCACTTCACTGTTGTGAGCTAATGCACAACGGCTGTGCTGATCCACCCTCTGAGGCATCTGCAGCTCAGGTTTTGTTCAAAAAAATGGAAGCATCAGTTAAGTGAAGCCTTTTTTATCCACCTCTCAAACAATTTCAGGATATTGATGACCTTTTGACTGCAAGCACTGATATCCAATACAGTAAGACAGACTGGGAACACATTAGGTATCAAATATGACCAATATACACACACACTTCAGAGCAAGATGGTCACTTAGGTCTTATTAACCTCATTGATTATGGCAGCAGATGGTACTCTGCAAAATTATTAAAATACCATTACTAGTCGCTAGGGTCTGTTACAGAGTTGTACATAAAAGTAATTACTTGCTCTTTTTGTCCTACAGTTCCTTATTTGCTGGCAAAACTCTTTTACACAGCAATATTAATACTGTAGCTACTTTCTTCAGCATCCAGACAAGAAACCTGTATGTTCAACCTTCAGCCACAATTAAAAGTGTTTACAAGTTTGTCTGCTTGTTTCAGCAATATCACAGCAATTCCAATTAAAGATGTCTCCTTTACCCATACATTCTGCCTCACAAAAAACCCATGTTCTGACAACATCATCTCAGTCTGAACAAAGCTGCTCCTCTAATTAGTGTCTCCTGTCCTCCCATGTAATTAATGTTTTAATTACACGGGACTAGTCTGTATGAAGGAGAAAATCACAATCATGTGAAGCTGTCACATATGTTACCTTTTATATTCTAGGTCTCTATATGCATCTGTAACTTTGGTTATTAAATTTCTGACCTGCACCAAGTGGTTCATGACTAACAGTCACAAAGGTAACAATAGAATGGAAGAGGTATCAGTAAAGGCTTGATTTAGCCTTTGAGATTGATTTGGTTTTTAAGTAAAGATAGAGCTGCCAAGTGGAAAATCAGAATTCTCTAACCTGTAAAGTACACAAAATTAAACCTAAGGAAGGCTATTTCTATTGGAGTAGTTACACTGATTACCATTTTGTTCTGAAAATCTAGAATCAGCTTTCCCATTTTCACAGGAACTTCTCCCAGCAAGTGTAATGTTTTGTATCAAAAAGAAAAATTATAGGAACATTTAAGAAGTTGTGGGCTTGACTTCATATTACTTATACATCACACTCTTTTTTCTCTAAACAATCTATCTATTACTGAATTTACTTTAATTAAAGCATGAGCTTCCTTACTACTTAAATGTAATCAATGAGCTAAATGTAAGTCCAACAAAAAACAAAAAAGAAAATAAGAAGTAACTCTGTAGTACCTCCCCTTTAGCTCCAGCCCCAATGTGAGCATGTCCCATTCCATTTAAAACACAAGATAAGTTCATTCCCACTGAAGTAAACAATATCCTCTAAATTTTCTTGGGAAGCTGATCCAGATTCACAAAGAACCTTCAGGAAACAAATTGAGATCACTACTTTTACCAACATATAAACCATCAGACCTATTTTAATTTTGTTTACTGCAGTGTAATACCATTATCTGGTAGCTTATGACTTAAATATTTCATAGATTATGATTTACTCCTGCCTAATTCAGGCCAAACAAAATCCATTAGAGATACTTTGTTTTGATCTATTCTGTCTTTCTGAAACTCACATGACTGTGAAAACAGAGGGTTTATGTGTCAGGGAAGATCGTCTGGAAAACACATGAATAGTTTACAAACGCTCAAAGAGCTTTGTAAACTTCTCATCAAAAACTCCCAGTCAAGAAACCATCCCCTTTCCCTGCAAAATTGCCTCAAAGGTTAATTTCCCCACACTGGCGTGGCCTGGCCTGATTGAGGGCAGGTGGCAGACAGCAGGTGTAACTCTGATCTCCATATCACAGCAGCTCCACGCACAAGAGGATCGAGACAAACACAGCAAGCGTTTCTTGAAAAGAACCAGTCTTCATTTTGTAGTTACAGTGGATGTGGATGTCCAGCAGTAATTTCAAACTGGCCAGAGTAGCTCAGTGTGCAAAGCAGCACTGATCCCTAGCCACAGAGCTCTCACAGCAAGGCTTTTTCTCAGTTTGTATTTTTGCTCACTGGCCTTGGCTAACTGCTTTATCCATCTTCCCACTGTTCCAGTGTGTTCCCAGTACCTGCTGCATGGTTGGCTTGTGGAGCACTGCTTAATATGAACAGCTCATAGCCATGAACTTCATTATACAAATCATCAAATGAAATATAAGTGGGTTTTTAATACCCTTCTTGGGCAATGTCAAATGTTCAGGTCAGCAAGACTGTGAAGCCATGAGAAGAAATTCCCTGTGATATTGGGTCTCATTAAGTCTTACCACACATATCTAGCTACTCTTTTGTGAAAAAGTTAAACAGCAATACAATATATTTGAAAATAGCTGTTTCATTTATTGTTTAAAAACAATAAATATATCCCTACTTACTCTCTTTAAGCAGAAACAGGCATTACTGGCATAGTTAGAAAACCCTTTGGTTTTGTTTTACAAAGATGATGTAACAAGCTGTAATAAACCAGTATGGAATTTTCTCCCAAAATTGGACCTTTTCATGTTTCTTTCTCCTACCACATAGTCTTCTAAGTTATGTTAAATAGTAACTAACAAAACTATGCTGTTGAATTATTAACCAAGCCATAGCTTTCCTTGTTTCATGGTTAATTTACTTCATACTTTCAAGTGAACTTGTGCCTGATTCCCAAATACTGCAGAGTGGTTGCAAGTTCAACCTAGCAGAAAAAAGGATTTCTGTTTTGCACCAGCAAAGTTTCATTATTTATTTTTTGTTGCTGTTTTAAACTAGAGTTGATAAAACAGGAAAACCCCCCCTGCGTGATTTGCTTTCTGCATGAATGATTTAAAAAAATATACAAATGATGGATCAAAAGTTACAGAATTATTCAACCATGTTTCCTAAAATACCTGAAGCTTCACAATGGTTCAGTGGAAAGACAATATATCAAAAACCAAATGAAGATGAGAGACATTTACTTCAAAACTTTCCACTGCCAATTTCACAGTTAACTCATGGCAATACAAGAGAAAAAAAAAAATAACTATATTATTTCTAGTGCAGGCACACTTCAACCTGCCGGCACACAAAGTACTGATTTCCACAGAGCTGAATTTTATTCTTTCCTTCTTTTTTTATTACTCCACTTTGAGATTATCCAGGGAATACATATTGATACCTACCTTATTTCTAAAAGACTTTATCTTGAATTAGAAGCAGAATCAAACTTTTCAAATACTGGACTGTACCCAAGAATTTATGTCAAAAATAAGTATGAATTTTTTAGATTTCAGCATTCAAGTCATCGATTTTGAGTTCAAGGCTCCTAACTATCTTCACAGGTTTGCCTGTGAAGACTCCCCCTCCTCTCTCCTACACCACTCTGCCTAATTTGGGAAGTTTAGAAACAGAACCAAGGGCTTCCTTTGGGCAACACAAGACTCATGCTACTGAAGCAATCCTTCAATACACAGCATGAAAGCAAAGTGTTCCTTTGCCACTTGCTGCAAGACTAAAATCTGGAACACATTTCTCTAAGATGAGGGAAAGGTACAAAAGGTTGTTTAAAGATTGGGTCCTAAGGAAAGATTACTTAGAAGATTGAACTATTGATCTAATTCTCCTCCTTGCCTCCCACTAATCTGATCTCTTCAACAATTTTGTTCTCATCAAGAAATTTCATCATCATTTGTCAGAGAAGAGACAAGAGGCAAATCCTACATGTTCTGAGAAAATTTGCTGCTGTGCAGAGGACACAAAGCCCAAGTAATTTCTTCCAATGAGGGGACGACTACAGCTCTGAACTCTGTTTTCAAGTCTAGCTGACTCACATGAGCAACCAGCATATGCATATGGCTTTGAAACAGCTATAGCATGAGCTGTGACCTGTTGATCCTCCCTGGCAGCAGAAAGAGACATGAGGGCACCCTGCATGCGTGGACATCAAGGGGAGAAGGGGTAGGGAGAAAGCACACACTTATTTAACGACTGTCAGTGCAGTGTTCTGCAGATCTCCCAGCTCGTGCCCAAGCCATCCACCAGCTCACAGCTGTACTTGCAAAAACAGAAGGTCAGACCAAAGGTGCAAGGGTCACTCAGCAAGCTGTGCCTAGCCATGCCTAAGAGTGAGCCAGCAGGAGCTCTAGCCAAATACAGTAGTTGAAAGGGCTCAATCAGCCATCCAGTCGGGTCTCAAACGCTTTTGAATGAACTGGTCCCAGTCCAGCTCAGGGATTGCAATACCCATGATGAATATTGAATGGGAATGAACGATCATGGAATTCTCCTTCCAGGCATGATAATGCCATCTCCTTGTGTGGGCAACCCCCAGTATCTAGAGAAAGCCAGAAACTGCTGATAGCTCCTGATATCTGCTGTGGGTGGGACCTCCAAGAAAATGATATTTCTCTGGAAACTTTTTTTTTCCCAGAAGCAGCAGGCACTTGCCATTCCTCTGACTCATGCCAGGAGTAACAGCAATACTTTATTTTCTACTCAGCTTTTAAGTCAAGAGCCCCCTTTTGTTAATACACGTAAAGTCTCTAATAATAAATGCAAGTTTTTCATCCAGTGTGCGGGGTCTGTTCGTAACAAAAGACTGAGAGTGAAGAAAAAAAGAAAGCGAGCAGGTCCAAACCTACTCGTACATTCAGGTTCTTGTATTTTATTTTCTGACAAAGTTGACTCTGAATTAATTAATGCCATGATTTCTTGTGTATCTCATTGGGAATATGGACCCAAGCCTGCACACTTGCAGGCTCAGCCTAAGAGATGCAAAGCATGTAGGCACCAGTTGAACTTTCCTCAGACCAGTATCAGCCTTGCACTCCAATTGTATGTGTGGCTCTCACTCACATGCAAAAGCTGTACACTGAAGAGTAGATAATAAGGGTGTATTGAAGATTATTGGAAGCTAATCTACAGGCAGTTGGGCCCATAGATTAGCCAACAGTCACGCTCTTCACAGCACAGTTGATTTAAGCCATGCCTTGTAATCAATCCATGTTTCTTGTACCAACTCATTGGAGAAATGCGTTTTCAAGGAAAAACGGTAGCAAGTCCTATATATGTAACAGCGAAGTCTATTCATCGATGGTATTCTATTTTCAACAGCTGCTTCATACCCATGTATTTTAAAAGACACACTGGTGCTACTTCAAAATCTCTGGGATTAAAGTCATGATCTAAAAGCTTATTCAAGTCATGTTGAAACATAGCAGGCTGTGAGGCTGAACACAGCCTGATAACTAGTCTAATGTAGATATTAAAGTTATTTTTAGGAATCTAGCATATATGGCCTACATTTAAGGTCAAAGTGGGTAAATCTCAAAGTTACTTCCACTCCTCTCACTGTACTGTGTCTAGCTGCTCTCACATCAAGTAGGATTTTTTGGTAATACAGGTTGTTAGTAAGCTGGTAAATTATTTCACAATTAATCTTGGATGGCTTATGTGCTGCCATCACAGGGATATTACCCTCTTAAAATTTTGGTCAGACCATCAATGCATCCTTTGTATTTCAAATATTTCAAGCTGTGGTAATAGCCTTTTTTTGCAAATGAGATTCCTAAATATCTCCCTTTGAGAATGAGGACATCATGACTAATGGCCATGCTTCCAAAAATCACCAGATCTTCAGAGGTTTTCTGTGAACTTAATTTTCAGAGACACTTAAACACTTCATATATCATCAATCCCAAGTGCTGTGGTTCAATATTAACACTTTTGAAGAGATAGAAGTTGAAGGAAATTGAGGAATAGAACATTTGTGTCTTGGTTTGAAAGACAGGTGTCTGCCAAGGAAGGTAGGAGCCTCCCTTGAAATGAAAAATGCAACCCCCTTCCCTCCAAATTATTATAATTTTGAAATTAGGGGCTTTCAGGCAAAGGTATAAGGAATAGGAATAACAGTTTCTTACTAAAACATATATATATATATATACATAAATATATATATGTATGTATAACAAGGCACACAAACAACAATAGCTATGGCAGTGACAGCAAACAGAACCAGTAACCCAGTGCCAGCCTCCTCGGCTCCAGGCCCTTTCCCCGTTGGTGCAGTTACGGTCACAGCCGGCAGCGGCGCTGGCGGCTCCCGGTGAGCAGGGCGGGTGCGGTGGTTCCCCCTGGGCAGCCGATCCCGGTGTCCGGCCGGACCCTCGGGAACAGCAGGCTGGAACAGCAGGGACGAGCACAAATCCCGGGTGGCAGAGGAGATGCACCAAACTCCAGAGCTGCAGCGGGAGCCCCGGCAGGTCTCAGCAGGCAGGGTGTGCGGGGCTGCAGTGCAGCGAAGGCTCGAAGCAACGGCGGGAGCAGAGCGGCTGCAGCCCGGCTCCCAGTGGGGCAGGGAAAGGCGGCCTTGGGAATCCCGGGGTTTCTCCCTGAGGCACGGTAGAAGGAAGGCAGCCGAAAAAGCAGAAACCTGCAGTGCTGACACACGCCGAGAGCAACTCACTCCCAAGCCCAGGTGAAAGAGAGTGGCCAGTTGGACCCCTCTGCCTGTGGCCAGGTCTTTTGTCTCTCCTAAGCACCCAGCAATTTGTTGTCCTGGCAACATATATGGGAAAAATTCCTCAATAGACAAAGAAAACAGAAGGGGAACTCCTAAAACCCCAACAATTTGTCAGACTGAACTCCCATGCCAAGTGACTGTTACAGTTATCAGAAAATCACAGAATCACTTAGGTTGGAAAAGACCTCTGAGATCATTGAGTCCAACCTAAAAGCTACAATTCTCGAGCTCTTAAAAAAAAAAATAAAGAACATGTGGTTAGTGTGAATACAGTTGGTTCAGAATATGCAAAAACCAATGGCTGGCCAACTGGAGACAAGCAGCAAATCTTGGGTTTATAAAATACCCAACAACTGACTGAACCTGCTTCCCTTTCTCTGCATCCGTATTATCATAGCATTTGAAGGGATGAAGCTACCAGCAGAAACATTACAATAACTGTTTTATACCTTTGTAGTTTTTTTCCCTACAGAAGCAGAAGCCACAGCAGAAGACCTTTGTTTGGTGTGCGAGTACATTAACTCTACCTCAAAAACTGCTGGGACTTGTTCCCAGGTGAAGAGTGGCTACTTCAGTTTCTAAAACATGGGTACGATAATGTCAAAATTGTTCTATCTAGCATTTCTAGATAGCATCCATCTCAAAAGCTGGGCTTGTCAATTATAACTACAAATGCCTCTGAAAATTTGGATTGCTTCATTGAGTCAGTCCTCAGAAAAAAGTGGACATCAGTCTCCTCTGGAAATAAAAAAAAAAAAACCAAAAAAACAAACAACAACAACAACAACAACAACCAAAAAAAACCCCACCAAAAACAAACAACCCCCCCCCAAAAAATACCAAAAAACAAACAAACAAAAAAAACCACCACACTTCAATTTGCAAGATTTCTAGTTTCTAGCAGTCCAATAATAATTCCTAAACAGGATATTTGAAAAGAAGACTAAAGTTTCATATTATTTTTAAAACCTCCAATAGTTTTCAAAATCATTTCAGCTGGATGTCAAGCTGGCAAAGAACAGGAGTCCCTGTCACACAGAGACAGTACAAAGAGTTACTCAGGATTGTGCATATCAATATCTGACAGCTGAGTACTTAAATGTGAAACCAAACCTGAAAGAAAAACTACCTATAAGGATTAATTCTCTAATGCAAAATCCACAGTGTTATGTTCCAGCCACTGCCTGCAGCCTTGTTTACCTTAACTTCACCTTATTTTTTAAATGAAGTGTCATAAATGGCATACAGGTCTCAAGATCGTTCTTAAGGGGAAGATTACATCTCAATTACAAAAAGTACACCCAAACAGACAAAGGTGTCTTCAGGCCAATAAACCAATTGCTTTTGTCTATAACATGTAGTTGTGAGTATAACAATATTGCCTAGGGGCAGACCTTTGTCCTTGGCTGACTCTCATCTGTCACCACAGAGGGCACACACAGAGTACAACCAGCAGCCAAGCCTTGCCCAAAGTACAAGCAGCACCAGCAAAGAGCACTTTCAGAAATGGAAATGAGATCATAATATTTTTGTAATTTTCTACTGTAACTAAATACCATAACTCGTAAGTCCAGCCACATTAATGTAATTTCCTGATTTTACTTTATGAAGACCTAACTTGACAGCTAGCAGCATTGATTTCCACACCTTAATTATATGACCCATGGTAAGCTTTTCTGCTTCTAACCAATTTTAGCAGAATTTCTTTTTTTATTACATCAGTATCTCCTGATTTTGCTCCTGAACAAATAATGTTCTTCTGTTCAAGTAATCTACATGGTATACTCTGCATGGTGATTATTTTCACATCCCATTTGAAGGTGTTATTCAGGTCAACAACTGACAATGACAGGAGATAATAAAAAGAGTCTACTCAACATTTCAAACACTTCTTCACTGACACGTCAGTATTTTAAAATTAAGTAAATAATATGTTCATGCTGCTGCACGTTAGGATGAAGGACTTTTAATGATCATCTACACTTACAGCAACTCAGATTTCCTTGTTCAGGCCCTATCTTTTGGCACTGGGATAAACACTGTGAGCAGCTAAGTTCTGCGTAGGTTACTTTACACTGGGCATCCAAACCTCAAATAAAAAAATAAAAAAGGAAGAAAGAAAAAATTAAAACTGCTTAAACCCCATAAATTATGCATACCTTTCAGTCTGAGACTTCAAAGTTTTCAAATAGTTAGGTAAACATTATCATTTTGATCATGTTGTCAAATTATTTTGCCCATGTTTTCTCCAAATTAGGACCTATGCCAAGGTCAGGTCTATTGAGAGACAACTATTCTCGCAGCAATAACTTTTCCACTCAAACCAATAACTGAAACCAAATTTAGCACATCAGTAAAGCACTCACACAAGCAGACACCGGTCTCAACAGAGACTCCCAGTCACTGGTGTTTATCATCATCATCAGGTGAGGGAGGTGTTTGCCCAAGAGTTCCTCTGCCATCATACTTTATTCTCTGTGATTTGACTAAAAGCAACAAGAGAGCAATTCTGAGCTATGTACTCACACAGCCAAGAGAAAAAGAAAATCTCAGCTGGGAGGTAGCAAAGGCAGCCTTGCCTTCCAGCCAAGTCCTGGACCTCTCTCCTCCTCACTCTCTCCTTGGCCGAGGGAGATCAGCAAGCAGCACCACTCTCAGCTGAGATAAGGCGAAGGTTTCCTTTGCTGCCTAGTAAAAGGGCAGGAGAAAAAGCAGTCATGCAGCCTGACTTTGATTACATCAGGACAGCAGCAGGTACAGGGATGACAGGTAGCCCCTGCCCGCAGTTGCAATCCACCATTCTGTCTGTACTGCACATTAAAATGGATGTCACTTTTAGGCCTGGGACTTCAAACCACAAGCCAGCAACTCAGCTTCAGCTCAAGAGTAATGACAGCTAAGGTAAGCAGCTGGGGCCCAAGCTGAAATTATACATTAAGTTCAAAGTGCATCTTGGACTTCACCCCTTCCTCCCCAGGGATTAAAAAAACCCAGTGATCACTACACAAAATTTTCCACTCATGTTAAGGGTACAAAATCCATCTTACTGAGCCAGACCCATGGAGAACCTTGCCCAGAGGCAGGGGGACACATGATACTCAACACCCCCTAGAGTCCCTCATTCTGGTGCTCCCCTAGCACCTACAAGAACTGGATTATGAATGCTAAAAAATATCCCTGCTTATCCCCTATCTGTTCATGGACCAGTCATCCCTCACAGTTTGTCCATCTTTTTTTGCATCTGCTCACATTGTGTCTGCCTCCACGACATCCAGAAGTCCACTATGGACTGTATTAAAGCACGCTTATCTGTTTCAAATTATTTAAATTCATTTCCTAGCTCTACTGTGGTAAAATTTAGTGAATAACAGTTCATCTCTTGCCTTCACCAATTTTATAAACCTCAGTCATAGCCTACTGCAGACATTTCTGTTTCGAACTACAGAGTCCCAGATTTTTCAGTCTCAGCTACTGCATTCCCTTTGTCATTTTGAGTAGTTACAAGAGCAGCAATTAAATCCCCTGTGCCTGCCTTGAAATGCAGAAGCCAGGACAGCACATTACCTCCAACTTCTGTTAGTATTCAGCTGTAACTGCCTCCAGTATTCAGCACAGCTGGGAAGAGTGCTTTGGAAGTAGGACTGTTATTCATGCCAGCACAGGATTGAGTGAGTCCCTGATATGGTTCTGAAACAATTAAGTAGGCCCAAACTGTGCCTAGTCCTCACTTTTGAAAAACGTACACCACAAACCGTATGCGTTTAAAGCATCTTCCCCTAACAAGGCATAATTTTTATATTTGCAGAAAAGCCCTTTTGTATCTTTTAGAAGCTTCACAAAATACATGATTCACTTTTCAAAATGAAATCAACCTTCCTGTTTTTCAAGAAAACTACATCTCCAACAGTTGTCTTTTATACAGCTGATCGAACAAAATTCAAACAATTAAGAATCCCATAATCAATGTCTCTCTACTAACTGAAATATAACTACATCTATACAAAATAAGCCTTTCTTGATTCAGATTGGGAAAGAAAGAATCCTCTAAAGTAATGCTTCCCCATTTGGTGAGTTATCAGAACCAATTTATTGTTGTTCCTAAGCCTGAAAGACAAAAAAGACAAACTTGAGTCCCAGAGTATTAGTTATGTGTAAAAGAGACTCCAAAACAAAACCAAAAATTACTGAAACAATTTTACCCTCCTATCGCCACGCATAAAAAATCAAATTAAAATAACTTTTTAATTTCTCCAAAGCGTTACACTCTCAACCTTTGGCACAAGAATCAGGACTCCATGCTTTGCTGAGCCAGAAATGCACATAACTTTTTAAACATGGTATTACCAGTGTGATTTCCTCAAAAAAAAAAGAACAATCTTCTGTGTTATGGGCATTGCTCTTATGTCCATTTTAAATCTGAATAAAATCTGTGATTACAAAAGATATTAGAAAAATTGCAACCCTGATCTCTTAAAAAGAGGAAAAGTGGAATCGGAGTTAAATGATACTGGATGGCACCGTGCAGCACCAGGCTGTGGTGGAGCTGAAGACAGAATATGCAGCATGAAGATAAGACTAGGAAGGAAAAAGAAGGGCAGAGGTTCACAGTCTTCTTTGCAGCTTGCCTTTTATCTGAATACCTATCTGGAATAAGAGAATATTAATTGATTTGCATGAATGCATTCATCTGAGGCACTGGAATGGTTTGCACAGACAAGGTGTGGATGCCCCATCCTTGGGAGGGTTTAAGGCCAGGTTAGATGGAACTCTGAAGAACCTGGTCAAGTGAAAGGTGTCCCTGCACCTGGCAGGTGGGTTAAAAGTAAATGATATTCAAGGTCCCTTCCAACCCAAACCATCCTATGACTTTATGTAGAATTCTTATTTTT
The DNA here is from genome assembly GCA_013399195.1 of Dicrurus megarhynchus. Lineage (NCBI taxonomy): Eukaryota > Metazoa > Chordata > Aves > Passeriformes > Dicruridae > Dicrurus > Dicrurus megarhynchus. Next base: position 280,627 of record VXAD01006095.1, read on the forward strand.
CTTTCCTATGTGAGTCTAGTAAAAAACCAAAAAAAAAAAAAACAAACAAAAAAAAAAAACCCACAAAAAAACCCCCCACAATTTTAACATTGCAGTGATTTTTAGTTACATCATATTTTAAAAAGGGTTTCGACGTCAGTGAGTTACAATGAGTCTTACACATCTGTCAGAGCTGAACTCCAGAATCATGCACATTGGGTTGCCTTCTGACTGTTCACGGTTTACTCTTTTGTCAGCTCACACAGCATGCTATTTCCTTCTGCAGAAAATAAATTCGGGTGTTTGTTACTCTGCAAGATACCCTCCTTGTTCTCCTGAATATCAGGAAGAACACAACCAGGTTGGAGAAGCCTTTATCCCACTATGAAGAAAAGCTCATGAATATTCAATCACTTCTGAAATGACCTCAGGGTGAGGAGTAGCATTTACTTTAGAAAGTAAATAGTTATCATAAGTTTTCAGACCTGTCCTAGTAAACAGATTAACCATATCATGTCTTGGAGTAAAAGTTGAAAAGGTTTGAACCTTCTGTTATCTCTGCCAAATCTCTCACTTTTCAGTGTGAGGTATGCCTGACCTAGAAATAGATTTTATTCAGAGGATGGAGACTAAAAGTCTTTGTGTGGCATAGGTGAAGAAGCAGAAGAGAATGTCAAAAAGAAAAGCTTCATTTGGTCACTCACTTGGAAAAAAGCACAACCACTTGAATTCTTATCAGTTAGAGATAGCCTGTGGGTATGTTGCTTCTCTTTAAATCTTTTATTTTCTTTGTTAGCTTTCAACATCCTTTTCCCTTTCTGATATAATGCTTAAAAAAAGAAAAAAAGAAAAGAAAAAGAAAAAGCCCTCAGAATGATGGAGATCCCACAAGACACAAATATATTTGACATTTGTGATAGAGAGCCTTGAAAATGGACCAGAATGAATGAATCAGTCTACAGTCATCAACACAAAAACCTCAAGCACCCACATCTGAGCAGAATTCTAAAAGCCTGCATTAGAAAAAGCAACGTTAACCTTCCTGTAATGAAGTAAACCAAACCTTCCCTAAAACCCTGTCCAAAAGAGGGATAAATTTAAACAATCAAAGAATGGAATTAGACCACATTGTTTCTTCAGTTAAGGCACTAGTTGGTTCAGCATCACCTTTTAACTTGTCTTATATCATGAAACGATTGAATCCTCAGAACCTGAAGATGTCACTTTATTCTAAAATATCAGCTAAATCAGAATGTTTTATTTCCTAAATGGATGTAAGTTCAATTTTTTGTGCATCTCCAAGTAACTGTTCATTCAATTTTCAGAGAGCCTATGTTTGTACTTTTGCCAGTAGATTTCAGCCATACCCTATCAACAGACTAGCAAATGCAGAAGTTCACAATTTCACAAACACACACATTTGCAAAGCACCATAGTTACCACATTTTTGGTTTGATATAAACTCTAGCAGAAGGTTAATGTAGGATGGACTCCCAAAAAGTGAAGCTCAAAGACAGATTTGAAGTAGGAGGAGCTGTTGATCACAAATGCCTGTTGTTAACAGATTTTATTCTTTTAAGCAGTGGCAGAGGGTAAGAAAAGAATGAATGTGTTGAAAACTATCGTGAGGAAACTTAGAAACAGGATATTCTCTCTCCAGATCTTTATTATTTCCATGGCATTACAAACAAGAATGTGAAATACAGCTTCCTTGCTACACAAATATAGGCATGTGGAAGAAACAAACAAATGTCATTTACATTTGTAAATGTAATTTACACTACTATATAAATACCATAATGTGCATCATCTCCTTTCAGTTGGAAGAGGAAAACAAGTGTACAGAAGATCCTAACTTGGAAGGGACCCACAGGGATCACTGAGTTCAACTCCTGGCTACACGTAAAGTAATTCAAAAGTTAAACCTTATATTTAAGAGCATTGTCCAAACACTTCCTGAACATCAACAGCCTTAGAGCCTTGATCACTTCCCTAGGGAGTTTGTTTCAATGCTTAAGCACTCTCTCAGTGGTCCTATTATCCCACCTGAATTTCTCCCAGTGCAGCTCTAAGCCATTCCCTGGCATTTCATCACCAGATACCAGAGAGGAGATACAGGCATTTCCCCCTCTGCTCTTACCCCAGGGTAGGGTTGGCACTTTTAGCCCCCAGGGCACACTGTTGACTCATATTGATCCTACTGTCAACCAAAACCCTAGATTCCTTGCTGTAGGGCAATATTCCAGCCTCTTGTCCCCCAGTCTGTACACACGTCCAGGATGATCCCACCCCAGATGGAGAACCTGGCATTGGTGCTTGCTGCATTTCATACAGTTGGAATGGCCCAGTGCTCCAGTCTACAAAGATCTCCTGAAAGACCTCCCTTCCCATGAGGGAATTGACAGCTCAGTTTAGTATCACTGGCAAATTTACTTAGTGTGCACTTGACTCCTGTGTCCAGGTCTCTGATAAAAGCACTGAAGAAAACTGGTCCTAAAACTGAGCTGTGGGGAACACCACTAGTGACTGGGGCGATGTCACCCCTTTACTACTTTGCTTTGGGCCCAATCTTTCAGCCAGTTGTTCAGCCATCCTATCGCATTCATGTCTAGCTTTATGCTTGACCAGAAGGATACCAAGACTGTATCAAAAGCTTTCTCAAAATACAAATAACACCAACCAACCAAAACACCAACATATTCACATATTCACTACCATCCTTTTGTCCAGTAGGTAGATAACATTCTCACAAGAGGATATTAAATTAGTAACCTGACTTTGCTTTCATTATATCACGTCGACTTTGACCAATGACTGCGTTGTCTTCCAAGCATTTTCAGCTAACTCCCAGAACAATTTTCTCCATAGTTTTACCAGGCACCAAAGGAGACTGGCAGTCCTACAACTACCAGGGTCTTCCTTCTGGCCCTTCTCAATAATTGGAATGATTTACCAACTTCCAGTTGACCAGGACCTATCCAGATTCCCAAGACTGTTTATAAGTGAGAGAAGTCTCACAATAACATCAACAACTCTTTCAGTACACTCTGCTTTATCTCCATCCCTATTTGTGAGCTAACCAACCTCATCAAGTAACAGACCAATGTTTTATTGAGTCCCCCTTTTGCCATTAACATGATTAAAGCCTTTTGTGATCCCACATCCTACTGCCCAGCTCCAAATCCAATGGAGTTTTAAGCCATATGAATTTTCTCCCTGCAGTGGCAGTATCTCTGTCATCCTCCTGTAAAACCTGAGCAGACTTCCAAAGTCCATATACTTTGATGCTCTGGAATTACCTGTTCATGTGGTCTTAAATATTGACCAGCATTTATGGACCCCAATTCCTTCAAAAGCAGATTCTGAGGAGACCTGACTAACTAGATCCTTGAGCAGCCTACTACAGTCTGCTCTCCCAAAAGCCATGGATGCTTGCTCTGCTAACGGAGCTTTCTTCATATCACCAAAGATTTTAAACTCTACCACTTTGTGGTAATTGGGGCCAAGACAGACACCAACCATCATTTCATCCACAGAACAACAACAGATCCAGGAGGGCATTTTCGTTAGTCAGCTCCTTTGGTACCTGTATCAAAAAGTAATCTTCAAAGTGTTTTGGGATTTTCCTGAACCTATTATTGTCTACTGTATGACAGTCCCAGCTAACATCTCTGAAGTGGAAATTGCCCATAAGAACAAGGGTGAGCGATGTAGTGATTTCCCTTAATTCCTTCTAGGATAATACACTGTTGTTACCATGCTAGTTGAGCGAGCTTTGGTAAACTCTGACAATATTTGTTTCATTAGTTTTTGTACCAGTCCTTACCCAGAAGTTCTCCACCACGTCATCTTTAACTGTGAGTGCTGTGCAGTCCAGCCTGTCCCTCACACAGAGCACTCCCCCTCCTCCTTGCCTGCCCCACCCACCTCTCCCTGAGGAGCCTATAAACACCGCTGCACCCCATCTGGGCTCTTCCCACTAAGTCTCACTTATGACAGGGATGTTTTAGCTCCGGGACTGAGGCAAAGCTACCATCCCCTCTTGTTTATCCCACATACTGCCTGCCTTCACATGCCAACATTTCAGATGCCCAGTGCACTCAGTTACATTATGGTGCAGCATGAAAGCCCACATTAGCACACCATCATTCAGAATCCAGGTATTGATAGGCTACCTGTTTCTTTCACTGTCATTCCCTACAATTGGGAGGACAGAGGAAAATGTTACCTGCATTTCCAATCCCTTTTTCAATCTCCCCAAGGCCTTGAAGTCTCTTTTGATCACCCTTGGACTTCTAATTACAGCTTCATTGATACACACAGGAAAAAGCATGTATCAGGCTAGAAAGTCTCCTGTTAATATCTTTTAACACGAGCCCCAGAAAAGCAGCAAGCTTTCCTTAAGGGCATGTTTGGTCAGCAGATCAGACCTGCTGCTCCTCTCATAATTATAAATTTACATTTTTTGTTCATGGAAGCAATTGTAATGTGGGTGTTAAAAAACTTCTCTGCCCAGCCATCCAGGATCCACTTGCACCATCTGAGATGGAACTGAAGCCCCTTCACAGCTACACACCCCACACTCACAGAGTCAGACCAGGCTTCCTCACCACTTCAACTGTAGGTTTCCCATAGCAGAATCTCAGACTCACAGATCCTTCAAATAATTTAATCTTGGTACAATAACTAAATAACAACATAACAATTTTAATGTTTTGGGTGCCTCCAAGGAGGGACCTGAAACAAATGAAACCCTAGTTTTTATACCCTTGCAGTCTAAGTGTGCAATGGTCTGGGGATTCTCAGCTCCTGCCCTGTCTCTGTGTCCTGTCACCTGGCTGGTGCCACTCTGCAGCTCACACCCAGCTTGCAAATGGATCTACTTGCACCGAATGTATTTCTCAACATGGGAAATAAGCTGATTTGACTTTAATGACTCCTCAAGAATGGGTGGGTCATTTTCAACCTCATCGTGTCCCAGCCCATCCAACTGCAGAGCCTGGTATCTGTTGGGTAAGGGCACATGGAGAGGCAAGGAGACACGGAAAAGGTTCTCTCCCTGTCCCCAGCAGAGACTGATTTCCTTTTACCTCTGTCCCTCAAGTCACTGCCTTCTGCCTGGGGAGAGAGTGCAGGATACCCCTTGCCAGGTGTGGTACCTAGTTAACATTTTTGTTCCAGACAGGACAGCAGGGTTCCATCAGTCAGCCCCTCTCTCAGGCTCACAGGTGCTCCTCAACCTGTCCACTGCATCCCAAAGCTCGGTCAACAATCAGAGCAGCTCTTTATGGATGCTGAAAAAGCTTCAGCAAGGAATTTCTTCAGCTCTCAGCAGCATTTTGTGAGAGCTCTGTCTTTCCCATGCAAGTAATTCAAAACAATGTTACAGTTCTGTAAACTTCTGCATCTGCTAGTTGTTTTTCACCATTGTTACGGTTTCAACTAGAAAAACATTTAGAGATGGGTGTCTTAGAACTTGGCCAATCACCTTAAGGGGTGGATGGACGACAGAACCAATTACTTTATGCCATTTAACACACTTTTTGTGAACTAACATATAAAAACCTCTAAGAAGTTATTAAATCACTTCGGCCTCCGTTTACCCTGAGCTTGGACTCCGTGTCGTTTCTCCGTTCAGTGGCGAGAACAGCGGCAGCTCTTCTACCTGGGTACACCTCCCACAGACATTGTCACTGCTGACCTCAGACAACAGCCAATAACCTGGGCATACCATGCAGCTGGAGATCTTGAGAGCTGCATGCTCCCCTGGGAACTCTCTCTGGATATCTTTCTCAGTCCCAGCATCCACTGATACCACAGGGGGACACAGAGGATGTGGCTCCCTGTCACCATTCCTCAAGACCCCTGCAGGGCGTTATGGCTGGTGGTGGGTGGTCTGGCTGGCAAAGCTGCTGTTGCTCAGTGTCTTGGTTCCCTCCAGCAGCTGTCTCTCCTTCCTGCCGCCTGGTCCCTCCCCACATACAGCCTGAGGGCCTCGGTCACCCAAGACCCCCATCAGGCATTCACCAGGTTCATTGCAAGCCTGGTGCTCCTCTCAGCACAGGACAAGCTGCTACACTGCTGGTACTGCTGCTATTACCCTCCTCCTGGCACACAGTGAGTGCTGCCATCAGCTTCCCAGGGTTTGACTGTGTCTTGAAAACAGATTAAAGCCTCCTACAAGTGACTGAAATGGAACAGTGTGAGGACGTTGTTCCCTCATCACTAACTCAGTATTAATTCAACTGTGCTAATGTGCTGAGAGTCAGTAAGTGCCCAATAAACAGGGGCAGCCCTGCTGAGCAGCCAGTGCTGCTCCTTGCACCAACCAGGGGCCTCAAAGTGAGGAAAAGTTTCCTTCTAGGTTATACCTGCTGCCTCTGTCATGACTGTCACGATGACCAGATAATCTTCAAAAGCAAGATGGACAAATAAGAAAGAAGAAAACCAAAATCAAGGCCACAGCATGGGCAGCTGATTTGCCCAAAGACTAAGCCAAGATGAATATTAAATTCTAAAAGTAATGATATAAATTAATTTTTAAAACTGAATGACGGAACACTTGTTCGCATGCCTTGGAAGTTAGCTGCTGGACATATGGACGGTTTGCAAGTGTCAGGACTACATGTAGATAAATCCAGTTAATAAAATCCAAGCCTGTTGTATGGTAGATACACACAACACAGCTTTAAGACATTAAAAAAACAAAACAAAACAANCCCAAGCCACTCATGTTTGGCAAGTTTTTCAGAAACTGAAGTTCAACTATGACCTAATATCTAGAAAGGTATTAGAAAATATAAACCTAGTAGCTTACACATAGGTAGTGATTTTTTTAGTTTATGAACAAGAGTAATACTGAGGAACTAGAAAGCTTCAAATTAGATTACTGCAGCAGCCATTTGAAACCTCCTTCACATAGGGACACGTACCTTAAATACATAAAATATTCCATGTTTACTTCCAAGTGAAAAAGCATCACAGAAGCCAATGCTTGCAGTATCTTGGACTTTGAAAAACCCAGTTATATATATTTAAGAAGCTAACAAACCCAAAAAAGCAACAAATCCATTTCTGGTCCTTACCTTCCAAAATCACACACAGAAGTAAAAAGTGAGGAGCAACAACCACTCTTAATATAGCAAAGCAATCATCCATTCTCAGCCAAGAACTACTGCCTCTAAACTAAAAACCTTCTCCAACAGAGGGTTTTTAAGGGGTGTCTAACACCTCTTGCCCCACATCTTGCTATCCTTTCCATGGAGCAACCACTGGCTGTGCCTCCCATTCCAGCCAGGCTAGACCTTGGGGTGACTGCACCTTGCTGGGTGCCATCAGAGAGGGGCCTGTGTTCTGAACCCTCCAATGGCAGGCAGAGGAAAACCCTGCAGGGTTTCAGGTGCCAGGCAAAGGTGGCCACAGGCACCACAGCAGACATGCTTTTGCAGCAGGGGTAAAACCACACGTCCTTTGGGAATGGTATGCACGTAAACGTTTACCAACAGGATGAGGTCATGTAATCTCAAGCTCAAAGCAAAGGGAGCAAGGTACCCAGATCAAAGTATGTCCAAGGCAAACACTGAAGCCTGGAGAGAGGCAGGGTGATGGCTTCCCTGAGCAGTGAGTGTATCCCAGAACTCTGTGCTCAAGTTCACTGTCCCTTATTCACTCAGGGGCGTGGTCACAGCTCAGAAACCTATTTTTCAAGTGCCAATTTTCAAGAACACAGCTTTTCATAGAAAATGATTGCACTCAGAAAAGTAAACACCTCAATCAGCCAGAAGGCCAGTAATTAACATTTGGAATAAATACTGGAAGCTATCAAGGTATCTTGTGCAAATACCATGAGCTGCATTTGGACATAGTTCTGGACAATTCAAGGTGCTGACAGGTGAGGTTATGCATGGTCCTAACGCGTTTAAAAAATCCTGCCCAGCTCTTTCTCCGTGCCCATGTGTTTTGTTCCACCGAGGAGCTGCTGCTTAGGTTCTGCTGCCAGTTTCAGTCCCCAGGAAAAGCGAGAACAAGACTGGCAGGTGGGTCTGAAGCCACAGGATCTTAAAAACATTCATCTCCCCTCAAACCCTTGGGTGTAGGTCTGTCTGCTAACCCCAAGGACACGGAGTCCTCCGGGATGCACGGCGTGGCCGCCAGCTCCCGCTGCGCCGCGCTTCCCGGCGGTTGCCATAGCACTGAAAGGCAAACCTAGCAACAGGCACACAAGCCTCCCAAGCACACAAGTCCAAACCACATTTTTTAAATAAATTAAATTATCCAGCCTTGCCTGTTACCCAAAAAAAAAAAAGTACAACATGTTTCAAGAAGCTGTTAAGAATGTTCCATTTCTGTTCAGATGCACTAGAGAAAGGGTTTAATTACTGCTAAAATTAAATTATAAGTGCTGTGCCGTGACAAAATTAAAGTAGTTTGCAGGAAGATTTGCTTTTTAATATGCCTTTTGTAAAAACTATTCTTCTGGCAGTTATTGATGGTATAAGTAGTTATGTTAGGCATCAGAAAGCAAAATAAGAGTTTAGCTTTTATTTTAGATGTTTTTCTTGCAACCCTGATTTCTTTATGAAAACATGTGGTAGTACAGTAGTTTATTTGTTTATGTTAGCATCACAATCAGAGATTATTTTTGTCTATTAATAATCAGTCCCACTACATCTCTGGATCTTTACCTTCCATTTTCTTGTGCCTATCAACATGATTATTCAATACATATCTTAAGGGTCTCCAATGTCTTCAGAGGTGTACAAACTTTGCTTCCAAACTTCTCTACCTCTTCAGCTTCAAAGCCTTGCATACTAATATTTTAAATCTGTGATACATAATTAAAGAAACAGCCTGTGGAGGAAGCTAAGATCATAAAGCATTGGATTTCTGTGAATTTCACACAGTTAAGTGTATTCTACACAATAAAAATAAAGCCATTTCATAAAAAGGGTATAAAGTTCTATAAGCCAAATAGACATGAAGGAGATTGAAGAAATAGAGGAATGTCCTGCTGTTATTACCTTCTCTTTGTTGAAGGGTTTCTCCCTGGCTCAGATTATTTTTTTCCTGAGCAAAACATATTTACAGAAGGAATCCATTGGGTAATCATTTTTTCCCTCTGAAATCACAGCCTCTGAACTGTGTGAAGATCACTGGAGGGATAATTCCAACAAAAGTGCCCCACCAGGTTTTGCAACTCACTTCTTTAGAGAAATTCAGGCTGAATGAAGTGGTTCCACTCACTGCCCTTAGAAATTTCATTGGGATTGGTTTGACTTATCTGTTATGAAAAATTACCTACATAAATAAAACACTTCTCATCCAAGAGTCAGAAGGGAACACACAATGTTCTACTGAGTCCCTAAGGAAAGCAATCTCATCTTCATCCTGACAAAATTTACCCACATATCAACTTGGGAGAGGAGATAAGCAAGAGGGGACAAATTTCCCAAGTGCTAGGGAGGAATGCTCCTTAGAGGAGAGTGCAGAAATAGGATGGAGTATATCTGTGTGTCAACACCAAATAAAATGTAATTATATATTTTAGAGGTTCATCATTAAAGTAAACTTTGAAACATTATTTTTTTGCTCCTGCCTGCCCTCAGCATGGTCCTAAACCTCCCCACAACTCCAAAGCAGCATGCTCAAAGGCTGATTAGAAGCTTTTTGAAGGTTGTAATTTTATTCAGTATCTCCCCTGATGAATGCTGACTGTTCACATTCGTGTTGATATATCTGGAATCACAACTCATTAAATTGTTTCCATCTGCAATTGGTCTTTTCAGGGAAGGTGCTTGTGAATTAGAAACCCTTCCCCCTCACACACACTTACTACAGACAAATATTAGAATCAAGATAGTAACACTCGTGGCAAGTCAAGTATACACAGAAATTATACCATCTGGCACAATTAGTCAGCCTGAGGGCTGGTTAATGAACTGTAATATACTCAATCGAGCATGCATACTGAAGTTACAATTCTTTATGATACCCGTGGACATGTAAATTCAGCAGGGGACATAAGAAGCCTTTCTAGCACATAATTTATTTAGGGGTTTTTTTGGTATTCACAAGAATTGGAACGAAAAGCTTTTCTCCAAGACATTTCTGTATGCCTCTTGCTGTTTCTGTAGCAGTAAACAAATGATTTTTGGGGTTTATATGTGGCAGAAACAGTAAGAGACATCTAGTTCAGACAGAGGTTTTGATAGCTTTCAGCATTACACAAACACAGACACACCGAAAATAAATTTGGGGATTCCACCATCAAAATGTGATTTAAACAGTGTCTGCTGTATCAAGAATGAAAACATCACCATCCTCTGCACCTCATTCTTCTCCATACACTAATTAGCAGTGCCTGAGGAATCAGCTCTAATATGGTCATCCACCAAGAGCAGACAGCAGCTGTTAACTCCCCTCCACAGATACCATTACAGGACCCCATCATCTCACTGCCACTGAGAAAATTAGCATCTTAAATGTGTCACTTCATAGATTCTCCTGCGAGCTCTGCTGTGGCAACATTTCTGTTTAAATCCTCTTTTTTTCAGGGCTTCAGTACTCATATATGCAGAGAACAGTACTGTATGTGCCACTGAGAGGTCCTGACTCTTCACCAAAAATAAGAGTTAAAAAACTCCACACAGGTTTTAACAAATTAACCATGTGAACACTTGCCCTAATGATGGCACCAAATTAACTTCTGTATAGCCTCTGATACAGTGTATGCACATCTCTAAGCAAGCATACATCTATGTCATAAAATCATATTTATTAAACTCAATTTTATATATATATGTGTGTATATACATATATATGTATGTGTTTATATATACACACACACATTTTGTCCCAAGCACAGGATTTAAAATCACATCTTGCTTATGTCGAGTACTTATATTTCCTCGAAAGACACACAAATATTATGCAAATTTTTCTGGCATCCTTTTTAAGGGCAACCTTAAAAAGGAAGAGAATTCTCTTTGTGCCTTACCTAGTGCGTTCTCCACTGTACTGTGTGAATTTCCTCAAAAGAAATATTTTTTTTGTTTACAAGAATTATGTAGCAACAGGAGGAGCTGTGGAAAGAGAGTGAAAAACAAAGCAAAACATACTGGTCTACGAAAATTTAGGCTGGCAGGTCTAGAGGGCTGTGTCAGCACATTTCACCTGCTGGCACAGGTCAACACTTGTGCATATATAAACTGACAAAATAGGTTAAAAACTCTGTGGAGTAGCTATAGGTAAACACCTTATCCACTTCTTCCCCCTTCCACAGCACTATGTCCTATATTTTCATCATTATTTAAATGTTATTGAGAAAGCTATGTTAAGTGAAACTGGCCTGCTTGAGAGAGGTTCTTTGGATCAGTTTTTATTTTTCATTTAACACAAAACCTGTCTTAGAAAGCCTTTTTTTAACCTCCCTCAGTAGATACTGAGCATCCCTATTTGGAAGCCCCAAAGGGCAACAGTGCATCACCTTTTAATTAAAAGTTGAGATTTATCTTCTGAAGAAGCAAGAAGAATTCACCATCAAACACTGCTTTGGCAAACAAAATCCCCCATTCATTTATGAAGTCCCCAGAATGTTGCTCTTTGCAGGTGGCATTGGTTCCCAGCACAGGATTAAAATGAAGGTATGCAGAAGGTACCTGCCCGTATCACTAACCCCTGCACTTATTTGCAGAAGGACAGTAGGCAATTATGCCAGGCTCACCTCTACACATCAGCACCAGGAAGCTACTTCAGTCTAAAGACTACAGATCACTTCCAACTTCCAACCCTGCTCCCCTGGAGCTCCAGTTTCATAGTCTCATCCTTCAGCCACAGCAGCTCAGACGGGCTGCTCAGGGAGTGCTTCTGCCGACTCACTGGAAAACTTTCCTCTGCACTTAGAGCTCTGTAAATACATGATCAGTGCTTCTGCTGCACTCTCTGTGCTCCCTAACCCTGCCAAGGAAAATGTCTGCTTTATAGACCAAAAGTCCTTTACTAATGCATGGGTTGTTTGTATTGATCAATTGAGTGCAATTATTCATATTAATACCCATGAGGAGTTGCAAGGGATGAGAAGGAAGAGATTGCCATGGAAAAAATTCAGGGTTAGTATAGGGATTCCATGGGTGACTTCAAATTAATTTGTGTGAAAACCAGAAGCTGTTTCATTAATTCATTAATTTCATCCATTCATGTTGAAGGTGGTGGAGAGAAGTCCTAAAAATTTCATGTTGAATAGGAATCTGTACCTTCAGCTGAAATTAGAAAACTATTTTGAAAGACTGCATAAGGATAGGATTGAGTTATTCCAGAGCTTTTGATAATAGTACATAATTCAGAACTTGCACACTTCAAAAACTGCATGCATGCCTAATTTCTTGGACTAATCTAAATTTTCATTTCGGAGTGTCTGTCTTCACCATGCTCAGTTTTTCACATCAGCATGCATTATTTTGAATACGAAAAGATTGAAGAGTTTTTAGAGTTCAAACTTTGAAAATGTCTCTGTCGAGAAAAAGTTTAAGTCTAGCATGCAAAGGATGAAAAGCAAAGATTAAATCATTGTGAAATACAATTTTTTCAAACAAAGGTACAAGTCTTCAATTGTTTTTTGTTGTTGGTTTTTTTTTCTTTGTCAGTTTATATGCGATATTTATGCTGGCCTGGTAACACTGCAACATGATGAAAGTCTTATACTCCACACTGCAATTCTTTCAAGGTACCAGGAAATTTGAAGTAGTCTGGGTACAATTACCAAGGAAGAACAGTACAGAACACTCCTTAATTGCCTTGCTTCCTCAGATGCAGAGTGGCACTCACATTTGGCTGAATGGCATTTACGGTGTGAGACCTGGGTCATGGTCCAGGTCCTTGTCACCTGGTAATCTGCTGCATTAATAGGAAACCATGGTCATAAACTGAGATTACTGAACATTTCAGCAGTAGGATTTGAAAAAAAGACATTCACTAAAGCTTGAAAGAAATCGATCTATTCTACAATATAAGTTAACTGAAGTTAATTACGTGTAGTTTTATCTGGTGTAAATGGATTTGCGATGAAGATAAAGCTATACTGACAGACCTTTAAAGCTTCCCTGACACACTGTGTTTTGCCCTCCTGCTTTCTTCACTTTCCCTGTTCCAGTGCCAGTTCACAAATTCCCAGCTCTTCATTTTATTCAAAGCTATGGACTAAACAAACAAAGTTCATTCTGCTTTATAAACAGCCTTTCTGTTGTCTGTGCATATTGTTGTAAGAATGGCTGCATGGGTGGGGTTAGGAAAATATCCCCCGAATTTATTTTATCTCAGAGTTGGCACTGAGGAAAGGCAGTTTAGGAAGTAAGGCATGCACAGAATGGTCCTTCTTCTGGTGTATTATATAGATTTGGCAATCTAGTTGTTCATGGTCTGAAGATTGCCTTCAAATCTCATATGTTACTGCCACTAATGAATTTCTTCACGAAATTACTGTGTTGCTCCTTAATCCATTTGCTGTTGTAGTTTTACAGCTTCTTAGAATATATTCCACTATTTACTTCTTAATTGTATAAATATACATTCACCAGTGGTACATTATGAAAAAAACCAAAATCTTTCTATCAAGCTGGTTTGTTGTTGAAGAGTTTAGACGAGTTTTTATTTCCTCAGCTTGTGTTATTGCCCATTAGAAGTACCAGATATTTAGATGGCATGTCATTACATTGTGCCTGACCTTCCAGAAGGAAGCTGTTGTTCCATGCACTAAAAGCAACTGATCTGTCTGGACACCAACCCAGAAGACTTCATAATCTGTTATAAGTATCTTTCAAGCTATATTGTATCACTGAGTCAAAGGGCAAGCACCACTTAGGGATGCACTACAGAGTACTTCCTGCTACACTTTCATTTTTCCTGGAAGTTTCCATTCAAGTCTTGACCCACAGTGACCCTCATTAGCTCACAAAAGCCAGCTAGATCCCAACTCAGGATTGGGTTGCATAGAGGACACATATTTGATCTGCTTTCTATGGACTTTTAGAAAGCAAACCTTCTACAATCACAGATATGCACTTATAGAAGTGGCCTGCTGATGCATGCAAAGTATAGATGATGGGAAATGCATCCCTCTTTCAATTACTGAGATGCAGAAAAGTGAATTGGAAAAGTCAGTTTGCTGTGAGACATTTGAAGAGTGAAGATAGCTCAGCTAAACATTGAATAGTTTGTAGGTTCTCTTTCCCAAAGAAATCTCCTTTGTCTTCTAGTTAATACATCATAATTTTTCTTCTTGCTCTGCCCTTTGCTCATTATGGGAAACTCACATTTCAGATATATCAGCAGAAGCAGTAACATGGTAAAAATGATAACATAAAAATGGGGAGAGAGCAGGAGGGTCCTCATATTTGAAAAAGACTGCAATGGGAGAAGTGGCTTTAACTTTGCAGAGCTATTTCCACATAATATTCTGCTCTCCCCTCCTTAAAGCTTCTGTCAAAAACATTCATCTACAAATAAGCCAGGTAATTACATTTCCAAGCAATTTGTTTCAGACAGATTGTCCTACATCTTATTTGCAACAGTTTGTGAGGCACTAAGACAAAGTTAATTGATAGCTAAATCATAGAGAGATGAATTTAGAGGTTTAATTGCTTACTGCTTGCGACCACATTTTAAAAGAGCTAGAATCTGCGTCCCTATATTAAGATTTTAAATGACTGGAGAACCAAAACAGTGGGTTTTTCTCTCTCAATTTCAAATCTTCAAAAAGAAACACTGCATCAATGTTTTTTCACAAGAATCAGAACAAATCACTCCTGCTGCTTGCCAGTCTTTATATGACACTGGAAATTATTCAGGCTCATCTCTGAGACTTGCTCTGAGATAGTAAGATAGAGAGGCACTTGGCAGCAGCTGTTAACCCACCTGCAGAGACAACTTCTGTCTCATTTCATCCCCTGAATTGCTCAAGCCACCAGACTAATGTTTACTTGTTCACAATTAAAGGCACCCCATGGCCCTCTGGGACTGTGCAGGAAAGGAATGTTGGAGCTTTCAGGGCCTGAAATCCAAGCTGTTCCTCTTGTTTAAATATTGGGCAGCTATTAAGCTGCATATCCTGGAATGCCAAAATAGCTCACCCAGGGCTGCAGTACACCCTCCCTGACAGGGTGTACACGACCACTCTCTGCTAACAGCTGTTTCTGTACTGGAAACCCTAAACTGCCTGTTCACCAGCATCCCAATTTATGATCATCCTCATAGGAAATAACCATTGAACCAGCATCGCTCAATACAGAAAGCTGTGTTTTAGAGGATTTATTTGCCTGAGAAGTAGTTAATGTTAAAAAAAATAGCATGTATTGAAACCTAATTAAACAAACTGACACTCACCTCCTCTTAATTGTTATGTCCTTGGAAATTAGTTCTGCTAACAGCTATTGTTTTTTTCCTTCTGGACCGCTAAAGGTGACAATAATTCTGAAAAGTAAACACATTTAATACTGACAGGCAGCATGTTAGCATAAAGCCTTGCAGTGCATTTTTCTGTTGGTGTCATGTCATAGCAATTATCGCTACCAAATATCGACTATTTTGTTATTTTTGTCATAAGCAAGCTAACAATAGAATGATAAAAAGAAAAAAAAAAGTATTTTTTACATTAATGGTTTCAACTACTTTGGGAAACAAAAAACCTCACTACACAGAAAGCAATTCTACCTTGATTCCAGAGAAATTAAAACAAAACATAGTTAAGAAAGTGAGCTTCAAAAGCTGAGAGTAGTTAGAAGCATTTAGATTATTTTGTTTACCAGAAAACATTAATTGCCATACATAATTTACTCATGAAACTCCAGAAAGCCAGAACTCATTTTCACTCTGGTTCTCAAGAAAACCAAACTTGAGAGAGTCACTGGGAACTTGCTTGCATTGGGCTGGTACAGCCCAATGGAGGAGTAGGAATTCCCCAGGCATGAAGGTCCCTTCACTTTGTGATAACAAGCAGTCTCAAAAGCAGGAGCGATCCAAACTGCTCTCTTAAAGGCTGAAAAGCCACAAGCCTCAGAAATTTCTCATTTAATCTTTTTTCTGAGCATCCCCAGAGTCAACACACAGCATATATACAAGTCCAAACCAACCAAATCCAGGGCTGTTTTCTGCCCAAAGGACAGAGGAACAGGCCAAGAGAGTCACACCAGCCTCTATTTTGAGCAAGAATTAAGTCGTACATCTTTTGTCTAATCTTAGTCCAGATATAAAAAGGCTGCAAAGTATTACCTCTAGGTGTGATATTTAGTGTTTGATATCTCAATACTAAACTCCTGAAGAACAACAATTTAACTACTAGGAGAGGGTAACCCCAAGGAACCTAGAAATTAACCCAGCACCTAAATTTCTTGGTATTTTTCCCATACTTGGTGCAGACTTTTTGAGTTGCTCTCATAAACACACTATTCACCAGCTTTTGTCCCTAACTCGGTTGCCTACCATAGTATGGATTATGTCTTAATTTACACATGGGAAACTTCTGAATTAGGCTGTGGAAATAAAAGAAACACAGTAAGAAGGAATCAGATTACCCAGAGACAAACATTAAACTATTTTGTGCTTTAAATGTATACTAGCATTTCAATCAAATCACTGCTATTGAGTAGTTCATGTTTTGGAATTCTGCTCATCAGCTCAAGTTTGCCAGCTTTTGTTCACGATTTCTAATGTGGCTAATAAGCCTTTTCTCAGAAGCAAATTCTTCTGCCTGTTTTGTAAATACCAACTGCTACCTTGCATGTTTGATTCCATAACAGCGGGTGACTGGATGTGCTCTGACGTGCTGGCCTGTAGAGGAAAAAAAACCAAACAAAACATCATTTACCTTTTTCAACAATTATTTGTTAATCTCTAAAGTGTTCAACTTTTTTTCCATCACCTGTCATTCTACCCTGGTTCCTAGGTCACGTACACTTTTGGCTGCTCAACTGCATGACCCGAAATACAGACCAAAGGAAACCTAACCCTTCTCCCGCTGCCCTCTCTGCCACATCTGTCCATCTCCAAGGGGCCCCACTCAAAGCACTCCCTACTCCTGAACCTCCAACTTTAGTCTCAAGACAAGCAAACAGTGAGCTCCACCCATAGACATTCTTCTACATACCAAATATTTTCCACAAATAAAATTTTGTTGTGTTTTACAATAGAAGAGTGACATAGTATTTTCTGATTTCTTCTGCTACATTTTTGCAAAATAAAAAAAAATGACCACATAGGATTTCACAGTTCTAGGTTTTAAGTTCAGATTTCCAAAACACTTTGCATTCAAATTCCTAAAATTATTTCATGACATATAAATAACTATTTTCCCTATCTTTCACCCAGGAAACAGAGGCAATCAATATTGGAAATTAAAAAAAAAAAAAAAAAAGTGATCACTCCTGTCTTCCAGTTCTTTCATGCAAACCACAATTCCTTGTCCTGCAGCCAGGGCAAGTAAAAGTCACCAGTCTCAAACATGCTTGTGAACGCGCATGCAGTAAATTTGACAATAAGGATCTCCCAGAAAACTCAAGGACAATAAAATGTTGACTAATAAAACTAGTTGATGCCACAACAAGAAGGCTACCTTATGATTTTCATATCGAAGTAAAAAAGAAACACTGCTTTTGATAGAGAAATGGTTCATTTAAAAAAAAAATAACACTGTGTTCATTAAGTTTTCTTATTTGATTTTTCAAATGCATTATACAAAGCTCTTATAGATGAGATGATGCAATTTTCGTACTTATTAAGAACATCTCAGTATAAATATTCAGCCTTTTGGGAAAAGTTTTTATTGCAGAGACTATCTATTCCCTAAATTGCATTGGGAGTAGCTGAGGAAATGAATCACCTAAGATTGATGCTCTCTGTCTTTGGAGTAGCTTATGCTGGATCTTATCTGGAAACATTGATCTATTAGGTCACTTAGCTTTATAAGAAAGTATTTTTTAATCTGATTTATGAAGATGTTCTGTGGGCTTCAGACCGTGATTATACAAGTGCTGTGCAGTAACACTAGGTTCTCTTAAGAAGCAAGGTGAATGAATGTTTTTTAACTTACCTATAATCATAACAGGCAGATACTTCAATGTTGATTTTGCAGAGACTTTTAATTAAAAGCAATTTATGAATAATTAAGTTACCTGTACAATTCTATGCCTGACTATAAGATAAAGATGCACAAGTCAGAAAAAAGGGTATCTGAGGATTCGTAGTTGATGAAAAGTGAACAGTGGTCTAAGAAATGACCTACACTGAAACTAACAAAAGTCACTCAGGAATTACCCAAACCAGCAGAACATCTCTTATAATCTAAAAAGCTTAGCTCCTATAATTTTCAATTAAATAGGATTTTTTAAGCCTGTGATTGTATTTCCAGGGACATTTACCTTAAAATAATCATTGGGAAGGATTTTTTAGCTGGATTCGATTCATATTTTTAATAGAAAGTTATACAGACATTCTGAAACTGATTGAAATCACTCCTTGCTCATCACTGCCCACCTTGGTTGGGCTTGGTTGCTGAGAATTTTGCAAAAGATCACCTTCCCTTAAAACAAGCATTAAAAAGCAACAAAGTGGACAAAAGAAAGGAATGGGAGAAAAATTCTGATGCCTTTCCTAGGTAGCTTGCCAGGCAGCCATGTGAGCTGAACCACCCTGTCTTCCACTAAGCAGAGAGATAATTTCCTACAGGAGTCATCCACAGAGCTAAGTACTTCCACATGTACTCAGCATTATTACAAACCTCCTCAGTTGTCTTCACCAATGGTTCATATTTATGTATGTTTTGATGTTCTCTAATCTCCTAAAAACAGAAATCTCAGCGGGGAACGAATGTGGGCTTTTCTTTATTTACTACCCTTGTGAAATCCCTGCTCTTACACTGAGATACATCTACAAACAGATCTTCATTTTTTGTTGCTAAATAAAACTCTCTTGCTTTCACCATCCCAATATTTATCTATTGATCAGTAAAATAGAGCAGAGTTCGGTGTGGATTTTAAGGGGAAAATAAAGCTATTCTGAATGCATGTCCTCTGCTAGATCTCCTTGACATCTAAATACTTATGAAACCAGCATATTTCTATCTACAGTGTTTAAAACCTGGCTTTCTAAGGGAAATTCCTTGCAGGGTAAGATAGCATTGCTAAATCCTGAAATTCAAGGTGCTGGCAGCCAGACTAGCTGTTGTTTCCTTCTTCCTCTCATACAGTGTTGACACAACTGTCACCCTTTTGTGTTGCAACTAAAAGAGCATTCAAGTCCCAAATGTCACCATTAGCCTGGTCTGTAGCAGACAAATTTGCCAGGTGAGAAAAGAACCCAGGAATTAGACAGTGCTTCCTTCAAGCCACTGGTCCTTGTGCAGGCCGTTGTCAGCTGCAATTCCAGCATGACACACCATTACAAAGCACCCTCCTTCCAAAGGGACACGTCTGTCCCGAGCCTCAGAACCAAACCCCCCTTGCCTTCATCTATTACAATGGAATCAAAGTCCTAACATGATTTAGAAAAACAATTCCTGGTGCAGGATTAGCAAGCGCTTTTGCAGCAGCAGTAAGCATTAAAGGGCTGTCTGGCATCCCATAGACAACACCATTATTCAGCCTGGTTCAGCACAATTCTGCTTGTACAACACATTCACTGTATTTTTGTTCCCACATTTCTTCATTATTGGCTGTATTAGCATGAGAACAGGATTTCTGTCAGTTAGAACTGTACAAAAGTTTACAGATTTTCCTCACAGGGCATCCTGCAAGTATTATCTTTGATTTTATTCTAATTTATTCTGAGACTGCTCAAGTTTTGTTTTGAATTCCCAGTCAAATTCATTGAAGCTAACAATGTCGACCAATATGGCAAAAACTCCTACAGTGCACGTCTTTTCATCTTTTTTGCTTGAAAACTATCACAAAATTCCTGAAAGTGCCTTCTGTCTTTCAGACTATGCCCATCAAATCAATTAGTGCCCATCACAAACATCACCTGCCCACATAACAGGTGCAACCTGATTTCTATCCCAAGAACCTCAACGAGAAAAAAAGAGCTCAGGCAGTGAGTTTGGTTTTCTAAAAAGGCTGCAATAAAACTTAAAAGCACTCAGCTGACATTTTTGTTCACTCCTAAATGCAAAGCGTATCATTCCTGTCTGATCATAAATATTTTGAAATAAGAATCACCAGGTAACATGGCAATCTCCATACAAAAGTCATCACAATCACATAATCATCCATCAGCAATCATCTAATTCCTAGTTTTCTGATACAGTTATTGATGTACCTCACTGCTTTATTGTTGTATTTTCAAATGGACATTTGAATTCAAGTAAATATAAATGGTGGTATTAAGGCCACCTTTCAAGGAATGTGTCTGGGAATGCAGAAAACAAAAGGCAAGCTCTAGTAATCAAAACCACGTCAGAAGGGAAGGGAAGACCCAGCTGTCCTAAACAAGGACTGCCAATAGGACCTATTTGCACTGCTTATTGTGTTTTCTATTCCCTTCTGTCCTACAATGGATTTTTTTTAAAATTTATTTTATTTGCCACTATTGGAACTTGTTTTCTGGCCTATGATAGAGCTGAAATAATTGCCTAAACAGTGTAATTTGAAGTCACAACAACAAAAGAGGACAGGAAGTTTAAAAACCATAAGGCTGTAATGCACTGAATAATGTGCAGGGTTTTTCAGAGACATTTGTTTATTGATTAACCTGACTTTAAAACACTGCAACAGAGGGGATAGCTCTACAGTGAAAATCCCTTCTAACCAGGTGTGAATTTGCACCTCACAAGAGCCTCTGACTTGTGCCCTGCTCCCTGGGCATGCTGGCTTGCCCACCAGAGCCACAGGGGTTTTTAGCTAAGGAGCTAAAAATGCTGATTTGCCTCCTCTTTCAGAGGGGTGTCTGGACTACTCTGAGGATGGGGCAGCTCACTCCAACTCACAGAAAGGAATTAACATAGCAATTATAGATGCTTCTTTTGGTTCTGTTCTACATTTAAGACCAGCTGACAAGTATAAGATGAGTGAATTAAAAGAGAAAGAGCAAATGTTTCTCCTTGGTGTATTGTGCTATGCATGTTTTCCTAAAAAACTTGGAAGCTTGAAAGTCGTTTCCCAAAAAACATGCAGACGTCATCTGCTCATAGAAATGAGCACCTCTCTTGTAAAGAAAATGGTAATTCTCTACTTAGCCCCTCATACTTTCACTGTTGGGCATTATATAAATATTTGGACTAATGTAAATAGCTATAATCACAACAAACAGGACACTCCACTGACTTCACAAAAGCAGACAAAGTTTTGACTATTCCTTTTATGGTTTGTATTAAACTCCTCAGGCTAGTTGCTTGAAACGCCACCGTTTCTGCAGTACACCAGATTTAATAAAAGAAGAGCATACATAAAAAAGAATAAACTGTTAAAATCCGGAAAAAAAATCTCTCAATCACCTAAAGAGCTGTCCTAGGAAAATATTTTTTACTAGCCTATTCATACTGCTTTGTAACACATAAAACTATATCCCAATATTTGAGATTTCAGAAGATGTTACTCAGAGGAAAATACCATAACTGACTACTGATTGACTATTTATCCTATTTGACTACTAGTTTCATATTTATCCACAGCTGTGATACACTTAATCAAAAAATGTACCAAATAAGGTGCCACTCATAAGCAGTTCCAGCAGATTTTGAATATATTGGATGCCTTATTTAGTATTTCTTACAAACAAGAATTTTATTTCCTTTTTTGTAGCACAAATGATTCACAATAACAGGTAATACATCTTTTGAAAAGGAACATAAAAAAATCAGAATATGTTATTCAGCTTCTATTTCAAATGGGTGAAGTCTGGTGAAATCTACAGACAGAGAGGTCCTGTTCTAATATCCAAACAGAGGCACATTATACAATCATACCATTTCAGATTCTCATCAACAGAGAGGACAAAGTATCACAAAGATATCTTATACCAACTGGCAAAGTTAGATTTGAGAGATTTTTATTTCCAATTTTATTTCCAGCACTGCATATTTGTCTATTTGCAAACACTTTATCTCCATGTGAATTTCTGAATAAGCATGTCCTCCTTGGTTGAGGTCAACGGAGACGTATTCGTCCAAAAGGGCAGTCTTATATAAGGAAGGAATACCACATTTCATTAGAAAAGGGAAGGGAAAAACATTATCTATCCTAGAAGTGAATCAAGACAACAAGTGAGTCTCAAGTGAGAGATATATCTACTTTATATATAAAAATAAAAGATAGATTTGGAGCAGTTCGCCTAAGAGACCATGATATAAATGTAACAAAAGTCAGGTGCTATCACTTTTAAAAACCACATTATTTTTAGATAGCTATCACTTGGCAAAATGCTTAGGGAGTAGTCATCTCCGATGCTGTCCTGTCATTTCCTGCCTCACCCTGTCTGTGTATTCACTGATTCACTGCATTAAGTATCCAAGTAGTTTTTTTGTTTCTTTTTTAAGTAAGTTTAACTTCACAAACTAACTTTTTTTTTTTTTTTACCCTTTCTGCAGCATACCTGTGTGTTTAAATCCAAGATACAGAAGTATCACTTCTCCCTCACCCTAAGGAGATTTTCTTGTGAAGAGGGGCAGGATATCAATCCCTCACTACACCCTCAGTCACCGGTAGTAAAACACCTTTGTGCCTTTAGCAGCCACAGCAGGGAAGCTGAGGCAGAAAAGGCCAACTGCATCATACAGAGGACAAGGGTTTAGAGAGGCCTTGGCTGTTTTTCTGGAGATCAAGAAACCCCCAAATTGTCAAAATTGTCATGGTCAAAATGACTGTCTTTCAGGCTTTTTCCTGGCATTTTTTGTTACTCATATTCATGTTGTACGTGAGACCCTCATCCACTTCTTTACAAGACCTCCATCTATAAGAGGGTCATAATGGCAAAATTCTTTCATGAATAACTTAAGAAGCAAAGTAAATTCTTCGTCTGCATGACATTGGTCACCTTTTGGGACTTTCGGGGGTGACGCTTTCTACCTGCATAGGATTGTTGATTTTTTTCCATGGAAGACAGGATCTGTAAGTAGAGGTGATCTATTTGATTACATCAGATAATACAATGCAAAAAACTCGATACAGCTTTGAGCAAGCATACCTGTTCTTCAAGTCTGCAATAGCAGCAGTTACTAACTGAAAAACAAATACCTGCTGAGAACAAACTCATCATTCAATTAAAGGAGAACATTATCCAAACAACAAAAGTGCAGAAGCTCTCAAACTATGGTGGCAAACACTTCCCCAGGGAATGTAACCCATAGGGGTGCTACAAGTATTTGCCATAAGTGTGGTACCGTACCAAGTACAAATACATTTACAGCATGACACATAATTAGCTAAATAATTTAATCATGAGAATACTATATTCCTATCAAGATGTCAAAAAGTTTATTTTTATGGTAGCTTTCTTGTCTGTCATGCAATTATCTAGAAAAAACTCCAAGGTTTTAACCAAGTAACATAAACACCACTAGGTGAGTTAAAGATAGCTTGAATCAAGATTGGCTTTTTAATTGAATAACAGCTCTGATTACAATTATAATTTAAAATACACTTAATCAATGACACACAGTTAAGTGATCTTGAAAACTGTTTGAATATTCATTCTATCTGAAGACTCTAACCAAATTTCATATATGACTGCAGTGAAGGATAGTCTGCTGGCTGGGATAGGTAACATAGCCACTTTAAACTTGAAAAAATTTGGGTCATTTCTGAATTTGGAGATGGACAGTCAGAAATGTTAACTAAAGAAAAAAAAACCCAAACCAAAAGGAATAGAAGACCTACACAAAGAAAAGCATTTATGCATTCAATCTACCCTCGCCCCCCACAACAAACAAAATATTAGAAAGTTTCACCAAAAAGAGGTACTTCAGTGGAAATGCACCTTTTAGCCCAAAGGTGCTTTGTGTTGCTGATTGCTCTTTTCACAGATCTAATAAAAATATTAAGTGGCTATAACCACTTGAGCAGCTATCACCGCTTTAGATGAGAAAGCCATAATTCTGTGCTTAGCCATGCCTGATCAGACAGCTTGCCTGCCTTCAGACTACCAAGCAGCTCTTTGCTTTTCAAGAGACCTATTGACCACGGAGATACCACCAGCAGCCTTGTGTGGCTTTTCAAATATCCACCTAAGTGTTATGACCAACACTTTCTGAAATAAAGGCCCAACAAAACAGCAATGGTTCCTACAGTGCCACTCTACAAGATACCTAAACATATCCAAAGATGGAAAACCAAGAAATTAAAAACACGCTTAATTCTACAAGATTTTGAAAGCATAAAGGATCTTTAGCTAGATAAGAAGTAAATTCAAAGCCAAAGGTTCATCTTTTACCAGTTTCTGGTCATATAATCTCAAGGATCCTTAAGAATCAGTTATTTCCTGTGCTTTAGTGTAGTGGAAAAACACATAAGCTACATGCTCTGAAGTAGGAGCAGAAAAAAAACTGCAATCCTGCAGACACTTGACAGTCCTCAGCCCAAGATATCTCCCATCCCAGCTGAGAGGAAACTTTTATGTACCCACCATCCAACTTGACAAAAAGAAGAGTTTAATCTCTCAGTGGAGTTTCAGGTAGTCTGAAAACACTTTGATCTTTAAATCTCTATTTTTAGTAGGGAAGGGTTAGAAATTTAACAAGAAAAGGCTTTGTCTATACTAGCAAATAAAACATATTGAGGGACATAAATTGAACATGCCAGCTGGCATAAAAGATCCTACAGTTATGCTGGAAAACTCCCTTTTTCTCCAAATCTTGTTAAATGCCTGCTGAAAATATCCCTGCCCAAGCTCAGATCTGAGCTGTGACAGCAAATTTTTGACCAGACTAGTTGTTAGGTGCCAAAATCATACCTGGGAATAGTCATTTTTCTAGTACAGACAATGAATCCCACTCTAGCATGCTACACACAGACCGAGTTCATTAACTGGCTACCTGGGCATAAGCCCTGCTCTTGCGGTGACCCAGCCCACCTTGGGGCTGAGTGACATCCAGTGGGTGGATTTCCCCGCCCAGGACAGTGACCCTGAGGGAGGATCCGAGGGCAGGATGGAAGTCTAAGCCCACACCCCACTGGGTGTATCCTTTGGCAGCATCTCCTCCTCCCATTCTAGATGTTTCTTTGATGTTTAGCTGTTCATTGGTTTAGAGGTTCATGCCTATTCAATAGTCTCGTTGCTTATGCAATTATGTTCTGGAAAGTTCTGCGCAGTTACACTTATCATTGGCTGATTCCAATAAGTTCCTCCCTCAATCCCCTTCCATTGGTTACAGTCAGCCCTTGTCATTCTCCTTTTGGTCTGTCCCTTTGTTCCTCCCCGTTTCCACCCCCTCTATAAAAGGAACAGTAACAGACATCCAGGGTCCCTTTTGGTTGTCCCTGTTCCAGATCTGCATCCCTCTTGTCCCCTTGGGGCAGAGAATAACGCTGGGAACTGAGACACCGAGAGATCCCTCTCTGGTTCTTTACTCTCGCCGGTTGCTCAGCGACACGCGACTGCAGCCTGCTCCGCTGGGAGCCGCGGGCACAGAGCTCCAGGGGAGCTCACACAGCCTGCTGAGCCTCAGACTGCCTTGCTGCTGGGGCACTGAAGCCAGCTGCCTGCCAGGCCTCCGGGCAGCCGAGTGGTCAGCGCAACGCCCTGCTGCAGCTGAGCAGCAATCAACACTAAGGCAGTATTGGGTGAGCAGGACTCACCCAAGGTACAGGTCTACGCAGGCCAGCAAGGTCTGCCTAAATTTGTGCTCCCTGGTTTACCACTCTGGAATTCAGTACCAATCAGCACACAAAACTCTTATGTTTGTAATAACTACCAGTCAGACACCAAGGATACCATTTAATTAGCACTTGGAGGTTTGTTCTTAACTATATAGGTGTTGGCAAGTTTTAGATTATATTATATAAATCTGTTGAGCTTGGTGCAATACTGATGCACGTGAAGGAAAACAATATCATATTATCTTGACTTACTGTGCAGGCTACACATCCCATACCACATGATCCGAGCCCTTGATTTCTTATTTCCCTCCTCACTCAGTCCAGGTGCCTCTAAAAGTATAGAACACATTAATTCAACTGCATTTCAGGACAATATTTGTTTCAAGAACTTCACTGCATTACAAAGTTTGTATCACATCAGTGCTCAAAGGACAGAGCTGAGGAGGAAACTCAAGCAGCTGAGTGCTCAACGTGCTCTACTAGGGTAGAGAATACTAGCTGTCCAGGCGGACAATTACACCGTGAATCAATCAGAACTTTTTAAGTTATCCAGCATAGTACTTAACCTAATGCTAAACTCTCAACACATCTATTTTCTACTTCCAGCCATACTGTTAATTTCAGACTGAAAGATGTTGCTTCAAACTACAGTGTTAGGCTTGTTGCCAAGCTCAGTCTGCCTTTATCCCATCCAGACTACCCCTTTTAGATCACCTTGCAAACAACCATATTTTTATTTTTTTATCACGCAGCAGTTACATTATGGAGGACATCTCAAGCTTTAGTCTCCAGCATCATTATGAATCAAAAAGACTACAAATAATGCTGTGTTTGGCCTAGTCTGGGTCTTGGACCTCACCTCCAAGAGGGGTACAGATTGCAGGTGATGTTACACACCCCAGTCAGAGAGAACAGCAAGCAGCAGCAAATGGCTACCGTGGAAAATGTGTGCCTGCTATCAAGGGAGTTCAGCTAGAGCTGCAGATAAAGCACAGTAAGATCTTATCAGGAATCAGGAAAAAATGCATGGGTGAGCTGTTTGCAAGACCTCACCACAGGAAATTCTACCTGTATTCATACACATTAGATAAACTGCAGGTGGTGCAACAGGACTCTAAAAAGGAGAGAACTTTGGAGCAAACATTTTTTTCAATCCGGATGATCTCTTGCCGTGTCAGTGTGCCAAGGTCAGCATTGCAGGAACATGTATGGCTTTGTACCACCACTC
This sequence comes from Dicrurus megarhynchus, assembly GCA_013399195.1. Taxonomy (NCBI): domain Eukaryota; kingdom Metazoa; phylum Chordata; class Aves; order Passeriformes; family Dicruridae; genus Dicrurus; species Dicrurus megarhynchus. The sequence goes on from VXAD01006095.1 coordinate 307,624, forward strand.
AAAAGGGAAGGCATGCAGACAACACTGCTCCAGGCCACGCCTGGAGCCTTGATACTGCAAGGGAGAATAAAAGGTTCTCCACAGCAAAGTTAATATCTTCAGAGAAATTCTACCAACTGCAGCCAGACAAAAATTGACAGCAGATATCAGTGTTTCCTGTTGGTTAAATTAGATCCTGCCGCCTCCAGACACCAATAACAGGATGACTCAAGTATCTGGGCTGCTCATCTCTAGTGAAAAAGCAGCTACCTCGTGGGAACTTCACTGGGAAAGTTCAGAAGATGCATCTCAGGCAGGAGCCTCTTTCTCACTGTGTTGCAGTTTGTCCTGGCAGGGGCTTTAAGAGACAGATTGCAACATTTTAGCCAAAACGTAGGCATCTAATAATGTGGATATAACAAAAGTTAAAGACTTGACATGAAATAGGCTTAGAACGTTTGCCCTGCTTGGGGCTTGCTTTCTTAGAAGATGCCCAGGGCACCAAAACATACTTATTTCGAGGTAATACTAGGATCAAGAACCTATCACCAGATACTGCCATGAGAAAGCTTTAACTATCATGAGATGCTACCAGTGAGGCGGTAAAGTGTCAAAACCTTTCTGTGTCCCAGAAAGTAAAGGAGAACCTTGAGCTGGCTTTGCAAGAAGCTCGGTTACCAGTAATTCTGTAATGTCGCGGCCAATGCTTTAAAAACTTCTCAGTTCATTCAACAATTCATTCTCAATTCAGGCAACAATTCACTGATGTCAGACAGAACAATATTCAGCATTCTTCCTTCAGAAAGAATGACTTTGGATCTTCCATAAATACCTTTAGGATTAAGTGTAGATAGTCAGATGAGAGTGCATCATGGCAAGAAATGGCAAGCTAGTTCTACCTTGAAATTTATTACCTCGTTCTTGGGGATTTCAAGTAAGTATGGCACAGCTAAACAGAAAAGCCACTATAAAAATGTTAATCTACCCAGGGACTGCAACTTGTTTTACAAGCATCATTATTTCAATCACAATAATATTACAGCTTATTATAAGTGGCACATGCTAATGTTGATACAATAATTCTTTAGTAGAACAAACAAAAAGCAAGAAGATAAAATCGCTTATTCAGATTGAACCCAGCTGTCTAAGGTAATGTAGGAATATAACATTGCTTAAAAAACCCTAAACCCAGTTTGAATTTGTAAATGTAAACCTTTTCTTAAGAAATGTTACAGAAATTGAATTAATGGTGGCCAGTGATGGGGCTATTAATTTATGAATAATTTTACAACAACTTGTGGTAATATGTCTGAGACGCCAGAAGGTGGGGCTTGGAGTTGCTAGAGCATTTTTTGTTTGCTTTTGTTTTGGACTTTTTTTTTCCTTTTGTTTATGAGTAAGTATTTAATCATTTTGATTGATTTATGCATCTCAGAGTATTAGCTACAAGGTGCACTTTAATGCCGTGATCACAGCTGCCCACTGCCAATCACTACTAAAGAAAACACAAGTCACATTTAAGGTTGACAAAATTTTAAGATATTATAGTACATCTGTGATAGGTTTAAATTCAGATATAGGTGGTTTTTTTTTTAAAGCAAAGTATTTCATTGGTTTGCCAAGACCGCATAGAAGAGCCAAGGATCACCCAGCACATCTCCACCATCAAGAAAGACACAAAGGCAATAGAGTGTTTTTGGATTACTGTTAACACAAGGGCAGCTCATGATTATTCCCTGTCCATGCCTGTGAATATGTTGTCATGAAATTTAGCAGAAACACTTCCACTTCCTTCAGGCAGCATATATTTAAATGTGGGAATTCTACCCAAGCTAACTTATTTTTAAGCTTGTATTTCCCAGTAAAAATAAATTGAACACATTACAGCTACATAATAAAGAAGGAAGCAGAAGAACATGGGGATTATAGTGGCATTTAAAAAAAAGAAAACAGATACTGAAACTGTCCTGTAACAGACCTATTAGACTTTACTTTTTCTCATGGCATAGACAAAAAGAAGACCGTAACCAATATAGAAGGTCGGACTTTACTAATTTAAAGTGTTATGAAGCAGAGATTACCACAGCCCATTTTAGTGAAGTCCACTACTAAAGGAAACTACTGCTTAAAAAAAAACCCACCAAAAATACAAATAAAAAACCCAAACAAACCAAGCCCAAAAACACTACACGTGGTTGTGTTTGAACCCTTGACCTTCAAGTAGAGGAAGATGTATTCCTGTCACGTGATGAAATATTACTTCATAACCATTTTGTGATTCAAACAGAAGGTTTAAATGCTAAGAAATTAGTCTGTGTAAAGCTAGGAAAAACTTCAACTTTCAGAGCTGTAAGCAGCTGCTTGGGCTCTGTGAGTAAAACCACTACATATTTGGATGCTGGGAAATGTAGCATTACTGCTAACATGGATCTTCTGGCAGAACTTGTAGAGGACAGAAAGACATTCATGAAAGAAAAAACTGAAAATTGAGAAAGAAAGAGCGGAAGCAACTGCCATAACAGAACAGAATACTTGAGCTTGAAAATATCACAATCGTCACATCCAATTTAGTGAATTCCCCAGAGAGCAGCAATAGAAATAATGATCTTTCCTGTCATGTCAGTTGTACAATCACTGATTCATCCAAGCCCTGCATGAGAAGGCATAATAAATAAAAAATACTACTTCCTGTTTAAAACCATGACAGCCATTCTTCCTTACCAGGAATGTGTGAAATTAACAACAAATGTAAAACCTTTTACTATCTAACAGCAGAGGAGGAAAAAAAACATTCACAAGGTGTAGAAGTTACCAGTGTAATGTCCTTGGGAGACACGAAGGTATGTTAGAATGAAAGTGGACTAGTCGAGGAAAAGAGCCAAGAACAGACATGTTTGTATTCAGTAATGAAAGGCACGTGCTAAAAATCTTCACAAATTAAAAAAACAAATTAAAAAAAATACTGAAACCAGGCAGATGCCATGAATGCATATATCCTTTTCAGGGCCCCCATTGCTGTTCCCACGAGACGTGTGTCTTTCCAACTAATAGAAAAAGAAAAGAAAAGTCATATTTTATACCAACAAAGACCTTACAACAATGCAGAGCACCACACTAAGTGATCAGTCTTAGGGAGTCTGGTGATTGCAGGTATTTCAAAGCAGTCATTTCATATTAACCAGTACATTTGACTGGAAAGAAAGAAGGAAGCTGCCTTCAATTTGGCTGTGAATTTCAGTTTCATTTAAAAAAAAAAAAAGTTTTGGGCCAAATCTGTACCAGCATACAAAATAGGTGAGAGAGTTTCATTTTCTCTCCTTAATAGTGTGCATACTTGAAAGAAGCAAAAACGTGAATTCGCACAATTCTCAAGCTTCTAGCTTTCTTGAATTTAGATTTATGTTTTTAAACTTTCCTTAACACTTGCTCTTTCAAGATAAAATAGTTACTTTAGAAGGAAAAAACTCGCAACAGTTCATCAAAAGGAATAAATGCAACTTGAAAGTGCTGGTTTACTGTGAAAGTAAATTGTCTTAGGAACATTCAGCAGGAGAAAATTGCAGTGCTAATAGCCAAGTATGAGATGCACTGGTCCATCTGAGAGGGACGAAGGGACAGTGGAACCTCCTACTCAACATGCCTTCCAGAATCTGTTCTCCTGCAGCACACAGTGATGTTACTGAAAGATTTAATCACTGCCAACACAGCTGTTGTGCACCCAAGATCTGCTGCAGCGTGTGGTGCACATCTCCCTTTAGCCTGCTGACATAGGGCTTGCCGAAGAATAGCTCCAGCAGTTGATCCAGGCACATCGCCTTGGAAATCGAATTTTAGCAGCCCATATGCCCTTACAAGATGACAAGTTGTTAGTGACAAAAAAAGCCCCGAAAACCTAAAATTCACATTTTTTCCAAAGTTTTGTACATTTTCCGGATATAAATTAACTGGCAAAGGGAAAAATTATTATTTGATGTAAATAGAAACAAAATGCAAAAGCTAAGAAGAAAAGCCACATATTCCAGTTATTTCTATAATTTCAGTTTTCAAGCTTTTGAAGTACACAAAAAATACAAATGCCAAAGACAAAGCCAATACACAGTTAAACAACAGCACAGAGTGTTCTGATCTGCACTTCTTAAACCACAAAGGGTCACTTAGGAACACAGGCTGTTCTCTGCTGGATGTTTTGGCTGTTCCTTTATTCAAATAGTGTATTACCTGTTTACAAATGATTCTCCAATCCAAAGTCTTTTTTACTCGGTATCTATTTCCCTGTATGCTCCATACAACCATTAAATTTTTAATCTGATGAACAGGATCCATTACAGCACATAACAAAAAATGAAGAGCAACTCTGAATCTCCAGCCGGTGAGTGTGTTATCTTCTACTCTCTCTGGCCTTTTATCTCTTTCCCCCTGCGGAGATTGCATCTTTCTTATTAAGAGAGGCCAGCAGAAATGTGCTTGCAATCTGAGTGGCAAGCTATTAGAGACTTTCATACCCCTAGCCAGTTCTAGGGAAATGTGACTGATGTTTTACCCTTTGCAGCACTGATGTGTGTACAAACAGCAGAAATCATGTTCGCCTTTGTCTTTTTAAGCTTATGTAAAATATTTACATCTAGATGGATGCTTTTGACAGCACAACAGCAGACGTGTCCTATCATTAGCTGCACACGTTCAACTATTTCCCCTGGTAAAAACACTTACCAGTGTGACAAAATTAAATCTTGCAGCAGATGCCTTGTGGGTAGCGATATCAGACTGAGTGCAAACATAGTTGAAACCGATGACATTTTGTTCTGCATCACAGCTGATAAAAGCCAGTAGTGAGCTGAGACCCTTTTACTACTTTATTCCCTGTCTAAAGCCCTATGGTATTGCCACGTCTGCCAGCTGAAGTGATTCAACCCTGTCCATGTCGAAATTAAGGAGGAAAAGTACTAAGATCAGATATGACATGTATTTGGTAGGTCTGGATCTGAAAAGATTTTATAATGCAATTTTTGCTTTAATGGAAAAATTACTGTCAGCTTGAAAGGTGAAGACAGATCTCCATTTCATACAACTCTGCTAAGACTGTGGTTGCTTGCTTCCTGTTGGGATTCCAGAATATTTACCACCTGTATCTTCAGACCACTCTCTTTCAAGATTTTATCTGTCTATTTCTACCTAGAAAGAAACAAAAATAAAAATCCTCCAACTCCTTACTAGTTTTTAATCAGAAGTTCAAGAGCTAATTTCCTACCAACAGAAAAAAACCACTTCTTTCTTCCCCCACAACCCAGAACTTTCAATTGTCTCAATTAGCATAAGTATCATCCTGTCACTGGAATTTGCATCTAGGAAAAAATATCAATGAACATGAGAAGAAAAGCCTGACAGCATATTAAATTCAGGAAACCATTTGTTTCATAAACTGTGTAGTGAAAAAGAATTTGACAAGAGATATATTTTTCATAATGGTCCCTCTGCTCTAACACCTGGAGTGAGTTAGCAGGATAGAAAAACTGTAGGAGTTCTATGCTTTTGCACCACCCCTGGTTGCTGTCTTTCAAATTTGAAAGCTCCATGACTTCATCTGACATTACAGAAAGGGTTTTCAAAGAGTAGTCCTTTAATTTCAACATGGAACCAGTCCTGGATTTTGGATGCTGACTGAGAGCAGAGCTTTGGGAGACAGCCACCCTACTAGGATGCTGGTGCCTACATCTGCCTGCATCCACACAACCACACCCTCCAGCCCAGCCCACGGGTCCTTTGCTTGCAGTGATGCCCTACAGGGTTTTCTTGGAGCTCACCTTCACCCTCAAAAAGCAACAGATCTTATGGCATCCATCTTGTAACTCCCTATTCCCGAATGTTATGGCCATTGATGTAAATTATTAAAGATGCTTTATATAAACTAATATTGAACTGATAAAAAATGCACATCTTATAAACCACAGAAGAAAGTCATAGAGGTGCTGAAATCCAGAGTTCTGTACTAGCAACTACCTTCTCTGAATAATAGCCAAAAAAAATTTTCATGTTCATGTTTGCATACTGTAAGAAAGAGCTAAAAATATATTTGAGCCAGATAGACAATTTTTTGCACCCCCAAAATAATAATCACTTATTCCTAAAAGACATGACTAGAACTTTCTTCCTCAGGAAAACCTAGCATTTCAAACTCGTATAAACTTTGAAAAAAATCGTGGTGGAATTTCAACACCATTAATCTTCTCTGGTTTACCTACAATAGACCATTGTTATTGGCATTCCTGGTGAGGATACCATTCATTAGCCAAAAAGTTCGCTGTCTGTTTGCTGTTTAATATTTTTTTCTTTCAGGCTGGCACCAGCTAATAACTTCTGCATTTAGGTAATTACTAGCTGAAAAGGAAAATGCTCTGAAGTGCTCCAATCACAATATCAAAGATTATTTAGGCCATTTAAAAGTTGGAGAGTCATGCAAAAAATTCACTTTTAAAAATTTCATTTCAGCATTTATGAATATTTAGCAGTTACTTTAGAAACAAGTTATTTGGCTTAATTATTTTGACTTGCAGTATGTTCTTAGGTTAACTTTGCTCTTCTACTTACACAAGAGATGGCCAAAATTAGACTGAAGAGAAAAGAAACATGCTAATTTCCCCAGTAATTGATTATATATATCAACAATAATGTGACAGCTTTCAAGAAATTGTCAATGAATTTAAAATCTGTGCTTTTGCTTTTAAGCAAAGTTTCCTCAGCTGCACATGATTATAAAATTCTGCTCTGTTCTTCTGCCTCTCCCAGGGCTCATCCCACCTTGTTGTCACCAGCTAGTCACAACCCAGTGCGTTAGCCAGTGGGTGATGGTCTGACAAGACAAACAAATCTCTTTCAGCACCTTGCATTACCAGCCCACCAAAAATCCCACCCTTTAATGGTGAGGTTGCAGAGTGTTACTATAGCCTACGTTAGCAAGGGGATAAATCAATTTTAGGCTACCAAAACTCCATAGGATTCCATTTATATTTTTTCACTTATGTATTTTCATTATACACTAGCAATTGTCAGCAGACTAAGGCAATGTGTTGTAGAAGTTCTAATGAGCACACTCAATACTGACAAAAAGGTTCTAGGCTACAGAAAGCCCTCTCTAGGCTTCCTATTAGACATGTCAACTTCCCTTCTAAGAGCTTTCCATTAAGATTCAAATTCATACCACTAAAGTCTTCAGCTTTCTTCAGAACAATTTTATAATAACAATTACATAATATATGCATAATTTTGATCAAATGATAGTTGACCCAGAGAAGTCAACTTGTTCATCAGAAATCTTTACTGAACCAGGGTTAATGGTATTAATCACCAGCCATAAAGCTCAATTGTTTCTTTGTCAAGCCACTGTTGTTTTTCAGATGAAGTTGGTTTCAGTATTTTCAGTGAGAAACCAAGCTAAGTTTTGTAATAAAGAATTGTCATCAGAAAACACTTGTCAAGAATTAAAGTATATGAAATATGAAATTAAGATTAACCATGTCACTGCTTTAAAGTTTATATTGTACCAAACAAAGAAATAGAGCAAAATTTGAGAAACTTACAGGAATAGGCATTTTAAGTCTGACTTGGTACATTTATGGGTTTAGGATTTTTTTGGTGTCTTTTCTTTTTTTATTCTTCAAGTTCCTTCTGTCCAGATCTCCCGGGGCATGTTCAGTAGTGACCAGTGTTTCACCTTATGATGCTCTTAAAGCTGCAAGGGGGATATAAACTCTAATTTTTATGATTACAGATTCTAGCAAGGGACTTTTCTATCTCACATATTCTAAGAAATACAGCTGCCAAGATTTCACCTGACTTAAGAAATAGATATTTGAAGTCTGTACCAAAAATCGCATTTCTTCCAGCACTAATCCTTTGACTGTCTCACACTGTATCTTTTGTCTGAGGGCTATTCAGTGCTTCTGTCACCACAAGACGTACCAGCATTCTTGACTATGCTGAAAAATGTTAAACAGTTTTTGAGTCAAACTGAAGGACATGCATATTGTTAGGTCAGTATCAAAGCAGGAATCACACTAGATGGATTAGTAGTAGTAGTAGTAGTAGTAGTAGTAGTAGTAGTAGTAGTAGTAGTAGCAGTAGTAGCAGTAGTAGTAGTAGTAGTAGTAGTATTGACTTTCTCCACACCCAAATAGCAACTTGGCCTGATTAAAAAAATACTCTAAAGAGAAGGAAAAAACCTGAATATTTAAATTGCCTGCATCCCTAGTTTTCATAGGCTTATCATTTATTCCATGTAGTTTTAATGGTTAGTTCCAAGTTGCAAAGTAAGAATCAATCCTTTATATCACTTTTAGACTTAATTACAGAAGGAAAATTAAACTGGATTCAACTTGAATATCCAAGTTTCTATGTAGATTCTCATGGAAAATGCAAGCCGGTGGGTGTGAAAGCCTTGGAAATGTATGGACATAACAGATTGCCATGGATTAGCAATGTTGCAGACAGAGTACTGGATGAGAAGCCATAAGCAGACTTCAATAGGTTTAATTCTGGTTTTGCCTTGTATCAGTAATATTTTTAATGTGCATTCCTCAAGCTACCATATTTATTCATGCAATACATCAAAGAAGCATGACAATATGAATTTCTGTGACTAGCCTGCTTGTTTCCTGCATTGATTGCTCTGTAAAGTTATTTAAACACAGTGACATGAAGTATCTTTAGTCATGATAGAATTTTGCTTTACATAAACATCTTTAAACAAACATATAACAGACTCATTTAATATTCCATATTTTATTGCATAATGGCACTAATTGCCAGACTTCTTTCAGCACTTGCATTTGAATAACTTGACATCCCTTGCAATCCTATGAACCACAAAAATCTCGAAAGCCTTGAACACTTTACTGGAAAAAAGCTCAACATTTGCACAGGTGAGAAACAGCCAAAGTCAATTTTTCTCACCTGAATGACGAGTACAGAAGAATAATTGGGATGCATACAAGCTGTGATCTGGGTCAAGCAATCTAACCATATATTGTAACACAGATTCCTATACTTTAAAAGCTGTAACATTGCAAAACTTTGAGCCTGACCTCTTTGGTACAAGCCAAGTGACTTCAATATTTCTGCCTGAAGTCTGTAAGTCAAACCTGCAGCTCAAAGAAATGTTTGAGATAAATAACTTTTCAAAGGTCAAATGAGGTTAAAGTGAGCATATCCATGGCTAAGACATTTCTGTGGTTTGCTGCTCACACTGTTAAATACATTCCTCATTTCTACACTCAATTTGTCTATGTTCACCTTTCAATGACAGAATTCATCACTTACTGCTGTATTAAAAACCAGTCTTCAGTCAAAAGATTCTTCCTCTCAAAAATACTTAGATTAAACAAGTTCATCTTTCAGCCATTTCAAATAATACATCTTAGCCTCATTGGAAGGCATACTGTGCTTTTATTCTTTTCTGAATGCATTGCAGTTTTAGTTGTGTTTTGGGTGGCTTTTTTCCCCAGGCTCCTGACGCTGTCATACCTGTACAGCTAACACAATTGACTGCTTGATATTCACAAGGTTATATAAAACAGAGTTGCCCTTTGCTTTCAGTAGTGGCACAAAACAGGGAGCTAGTCCTTTCAGAAGCCTGGGACAACTGTTGCGGGATTGATTGAGTGGTGCCACTTCCAGCTGCTGTCTGAAAACCAAAGCCCAGTTCAGAGTGATGTCCCACAGCAACTCCTGTGGAGGGGTCCCACCCAGGTTTTATTTTATTCACTTATTGCTCCCCCAGGTCTGTCTAGTGTTTGCAAGCTTTTCTAACATGTAGCAACCCAAGACCAAACAATGATCAAAAGCATTCAAGAGCCACAACTGCAGAATCTACTACAAAACCACATACTAGATGAGTCCATCTTTAAACTAATGTAGTAATTTTATCATGCAAACACTTTTATATTTTTAACTTGGACTGTGTTACTGGACTGTTCTGCCTTTTATTGAAAAGTCAGATGAGCTAAGCCTTGTCTTAAGAGCACTTACAACTACGTAACAATCATGTGCTTGATAAGATTCACTTTCCATGAGGTATATTGCTAGAATTATTACTGTTCTTGAGAAAGTTATTTACAGATTTTTCCTCTATCCAATACCTTCCTAATACTCTAGCTAATGAAATGAAACTATTTTCTCCAGTTCATGGAAATTTCCCCTCTCTTTAAAAAATACGCTAAAAGCACACTTCAAATATTTCTTTCCCAGTTTCTTAGTGTATCTGGCTAAATTGAGTAGAAACTACTCTTACACCCCTCCAGATCATAACTGGGGATAAACACTGTGATGAAAAATTACAACATCTTAAAAATATCAAAGAATCATGGAATATCCTGATTTGGAAGGGACCCACCAATATTATCAAAGTCCTGCACAGCACCATCCCCAAGAGTCACACCCTGTGCCTGAGAGCATTGTCCAAATGCTGCTTGAGCTCTGGCAGGCTGGTGCTGTGAGCATTACCCTGGGGAGCCTGTTCCAGTGCTCAAACACCCTGTGGGGGGGAGAACCATTTCCTAATATCCAACCTAAAACTCTCCTGACACACTTTCAGGCCTTTCCCTCAGGTCCTGTCACTAGTAACCACAGAGTGGAGATCAGTGCCTGCCTCTCTGTTTCCCCTCCTGAGGAAGCTGTAAAACTCCTACGAAATTTCTCTCAGTCTCCTCTAGGCTGAACAAGCCAAGTGACCTCATATGGCTTCTCCTCTAGACCCCTTACAATCTTCACAGACCTCCTTTGGACACCCTCTAATAGCTTTATTTCTTTGTTACACTGTGGCGCCCAAAGCTGCCCCCAGCACTCGAGGTGAGGCTGCCCCAGCCCGGAGCAGAGCGGGACAATCCCCTCCCTTGCCCAGCTGGCAGTGCTGGGCCTGAGGCACTCCAGGACACGCTTGGCTCTCCTGGCTGCCAGGGCACTGCTGACACAGATCCAACTGGCCGTGGACCAGGAGCCCCAGGTCCTTTTACATGGCGCTGCTTTCCAGAGTTTCATCCCCCAGACTGTCTACATCCAGGGTTGCCACACATCTTTGTCATCTTTCAGCTGGCTAACAGGTGACTTGATTCTTCTTAAAAGTGGTGAGGAACTGGAAAGCTTAGGCAACATCGCTCTTCCTTGAGATTTGCAAAGCAGTGCAGGCACGTTAGTGGGCTGCTCATATTTATGTATTTAATGAGCAGTGGGCTGCTCATATGTTATGCATTTTTTCACCTATCAGTGAGACCAGTGGGGAATGGCTAGAGCACTACCTCTCTCCAGCCTTCATTAGGCAAAAGACAGTGTTTGCACCACAATCACACTAGTAAGTCTCTCCCTAGCCCATCATCAAGTGTTTCAAATTGTTTTCAAGGGTTCTTGTACTAAAAGCTACTGGACATTGTATCTGAAACTTGCAAGAAATTAATTTAGAGAAGAAATCATAGAACAAATTTAATGGTTTCGTTTATAAAAAGCATTATGCAATTGCTTTGTCAGGTCACTGGTATCTTAGTCTTTTTTCTACCAGCGTTTATTGCTGTGTGAAATCCAATACTATATGGTAACCTCCTCATTCTGACACACAGAAGGCTTCGAAGGCGTGAAAATCCCTGTTAATCAATACAGAACTCACAGTGCGTCAGCTCAGAGATGGGGAGCACATGGCCACCACAACAAACTTGAAATAGACAAGCAGAAGGATATTAAATGAACACTGAATGTGAAAGGGTTACTTATATCTGAAAATATCTAAAACAAAAAGAAATGTCCCTTTCCCAAGCATGCATTCTTTTGCCAAGACAAAGCGTCTGCAATATAGAAAATCAGAGGCCATGTTGCAGCTCTTTACAGCGTATTTCTTAGATGTCTGAAGATTTTACAGCCGAAGTCTCTGAGCTTAAGAAGATGAAATTAAATTATATTATTCAAAATACTATATTGACAGCACAAACAAAATACAGGTTACATAAACCAATAGGCAGTGTTTTAAGGAGAGAGAACTTTTTGGTGAAGAAGCAGCCTAGTGCGTGCTTCTTTCATGACTTGTAAAAAATTGATCCAAAAGTGTATTAAACTTGTTTTATATTTCAAAACGATAACCATACTTCTTTATCCCCTGAAACTAAAAATATAATACAGATATTTGAACTAACTTACAGCTATATAAGAAATTATTATCCAGTAAAGAATCTCAACATTATCTCTGGTTAGTATCAGGACAATCAAGAGGGGCTGGGACTACTTTGGCCGACGTGTTTTGGAAATATGTTGAGTACAGATTTTTGATCCAACTACTTACACAGTTTAGAAAAAAAAAACAACTATGAGAAATTAAGTACTACCCCAGTAATACAGGGTAGGAATTGAGGCAAGACAAGATTTCATAATTCAGACTGCCCCTTTAAAATAGCCTGCCACTCAAGTCCAAATTTTCCTTGGACTTATCAAACATGATATATTTCATTTTTTCTCTTGTGAATTTTTGGTATACAAATCAGTCCAACAGCAGTCAGAAGTGAAATATTTCTATGTATTGAAATTTTATCTGCATGGTTTCTAGTGCAATTGGGAGTTTAGATTTTTGAAGGACTTGTACTTACTGGAAGATTTTTTCAGGGAAGATGGAGAGACTGCACTGAACAGACTTTATAACTGCTTGAACTTGAGAAATATCCTGGCTGAAGCTGTCTTTGTTGAAATTGGGAGTATGAAACCAGGTGGTCTTAGGGGTCCCCTTCAACCCAAACCATTCAGTGAAATGAAAAGTCAAGACAGCCAATGAGGTCATTGCCCTTTTATCTCTCTCTAACTGCTTATCCTAATGTTATCTTGTTTTTTACAAACTGTACCACATATGGACAGGAAACTCAGAGCCGGACCTCTCCTGGCCCACATAGTTAAATTCTTTGTCTCAGCCACAGACGTGACTTGATTGTTTCTGTAAATTCTTCCCTAGCTTCACTGTTCCCAAGTTGCTCTGAGGAGGAGCTGCTAAAAATGCCTTCCCATTCTTTCAGCATCATTCCACCTCACAAACCTTACACTGGTTTTAATAGGTTTGTTCCCTGCTTCTTCCCTTTTTTGCCATTATCACAGCAGCACAAAAACCTTCTCGTGCTGCATTAAAGCCATGACAGGAGAGAGTGGCTGATTTTGTTTCAAGTTGCATTTCAACCCCAAAATTTTTAGCTGTTTTGCCTGTAAATATGTCCTGTGAGATGGTGCAACAGAATAAGCTACTGCTTACTGACCAGACAGCAAATAACTATTTTGTTAAGTAGAAAATTATTGTTCAAGTTTTTTTTGGTGCTGTATCACCTAATCTACTCAGCAGTTATTTCACTTACCTCCCCGACTCAAAGCTTTTGCTCTGCTCTTGCTATTCAGTCCTTGTCTGATGAGGCACTTCAGCTTCATACTGTATTTTATGCAGCTACAATTTACAGGATTTAAGCTACTGAAATCTCCTTCCAATTGCTCTGGCTTAAGAGATGTATTACTCATAGTTCTTGAGAATAATATACAAACAAAGCAGTCAGACCTTGAAATCAAAACTTATATAACCTCATCTTTTAGCTCCCTGCTTGTGCACATGGCACAAAAGTCCCATCAACATGCAAGATATTATTTAGGTGAATGCTACTTGTGATTATATTTAGCATCAGATGCTTTATGATACTTAGGAAAGACTGACAACACTCCTGAACTACAAAGGAAAGGCAGCCTCCTTTCTAAAGCAAGACAGTATTTCAAGCCTTTATGTTATGTTACTTCAGACACTCATTACTGGCATAATAGCCCAAGCATTAAGCTCTGAACCCAACTGTGCACACATTTTACTGTATCATTTACTTTCCTAACTGCATGAATCACAGACTTACTGCATGTGAGATTTTAAATCATTGTTCCAGCCTCAACATGCTCTAAAAGTCAGAAAAAAGGAAAGCAAAATGCTGAGATCTTTTGTGAAGAAGTGGTATGTGCTCAGCTAAAATCTCCTAAGAATATCAACAAAGAAGTGCTGTTAGATTATTTATGGTCTCCAGTATGAGGGATGGTAATGGCTAACATTACACAAAACTGAAGAGAACTTTTATAGAAATCTTAAGGTTGAAGTAAGCAGAGCTCAAGTTATTTTTCAGTATCATTTTTACAAAGGGCCTTCTGTTATGCCCAGCTGACTAACATGTTCAACTTGCCCAATATCAACTCACATCCTTTTAAAATTAAGTAAACAAGAAATATCTGTAGGAGGAAGTAACTGGAAAGGTGTTAAATTCTACTAAGAAATACAGAAAGCAATAAATGCAGTGAAACATCTTGGATTTAAGCAGTCTCATTCAGCTGTTTAATTAAAAATAATATGCTTGCAGTTAAAGCATAATCTAACAGGTCCAAAGATTTCTGCACCAGTTTCTACAGTTAAGATTATAGTATCCCAAAAATCAGCCTTTCTGTAAGGGCTTCCATTCCAATTAAGTTTAACAGATTTATTCTAGCAAGCCTGAACATAGACCATCTTCTGTGTTTTTAAATTCTTCACATCGTATTTTTAAATTTTTCTGTTCAGGCTAGTCTTTAAAGTTTCAAAAACACACAACTAATTTTTGTGTTTTGAAACCTCAGTTTCCATGCAGCTCATCTGGTATGTTTTTCTTAGCCAAACAAACAAGTTTCTGGAAAATTTGAGATTCCCTTATTTACAGTACAAACCATGGTCATTTACATATTCAGCTACATTTGCCTGCATTATCATAGTAATCTACCTGGATTGAAAATATGAAACATGTTGAGTTTAGAGGCTACTTGAAGATATTTAAATAATGCTGTGTCCTCTGGTCATTTGTAACAGAGGTGATGCTTTGTAAACTACAACATAAGAGACTGTTCCAAGACAAACAGCAACTACTCTTTTCAAATGAAGGAAAATATTTTAAAGTAAAGCAAAGAGTATACCAAACCTGCAATGATAGAAAGGGAATCATCCTTTAAGAGATTAAATTATTAATCTTCACAGTAGAAAAGTAAAACTAATGCTGAATGTCATGTTTTAGTTGCCATGTGTACATGTCCCAAAGCAGCGAGTTAAGATGTGACTACAGCAGTTAATGTTGCTGTAAGTACAAGCAAGTACTTCCACTGTCTGGTTTTTTCTTCAGTATGAAACAATGGTATAAAAGAGCTTTTTCTAAAACAGAGAGTATTTATGGGATCAGGATACTGGAAAGTGTTACATATTGTACGAACATTTCAAACTAGAAGTTATAGACATAAGTCAGATGAAAGCTTGGGGTAGTTCTGTCCTGTTGCTCACCAAAATGCCCATGCATTCTTTGTTACCTTTCCAGTACACATACCAGTAATTTGATCTATAGGGTTGTGCTTGCTAAGTCCAGCTGATTCACATTATACCAGTCCCTACAAATAGTGAATGGCTTGAATGTCTCAGAAAGATAGATGTGGTCAGGAAGGAAGCTTGCTTTGGATCACATCTAGGACTCAGATGAAGTAACATCAATTAAATCAGATAGATATTTATACCAGATAGCATGAACAGCAGGTTTTTGCCCTTATTTCTCTCCTGCTCAGGAGAAATCAGGAAAAGGGCCACATCTTGATGCATCATCACACCAAACATGAGAGCATTTGTGCAACTCCTTCAACTATCGGTACCTTCCAGTAGCACTCAGAATAACCCCACAGATCTCTGCTTCTACTGTGAGCAGAGGAGAGATGGTCAGTACCTTGAGAGAACACACCTTGACTTCATGCTCAGATGAGGGTGGCACATTAAGGAGGGATTCCTCCCCTCTCTCCCTCCATAATTAACAGCCAACACAACACAGGACATGCTGACAAATCCAGAAGTCTAAATCAAGAGCAGGTCAGTAAATTCTAAGTGCCCTTGAAGGGGCTTTGCATTCTACAAAAGCAGTATCTGTTTGATAGAGAAAGAAGATAGCAGGAAGGTATCTTAGTCAGGGTGTCAGGAGAAAAAAGCCTTGAATCAGAGCTATCTCATTTATTATTTAAAAGGTTCTCATGTGGGTAACTGAGATTTTATCGTTTCTGAGCAGGATCTCATATACTCCCACTCAATGCCTATTATTTCGAAGAGTAAAAATAAGAAAACTATATAAATGCTGAGCAGACAGCATCTTCTCATTAACATGGACATATCTTGGTTCCAGGAAGCCAAAAATGTAGCAGATTTTAAAATTAAGTGCTGTTGGTCAGACTCTGTCCTCAGGAAAGACAAGTCTTAATCAAAATAAATGCTAATGAATGAGATTATTAGTACTTCAGGGTTTAAGTGGTCTATTTCAGGACCAGTCATAAGACTACCAACATGTTCCATTTTCAGTTTTACTGTTGCTTTCATTCATTTCTTTCTATTGCATTTTGTGTGGGTTTTACAGGAACAAAGAAATTTAAAGTCCTCTCAAAAACTAGAACTCCATGGAATTATCCCCATTGTGCAGAAATCCTTAAACTTGGATTACCAATACCTGCCAGACTGTCAAAAAGGAAAACATGTCCTCATGTTGTATGATATAAACTGTAATAAAATTGTTTGATTTTTTGGGGAGTAATTTTTTTCACCATGCTCAACGTCCAAGAATAATGAAAAAATGAAGTAAATTATATCCCTATATACAAAATACTAAATTCCAAATAAGCAGAACTGCATTTAAATGGTTTTTTTTTAACTAGCCTTTTTTAGGCATATTTCCAGTTGAAGCAGGGGGGAACTGCCAAACCACTAGATTATATTAGGTGAAAGTTAACAATTTTAAAAACACATGTATTTGTATCAAGTTAATAAAATTCACTCCCTCACTGGTGAGCAAATAGGAAAACTCCACAGGGGCATGTGACAAAGCAATCACACCAGGATGAAACCACACCTTGGATCAGAATCATGTTTTTAACAAATTACTTGGGCTCTCAAAGTTGATTTGGATATCATTTAGAGAAGCACAATTGTTCTTACAAATTCGGTTACATAGAAATAATCAATTTTCATGTGTCATTTCATATTAGAGTTCTCTGATGGAGGAGGAAGTTCAGTTTATGCAAGTATTTTGACCTACTTTGTATTAATAAGCTTTAAGGGTTTCCAAGTATCCAGCGTGCACTCCTCATAATTTACTTGAGTTTTACTTGAATTTTATTGTATGTTAGTTCAATACCCACTATTACTGCTATGGAGAGAAGCATTCAAACCAGAGAGTGCATTTATCCTCTGATGGAAGTGTATACTACAGGTAGCTGTCAACTTTTTGGCCTGTCTGTTAAACTATTAGCCTGTACAGACCAAAAAAACACCAGAAATTATATTGAGGAAGCCCAGAAGAAGATAAAACAACTAAAAGAAAGCAAAAAATGTGCTTTATCTCATCTATTCTCTTGCAAGGGAAAAAAAAATAATAAGGAAAAGATACGTAAGGAAAAATTGTACCTGCTATTAAATCTCATTTCAAGTTG
Source organism: Dicrurus megarhynchus (assembly GCA_013399195.1). Classification (NCBI taxonomy): domain Eukaryota; kingdom Metazoa; phylum Chordata; class Aves; order Passeriformes; family Dicruridae; genus Dicrurus; species Dicrurus megarhynchus. The sequence goes on from VXAD01006095.1 coordinate 325,105, forward strand.
GCCACTAACAATTTAGTACTTATTTTAAATGTCTATAAAGGCCAAAATTTAGGTTAATCTACTAGTCTCTGAAGAGTGAGAAGCACAATAAAGAATCTCTGTTTTTTCTCACTGGTCACTACAGGAAATGTTTCCTAATTCCTTCAGTCATCAATGATACTGGATTTACTTGATGCTGACATAACATCTTAGGCCACTACCTAAAAAGAAATCACCTTTGTCACCATGGGAAGTTATTAGATATAGGTCTGGAAATATAGTCATTTTCTCAACTTCATTGGCTTATTAGTTCCTAATACAACTCAAAGTACTGAATTGAGAAGTGAATGTACAAAGAGATCAATTAATACATTCATGCTGACCTCCATAATAATTTTGCAAAAAAAAGCCTAATCATCACCACCATAAATACAGCAGATTTGTTACACTAGGGGATAGGTAGCTTTACACATGTTTGGAACAACTAATAGAATATAATTTTTCAATAATCATACCTAAAGAACTATCCATTAACATGGGTGAAGAGATCCTGGTAATAAGCACGCTTTTTCTGGTACACTTGGAAGATGTAAACTCATCTAATTTTTATTTTCCATTATCAAAATCTCTAATTCTGTCAATAATTGAGTTAAGAATTTCATTTAAACAGTTTACATTGCAACAGTCCAGCTACAGGAGAGCTGATTTTCTCTTTACTTTTCACATTTCATTTCCGTTGCACGGGATAAATGTAGAAAGCATAGATTTTCTTAGTAGTCACTTAGATTGCACCTAGCCATCCATAAGTATGCTTTTCTACTTAATCATCAGCAGCCTCCACAGCCTATTGCATTAAATCAAGACAAAGTTCTGCAGGATAGGGCATAAAGCGTGTTTCTGTAAGTGACAGGAAAGCAATGAATAATTTTTCCTCCCCATAAATAAAGGTCTTTGATTTTTTTTTCTGGATTCTTCCTCTTCTATGACCAGAACAGTTCTCTCTGCATTCTTTTAAATATATTTATCCCTATGCTGTCTGGTGGAAAATCTTCTGTAAAGAAGCAGCCTGCCTGTATGATATAGCTCAAACTATGATACAGAACTTTAAGTGTTTAATTACTGAACAGATCTTAAAGTGGTTTCATAGAAAGAGGCAACAGATAAAGCTCAGGTTTTCTGGCTGCTGGCAATGTAGCAGAGGATCAAAGTACTCCATGTACTCATTCAAGGAAAGTATAATGCAGTCTGCCTTATGGGCACTAAAAGTCGTGTACCTACTCCAAGAAATTTGTTGTGCTGGGCTTTATTATCAACATAATCCATAAACACATTTTATTTTTTAACTCCTGTACAGCCTCGGAAGATTTATTTGTATACAATGTTCTCACTTGCCTCAAGCAAACACAGTCAGAAGCATGTGTTTCCACATTATTCCCTTGGACTTGCTAACAATGATGCTCTTGTCTGTACTACTATTAAAAGTAGCACTGCTGTGTTACTAGAATTTGCAGGCTGCGCGTTGTCAAACAAATACATGAAATTTGCACCTTAAATCCAGCATCTGAAGAAATGCATACAACATAAAAGAGCCATATGCAGTAAACTGACTCAAGGCAAATAAAGTCCAGATCTTTTTCTTAAGTAGTTTAAACAGAGCATAGGGACTCTTTTCTTGCTGAAAAAATGTAGAAACTTAGGTTAGAAAGACATGACAAGCATGTCACAGCCAAGGGATCTGGCTTGACTTGTGACTTATAGCCAGTCTCTGCCTCTTCCTTGATGAAGATTAACAGCAGAAAATAAGTTTAGTCACCATGTAAATCAACTACTCAGCATAATTAGTTTAATAGAAATATTGTCACTACCAATGCATATTTCAGATTTTTTCTAAAGCCAAGAATAACTATTTAGGAATTGCGAATTTTTCAGAAAGTGGTACGAAAATAATCAAGCAGCGAAATTTTTTGGGGGTTATTCTAGTGGATTCAGCACAATTCAGACATCCCTGAGAACCTTATATTAGAATCTGAAACAAAGTTGCATCAATATTGATTCTGAAATATTAAACAATAATATTACATAAAACAAAGCTCTTTTCTTTTTATTTCAGGGCTACAAAAGAGATTTTCTTTGTTTGACCTGGAGCCACAGACATATTTCATGCATGATCAAAACTGATGCAGGAAAATAAGTCACTAAAACAGTCAAAGAAGAAAAATCCAGAGCTTCTACCTCAATAGTTTCCCAATTGCCACTTTTTATCAATTGCAAGAGTTTTTAACTTGTACACTTAAGCTTTGGTCGAAGTTTTAGACTTCAACTACATAACAAGAAAGGTACATGGGAGTATGTACTAAGGTATTAACAGGTAAGGGATGGAGGCTACGGTCCTGGCTAATCTTGCTTTTGAGGCCCACGTTTTATTGGTTAAGTTAGGAGCACTGCAACACAAAGACAGTGCTGTCAGGAAACCAGAAATTCTGCACACTGTGAGGACTGTGGGTCAGACCCTGGCACAGGCAGCTAATTCTGCTCATCCATCTGCCTCCAAACAAAGCATGGTCAATCCTTCCTTGTCTAGACCCAAGTGGGACTCAATTTCCCAATTTTAGTGCACTGAATGCAGAGCAACTACTGAGCTCTCAAACACACCGTGATGCAGGCTTGATTAGTCTCACTCTGAACCATTCAAATTTCAAACACTGGTTCATTTACTTGATATTGAGGCTCTGACTAGGTTCTGAAGGGCCTTGTCACAATAAGAAATTCAGTTAGCTGCTGACCATGAAGTTTTTCCCAAATTCACAGAGCTGTAACAGGATGGTAAAGGCAACTCAGCAATAACATTTACTAATAATTGAAAAAAAAGGTGCTCTGTCACAAGAAGCGTAAAAATAAAGCTTCATCTAGACTATAAGTTTAAAATATTTTTCTGGATTACAAACCTATTTGAATTTAATGGAAACAAGCAAACAGACCCTCCCAATGTTTTAAATAATCACAATATAGCAATTTAATTCTTTTAGTTCCACTTATCTTTCTTATATACATAATTTCAATTACTGAACTTGTCAATTTATTTCAATCAATCATTCACAGACAATTGTCAGAGATTTTGCTTAACTTGGTATGTTATTTAGGTCAACAGGAAAAAGGTTTGAAAAAGGGAATGCCCTAGAGAAAAAAATTACTAAGTATCTCATTCATGGGGATATATTGTTCAACATAAGAAGAAAGGTAATGCATGTGGTTGTTATGGTTATCATGAGCAGCCCTTCAGTTTGGCCTAAGACGGATACCATGATCTTGCTAGGATACTCTAAGCTGCAAAAGAAATGTCACACAGCCTTGGAAGCTGTCCCAGGAGAGCTCTCACCTCGGAGCAGGCCAAAAGGATCCAAGTCATTCACACTGATGGAAGTTTAAACTCATCTCCCACCACCTTTACTGGAAATTGTACCACCTCCATAGAAAACCTAATTCCATTTTTAATTAGCTTAATCCTTAGAAAGTTTAAATCAGTCCTACCCTAGACATATTTTGCTGCAGTTCTGGCTTATGACTTCTTTACCCCATTTGTGTAGGGCAAGTGTAGGTCATTACTTTCATCTTCCCAACAACACTTTACACTCATTTGAAGGCTTAAAGTCCCTCAGTCTTTTCATTAGTCAATAAAAACCATTTTTCAGTATGTCCTCATAACCTCCTCCTCATCCTTGCTTTCCAATCAGTCTTTTTTCCTTCTATCTGGGCAGTAACTGGCCCATGTGACTTGAAGTGTGGGACTCAGAATTGGTGGTGAAACTGGGCTCTTACAAGTGTGTGGCAAAATGCATATGAGTGGGGTGGGGGGGGGTGGTGTGTTTGTGCAAGATAGTGCATTTTTCTTTAACACAGCCCAGTATAAAGTTTTCTTCTCTTGAAATGACAAGATAATGTCTACTTGTGTTGTATGTGATTTTTGGACCAATTTACGTGGCAAATAATGCCCTTTGGTCTTTAAAAACCTCTCTTCCTCTTCCCAGATGGGAAGAATACAACAGCATTCTCAAACACTGCCTGTGTACTACCCATGGACAAAATTACAGCTAAGCAGAATAAACTCAGTAGGCAAAGGTGAGTGGCTGGTTAACACTTCAAAGTGAAAACTTGTTAATAAACCAAATTGTTCTGCACAGAATCTGTTATCACAAATAGCCTGCCTCTGGTTTCACTTGGAACTTGTGTGTATCTCTTCACTGCATACTGCTTTACTGCTCAGACAGACCTTCCACTGGCTTATTAGCAAGCTCATTTTCTGAGGAACATTTTAGACCTCGTATGATCTTAATTTATACAAGCAAGCATCTGCGACATGCTCATCAGTATTCACCCTCTAAAACACCCTCTAAAAAAACAACATTAAAATAAATTTGTGAAGGAGTTGATAATAGATGAGGTTTTCTGTTACTTGACTTGTTCTGCTCTTCAATGCAACATGCAGAGGATGACTGCACAATGCAAAGCCTTTGTAGGAGGACCTCATTTCCTGGTTAAATTATTCCTAACGCAGAGAAGGGTTGTTCCAATAAGATATGTCACTGAAACTGTTGTGAGAAGCTTCAGAGTGGCATCTTTGTAGGGGACACAGACGGTGGGGTTGAATGCACTCTCGGCAAGTTCACTGATGAGCTGAGTGGTGCAGTCATATGCTGAGGGAAAGGGACACCATCCAGAGGGACCTGGACAGGCTGGAGAGGTGGGACCATGCAAATGTCATGAAGATCAACAAAATAAGTGCAAGGTCCTACACCTGGGTCGGGGCAATCCCAGCACACCCACAGGCTGGGCAGAGAAATGATTGAGGGCAGCCATGTAGAGAAAGATTTGGGGGTGATGGCTGGTGAACAGCTCACCATGAGCTGGCAGTGAGTGCTTGCAGCCCAGAAAGCCAACAAAATCCTGGGCTGCATCCAAAGCAGCGACACCAGCAGGTCAAAGGAGGTGATTATTCCCCTCTACTTTGCTCTTGTGAGAAACCACCTGGAGTACTGAGTCCACTTCTGGTGTCTCCAACATAAGAACGACGTGGAAGTGTTGGAGCAAGTCCAGGGGATGCTAAGAAGTTGATATGAGGGCTGGAGTAACTCCCCTGCAAAGACAGGCTGAGAAAGTTGGAGCTGTTCTGCCTGGAGAAGAGAAGGTTGTGTGGAGACCTCACAGCACCTTCCAGTATCTGAAGGGGGCTACAGGGAAGCCAGAGACAGACTCATCATCAGGAATTGCAGTGACAGGACAAGGAGTAATGGGTATAAACTGAAAGAGGGGAAATTAAGGTTAGATATTAAGAAGAAATTCTTTACTGTGAGGGTGGTGAAATATTGTGTTCAATGCCTGGCTGGATAAGGCCTTGAACAGCCTGGTCTTGTGGGGGGTTTGGACAAGATGATCCTTAAGGTCCTTTAATCCCTTAACATTCCATAATTCTATGACTTAAGTAGAAAAAACACCCTGCAGCGTTGACAATCTTGACCTTTTCTTTCCTTCCCTATGCCCAGTGTTCATCTTGCATTGCAAAAGCAAGAATCTCCTCCCCCTTCACCCATCCTAAAGAGGCCATCCTAAAGTGCCACGTCAGCCCAAAGAACACAGTACACTCAGCAGGCTGCCCAGATCTGCCTTGCCTTATCAATCTTTCAGGAGATGACATTCCTCTTCTCTACCGAGAATGTTTGTAGTAAACACCCAACACGGAATTTTCAACAAGATATGTGTTTCTAATCAATTAAGATAATGGATATTTTAGAAAAGGAACTTGAAAGTCTTTTTGTGAACACCACAACCTATTCCCTAAACAGCTATTTCAAAACCAGAATGCTCTGCCAGACACAGGAATATTTTGCCAAGACCACAGAGCACATCCATGCCTGTGAGACAGGTCAGCTTCATCAGCCTACTCCATTTAATGAGTGAAGTAGAGCCTGGTGGCAGGACCACCTGTCCTGTGCTGCCGACTGGAATCAGGGCGAGAGGCTGTACATCCACAATTCTTTCCTTCAAGAGCCTAGGTCATTAGAAAAGCCCTCATTTCAGGCTGCTCAGTGGAAATCTTAGCAACTATTTATTTCACTTAACAAAACTACGTGGCTGGTCTCTTCTGTTCATGTTTTGTACTTCATACTGAATTTGCTGATTTTTTAAATTAAGAGACTTTACACCAAAGGGAAAATAGTCATCAACTCAATAAAACCCATAAATAAAACTCCAGCCTTTAGTGAGGCCCTTGTTTGATTGTGCTTTGCTGCTATTAGTCTGGGAATTAACTGTCACTTCCTTAAGTTATACAAGTATTATGAACATGAATAAAATTTAGGTACTACTCCCTTGGTATTTTTGAGCAGTGAAGAGGTGAACTCCTTTAAGTAACTACTCCACAAAGCTCATGTTTTTGTTTGCTGGTCAGTTTACCTTGTGTAAGAATAACTTACTCCTTTATAGTTTACATTAATTCACAGCAGTCAGAAAAATTACTTCCCTTTTATTTTTCATTCATTTCTGTTTTTTCTTCTAATAATATAATAGCCTGAAGAAATTAAAAATCAGAAATTAAAGCTTCAAGTCAGGCTGAACAGATAACTCATACCTTGCTCAAATCATACAGCCTGAGGCTGGGAGTATAAGAAATTTTTCTTTCAGCAATGAGCTGGCTGATTAGATTGAGAACTTGAGCTAGCTATTCATATGTTCCACTGTGATGACTGCACAAACCAAGCTTACAGGTATTACCCATGCAGAAGTTAAGGAGAATTGGAAAAAAGTGAAGTACAAAAGTGTACTTCAGTGTACAAGCCTAATTTACTTCACTATGCATTCTCACAGGGGTTGTTTAGGGAAAGAGAACACATTTGAATAACTGTTCTCTCAGGTTTCCATCTGAGTTTGTCTCTAATCACCCTAAGTTATTACTGATGGATTTTAGCAGTATAATTCAAACCTTTGACAGGAACCTCTCTGACACTATTTGTCTTCTAGAGCAGAACTGATACCGATATCAAAATTGACATTATGTGCTTTCTTGCTTTTAATCAGATTCTGCTTCCTTTATAGCTTAATCTCCAGGATGACTTCAAGAGGTGGCAAGTGGCATTAGACCTATTTTTGCATCGATGTTAATATGTTCTGCACTCTTCACCTCAAGCCAATGTGACCCCACAACTGTAGCTCACTGTACCACCAACTTGCCCTGACTTTCAAACAGCAAGCCCAGCAGTCATGTGGTTCAGGCTAAATTTGACTGTAGTTCTTGAGTCTCAATTTCTGTTTTTAGCAAACACTTTAGAAGTACTTGAAAGGAATGGTTTCTGTGTTAAGATTAGAGAAACAGTAGAGGTAGAAACCAGTAAAACTAAAATATTGCCATTTTTCTGTGAGACCTGTTTTGTCTCTTTGAGGTTTCCTTTACAGTTACAATTATCTTCCAAACATCCTTCATCCTTTAAAAAATGTCTTACTTTGATAAGCTCAATGATTTTTAGCTTTAGGTTATCAATAACAGTTCACACAATATTTGAAGGACTATTTATACTTGACAGCCAGGAGACAGTAGCACACGAGAACCATAAGCCTTTGTAGAGCTCTTTTCCAAGTGGTCTCTCTTATGTCAGGTAAACCACTGGATTTTTTTTCCCCTATTTTTGCATTTCAAGCACATAAAATTTGTCCTTACAATGTGAGGACGCACTTGTTCAAGGAAAAGTGGTTAAACACAGAAGCACCAACTGAAGAACATCATGGATACTTCTGTGGTGAATATAAATTGCCCTTCTTCCTCATTTGCTCCCCATCTTCAAAACAGTTACTATCAGTTGCTATATTGGTACAAGTTTGGAGGGAATTTATTTTTTCTTGCACACATTTTCATGCTGCAGAGGCGCTCTTACCATTTGGGTAAGATGGCACATTAGCTGTACCCCAGTGAGCTTATTTTGCTATGTTTGGGTGACTTTTTTTCAATCTTTCACTAATTCTAGCACTTACCAGTTGAGATAATTTTACTATCCAAAGTCCAGTTTAACTCTTTTATCAGCTTTATACATGTATTAACTGCTTACCTACTCCTTGCTTTTCTCCAGCTGCCACAGCAGCAAATGTCTGTCACTTAGTTTGAGACAAAAAAAAGTCAAAAGAAATTGTGTTTTCTTGGTAGCAGCATTTAAAAATTTGACTTTGTTTTTCTAGAGTTAAACACCTGCTTATAAAGAGAACTACAAAATCTGCTCACTAATCAATTGACCCAACTTAAATGTATTTCCCTATATTAACAAAAAAACCACACTACAAATGAAACTAAACAGTCGCTCCTGCTCTCTAAAGGTAGTGTCAAGAGGCACCCTAAGTTCCAGCCCTTCCCTGAATCTTGTTGATATATTAAGAAGTCTAAAGTAAGGAGAGAACCCCAAGTGGGGCAAAGCCCTTCGGTGTGATTACTGCCATATGCTTCTCAGAATTAAGCTGCAAGCAACAGAAGACAACTTTGCAGCTAGCAGGTCTTCCTTCCCATTACTCAAAGACACAGTGTTGATATAGTTAAATATTTTCTAATTAAGATGAAGAAAACATAAAAAGGCAATACATCAAACAAGCTAATGTAGCCAACTACAACAATTACCTTAATCAAGCCTTGAAATGTTGCATCTGAGATGAACTGTTTTCAAACAATAAAGCTTTGGCTGTGTTAGAGGCACCTATTCATCATTTAATGAACACTCAGACTACAGCCATTAAATTAAGTGTGTGTGTTGCATTACCCTCGCTGTAATTTACAGGTCAGGTCAACGAGCAATAATGTTGTTACTACAACAAAAAAACCCTGCCACTTCAGGCTTTACATTTAATTGTAAAGCTTCAGTTCTGTGTTAACACAATAGACAATGTGATTTCATAACACAAATTCATCTGTTCTCTGAAGATACTAGATTGTGCTTTTCTTTTTCCATAAATCATATCAAGGAGCAATTTTTTTCCTGAAAATACAGACAACAAGATAGCAAGTTCAACTTCACCATACTTCATTCATTCTACTAAAACTCCACACAGCATAAAATTAAAAAATACCAGTTCCTGCACACTATTCTGAGACCCATTCTTAGAAAAATGACACCAGTAAGAGTATATGAACATTGCACAGGCTTGTTCGTCACAATTGAACTCCTATGGGGGGGAGTAAGAATGAAGGGAGCCGAAAAGAACTCAAACACAACGTGCTTGCAGAGGCAAATTCAGTACTGCTAAACTACAGTAAGATCTGAACACTGGATTAAAAAAACCCAACCAAACAAGTAGATGCTTTAATTGTAAATTTTATGCAGAAATTAGTAATAATATCGAGTTATGTCTTGACTTGCTTTAAAACTATTATAAGAATGCAATCAAAAGGAAGCACAAAGAGTATTATACAACCTTTGAAAGAGTTTTCATTATAGGATTCTAAGTGCATATGATAAACTAGACGAGCACAGGAAACTTATTAGGAACAGAAAAGGCAGAAATACAACTTTTTTCTGAATGCTAGTGCTTAAGTCTTAAAGCGTGCTGATAGGTAGCAATTACTAGCTGCACACTAATGGATTTGTATATAGAAATAATTTACCAGGACTATTAACATGGCAAGAGGTCAAGTAAGAGTAATAAATCAAGACATATCTATGCATACTTTTAATAACTAACAATTTTCCTAATGAATTTTAATCAGATAGGCATTCCAGGTAAGCACTATTTCTACAATTGTCTCAAACTTTTTTACACCTACGATGTAGATATAATAGGTGGCAATTTTGGATAATCACTTAAGTTTCTTTAACAGCCAAAGAAAATGAATGTATTATTTCTAAGGAATTTATTATTTCATCCTAAGGTAAGTGCATCTATAAGGATCAGACAAATCCCAGTTTTCAACTGTTTTTTTCTACTAGTAACTATAAAGGGATTATAGCCAGCTGCCTCAGTGACATGATGTCCATTCTTGAGGATTAACTTTGCCTTACCAGCAACTCTTCCATAACCACACAAACAGTTGAAGTGGCAAGCCATGTCAGAAAAGCAACTAATTAAACTTAGAGTTACTTGGTCTTAATATTATGGTCACGTACTTTGAATCATAGAATAATTTTCGGCTAGAAAAAAACCCTTAAGTCCAACTGTAAACTTAATGCTGCCAATTCCACCACCAACTCACATGTCTAAATGCCACGTCTACACATCTTTTAAACCTCCAGGGCTAGCGACTCAACCACAGCAGCCTGGTCCAAGGCTTGACAACCATTTCTGTGAAGAATTTTTTCCTATTATCCAATCTAAACCTTCCCTGGTACTACTTGAAAAATAATTCTGAAAAGAATCATTCAAGTTCCATGCACTGAAAGCAAGCACTCCCAGTTTAAGAAGAAATGCAAAAGATGAATAATTTGGAATATCAGATATTGAGGGAAGACCTTTGTGTTACCCTGAAGAAGCACTGTAGCCTGCTTAAGCTCAAGCAGCCCGTATTTTACTGGAACGGTGAAAGCTCCCATAATCTTTAGGGAAATGGAGAATGGTCCAAGAGATTTAAATAAATACACCCCAATCAAAGACATCCACATCTCTTTCCTTCCAGCCAAAAACCTCCGTATGCAACTAGAGCAGCCCTCTACTGAAGCAAGGCTTCAGTCTTGTTCAGGGTCTTGTTTTGATGGAGAGTTCACTGAGATATCAGATCCAGACAAAAAAAGTTGTTTTAGAATGCAGCTTGGAGACTCTTGTCAGGAGCCCTGGGCTCCCTGCACATACAGAAAGGTGGTGCCAAAGACAGTAAACACTCCACCATTAAAGGAACAGAATATAGCCTGGTAAACTTTTCCCTCTTCCAAGACACCTCTAATCCCATTAAATTACATGAAGATGTCTCACCTGGTGTTCCACTACTAATTTAGAGCCATTCCTAATGACTGAGGCCTGATGCCAAAAGTCTTGCAAGAGAGCTGACAACTAGCAAAATGTTCTGGTTCAAGTGCCCGTGTTCCAGCTGGCAACAGCGATTCCACTTCTAGCTGCTGTCTTTACTGCACAGTGGTACAAGGCAGCTGCTCTGCTCAACCACTAGTATCACAACTACTGAAAGGTGTTTCTTTTTATTTGTCTTAATCATTTACTTAGGATAGTTCTATTATGTCAGTAAATAGTTAAAGGAAACATTTTACAGTCATCTTAACTGTAATTCCTACAGTTAATGCTGTTTTGGCATTTTAATTGTAGCCATCAGTCTTCAAATGCACAAAATAGTACAAATTTACCTTTGGCACACAGTGGTTTGGCCAAATAGCAGTGTAGCAATGGAGAACAAAGCACTTGGGTTTTTGTTTTTAAATCCAGTTATTTTACATCTGCACCCATCCGACTTTTCAAAAGCAGTTGAAGGGTAACTGAAAAGAAAAAAGATGGTTTTCTCACACAGCACTTTGTTTTTCAATTTTAGAACTGTTATAACTCTTTTTTTCTCCATAGGCATATGGGAAAGTCAGAGAGCTCAGGAAATCTCAAAAACCTTTTCAGCTATCAGAGAGGAAAATTTCCACCAGCTTCGACTTGCAAAAGTTCATGAGGTAAAATAGAACTGACAAGATTAATATAACCAAAAAGCCTGTTGAGGACAGACACTGATGTTATCAAAGTTAATTTTATGGATAAATGTAATTCCGTGGTTCCAGTAGACTGTAATTTTTTTGACATTTATCACAGAAAAAGTGAGCATCTACAGTTGCTAAATGATAGAGAAAAAACCCTGTTCTTAGTTATTTTTATGTAAAGATTGAATGCCTGTCATATACAGTATGCCCAAAAATATGGGTGCAATACCAAACTCCTTTTGTTTCTCATCCATCATAGATGAGTACAATGACAGCGTTCATGATGATTTGAAAAGCCCCATGTAAACCACATGTCTACCTTTTGATAAGCTATGGAGGAGGTCAGGTGTCTGCATCTAAGTACAGTGGCTGCTATACCAACACACATCTTCAAATGGCATCATTTTTTTCCATTCTGATGAAAACTGAACCATAGCAGTATCATATCAGCATATATTTTTAAGCACATATTGTGCATGAAGGTTCTGCATGTAACAACAACAATTTATGTTGTCCATCAGAAGGCACACTTCTGTTCCCAACAGAGGGAGGATAGTTCCTCTCCTGCCCTTGTGGATACGGAAAGCATGCAGCAGGGAGATATCTCAGCTTTCTGCCAGTGTCTGTGAGAAAGGATTGCTTTCTCACGGACTGTGGGAGAACAGCTGGGAGATTTTGTAAACTATAGAATTGTTATTGATACAGAAAGAGAAAATATCTGAAGTAAGTGTTATTGGGATTCAGCCAATCCCTCTGAGGGGTGGCTGGTCAGTGAACCAATGACCTTATGCCAGTCCAGCGTGCTAAGGTATATAAGTGAACCTGTAAGTGAATAAAGTGTCGACTTTATATCATAACAAGTCGTCCGTGTCGTTCGTCCTCCGGTCCCTGCTCGCGAGCGACACTGCCCTCCCTTCTTCCCTCCTCTTATTAAGGTATAAAGAGTTTTTCGATGGCTGCTTGTGCAAGAAACCTGTTGAGGGAAAAAGTCTTATTTGTGGTCACAGCTGTAGGCCTTTTTCTCAATACAATAATACTAATCAGGACAATTTTCAGTACTAAATGAAACAGGAAACTGTCTAAGGCACCATTTGAAGATTGGAGGAATTCTAGACAGAAAAAACCAGAAGTCATTTATCTATCAGATTTCATGAAGAGGTCAGACTGACAGAATAAAATGTAATTTAAGCAGTTTGTTTCTTGCTTTTTCATTGGCTTTGTATAAGCTAACCGTGTACTTGTAGTGCAAGGGTACAGGGAGAGAGCATAGTGTGCCCTGAAAGAGCAAAGAGAAGGACAACTTGAACTTTTCCTTCCCGTGCATTTTATCATCACCCTCACTTTTCACTGGATTTTCCTCAAAATTTTTCATTCAGCTCTCAGACACATGGTGTAATTTTTGGACCTTCCCTTTGGGGTTGTTCTGTGCAGGGCCAAGAGTTGGACTTTAATGATCTTTGTGGGTCCCTTCCAACTCTGAATCACAGGATATGCTGAGTTGGAAGGGACCCACAAGGACCATCAAAGTCCAGCTCCTGGCCCTGCGCAGCACCATCCCCAAGAGTCCCACTCTGTGCCCAAGAGCATTGTCCAAACACTTCTTGAGCTCTGTCGGGCTTGCTGCTGTGACCACTGCCCCAGGGAGCTTGTTTCAGTGTCCAGCCACCCTCTAGGGGAAGAACCTTTTTCCAAGATCCATCCTAAACCTCCCCTGAGGATATTCTATCATTCTCTTCCAGCACAAATCAACTGAATAAACAGTGGTGCATTACTTCTAATAATTAAGCATTAGAACTAGTTCTCATTTCCAAGTTTTTAATTTTTTCAAGCTGTGCAAGAATAATGCAAAATACTAGCAAATTTTTCACCTAACATGCCAAAAATTAAAACAGAAAATAAAGTATCTTCAAATATTTTTCAGTATACTCAAGAGATTTAGCAAGTCTGTTTGTTTCAGCATAACCTAAAGCAGTAATAGGGATATGGTAATAGAAAGAAGTCAGTCCTTTGAAATAATGGACAAACTGATACAAAATGGCATTAGTCATTTTTTGACTGACCAATCTTTTTGGGTTTAGGTGTCTAATAAATAACCTTGAGAAAAATCTTGCTACTTCCCTTGAGGCCTTTAGTTGTTCTTTACTCACTCATTAGTTCTATTGAGCACAAGGAATTAAATCTATATTGCAACATTCACACACTACTGGTATTTTACTCAGCAGGTCTCTGTGCTGAGCTGCCATACTGCTGGTTATCTGTTAACTGATTCTAGCACTCTACAAAGGCAGTAAGACATCACCAAAACCTACCACCTACACTACTTTCCAGGAATAAGGACAACTAATACTGTATTGCTTATATCCCAATCCATAGGTGTTCATCTGCATGTTGTAGCTTTTGCTTCAAAGAGGTGCCAAAAACTCCATCTTGTCATTATGCCTTCTGGGAAACCACATCAATAGCTCTACACTGAGCTGCATCACTCACTACCTTGTAAATCCTACAGCCTGCGCAGAGCAGGGTTTTGGGATCATTTCTTCTTGAAGTGCTCCCCACAAACATGTTTTAATGACCAGCAGAAGTTGGTTTGGTTTTCATGAAGCATCAGTAACCTACATGGATTAAGTGACAAGCAGCTGTGTTTCTAAATACTAACCACTGCCAGCCAAAGCAGTGGGACACTGACACAATATTCAGGTATTTCCTCTGCTCCTTATTTTTAGTAAATGGCACTTGCCTTCCACTGAGCCGCTCACCACCCTCCTACTCCATCACACACAGAGCACCCCAGGCAGTCAGTAAGCTTGTGCCAGTGATCAGCTTCAGAATACACAGCATGACCTTCACAGGGCCTGTTAGGCAACATTCCTATTTCCCTGTCATGGTAATGAGAATCTTTTCCTATAATCTGATATTTTTGTCATGTTGTCTTCTCCCGATCCTTCATGTCCAAGCAACAGTGGGATACAAGATTGTTTGTGAATGTTTTCACCACAGGTCGGGTGGCACTTTTTTAGCTGTGGCCAAGAGCCATTGCTTTGTAGGGTCGAAAGGATCATGATGCTGCAGAACAACTTAGTTCACCTTTGTGAAATAACTACTTACCTATCGTGTGTCTTAGAGCCTTGGTAATTTACAGGAAGCAATGAAACATTTTGGTTAGAAATCTTCAAGATTTCAAGAGGACAAATATGTGCTTAAACATTTAATTCCTTAAGTAATTCCCCTGGGCTTCAGCTCTTGTGTATCTTTGAGTTGCAAATTTAAAAAAGATATTTCATCCATACTCATGTTTTCTACAGCACTTCTTTTGTAAAAACTGATTTTGTGTCATCTAAGTCTACCCATTATGCTAACAAAGTTGTCTGCATAGTGCTATTGCCAGTTTGGTATTTGAACCAACATCAATGCTAGTGAAAAGGCTAGAGGAAAACTGAATAATATATTGCCTTAATTACAAAATATGGTTTGCTAAGAACAAGACAGGTCAGCTCAGTTACATTAAGAATTTGGCACACTCACCTCATTCCCTTTCTTAATCCTGTTCCTGCAGGGTACACACATGTGGAGCTGTAGTGACAATCTTGTCATTGTTCTGTTTGGCAAATGGGTTAGCCTACATCAGACTTAGGTCTGGACCTTATAAGGGTCCAATATGCTCTTATTTTAAACACACCTTATTATCTAAGAAAATACATTTTTGTTACCAATATCCAATCATTCTAAGGCTTCATTAAAAGGTTTGACCTTTTCCCACTGGTCTCCTTATTAAACCTATAACAAGTAACTTTAAAAATTGGCAATAATATTGATTTCTTAATGTGACAATTGAAGTACTAATCTGTATATTTTTTCCCCCCACAGTGAGTACATGCTCGGTCCCACTCAAGATACCTAATCCTGCAATCCTTCTCCTTTATATTCTGTACTTAACTGATTTTACAACATTTGTTTCTTAGCTTTGCTCATGTCTATTCTTCTCTCTTACATTTTAAAGTTTGTTTATATTTTACTATCCCTTTCCCAAATATCTCATGTGTGTTGACTTGTCTGCTTTCCAGATTTTAACAGAAACCTAACTAAGGTATATCTCCCAGATGTTTGCTATCTCACCAGAAAATAGTCTTTCTATCTCATCAGAAAATAATCTCACTATCTCAGAAGGGAGGCAAATTTATGGAAAAAGTAGTACAGCTCATGGAAATACACATGGCAAAAGATCCCTCAACAGGCACAAGCAAGAGAGGTATTATTGGACTAGGTCATTAAACATCAGAAACATCCTGATTAAAGGGTTCTGATATTCAGGGAGTTTAGGAACACAGCCAGCCCCCAAAAAGTACCGTTGCGTACTCTTACTTGTACTCAAGAGTCATAAAGCTGTGAAGGACTTAACAGCAGACGCTGAGAAAGGACTTTCTTCTCTACACAGAGAAACGATCATCTAAAATAAAAGCTTTTTTTCAGGCTCTGTAAAGGCACATCAATTCTGTAGCTGGCCGACAAGCTTCACCCAAATATAGGAAAGTAGCTTTACATGCTTGATCAGCTAAATGCTTTGCTTTCATTTTTCTTTAGTTTTATTGACTGTTAAATGCCACAATGTCACATTGCAAGGTCAATTCCCTGCTGAGTTCCTGCTGAGGATGAAGAGCTTTTGGTTTCCTCACATGAAGCTCTGCTGAGTAAACCATATCTAGAATTCTGTTTCCCAATACTCTTCTCATACAGTCATCAGGTAAACACAAAATGAGGTACCACAAAGCCAGGGAAGCCACTGATTTAAGTGTTTAAAACATTAAAATAAGGTCAGTGTTTTAGGTTCAACTCCTTATCTGCTGCAAACTTGACCTTGGCAGAGGACATTGCACTGTCTCAGATCACCAAGCAAGATGAAATCCTTTCTCCCATGTGGTCATTCAGATTCGTGTTTCTGATTTAGATGCTGCGGACAGTGGTTCACACAACTGAGAGATCACATTGACCCAAGAGTGCAAGTAATACTGCAGAAGTTCACTGTTAAGGTTCTCATCCAGCTGCAGCCTTCACACAAGCCACCCTTTCAGAGATACCACTGAAAAATACTTTGTCTGAATTTTCCAGATTCACTGCTGATTTAAAAATCAAAAATTTCCTCAGTAATTCTTTCTGTAGCCTAGGATGCTGCTTAATGCACCACAGCCACACATTGGCCACTGCTCTCTCATCTTTTCAGTCTGTCTTACTGTAAAGCAGCCCACTGGTTCCAGAGGATATCATCAGTCCAGATCAATTTGAATTTCACCTTCCTTTTACCAGCAGGTATTTAAACACATCCTGCTTTGAATACATGAAGTCACAGTTCATTTCATGCTCCATTAACAGAACAGGTGAGCCTGTGGATTTACAGGATATATGCAAGTACAGAGGGCTGTTCTAGCCAATGCTTTTAGTTACAGCTCTAGTTGCATTCAGGTTCCTACTCCCTTTACCCCTTTCTCCCCACAAAAAGGGCTGCAAATAGAAATTATGCTAACTGGGCATGCTCCCATGCAACTTGTGCTGTGTGATACTTGTACGCCGTTTGAACAATATTAATACAACTGGTCCCAACCTATCCTCTGCTTTTTGCTGCTCTCTGATGCACCATGTGAAGATAAATATTTCAGCACACCTTAAGGCATATGACTGTTAACCTACCTAAGTCTCTATGAACCTCCCTATGTCTTGCCACAAGCTACAAAATTACTTTAATGACGTAATATGCATCCTATATGCTAGAACTTTGGGCATAAAAGTAGGTTGATAGGTAGGAGTTTCTACCATCAAATAGTTTAATTTTTTTCTATGTGTAGCATGGTATGCAACAGCATAATATAGAATTATGTCTCAGCATAATATAGAATTAAGTGCTATATATACAGTCCTGGTAAAAAGAAAGCACAGGACATAATATTCCCCTCCAAGTTATATCTTCTTGATTACAAGGATCTCCACTGGAGCTTACAACTTCAAATCATATCTTTTAAATAGATAAACATTGTTATTTTTTACTTTCCCTTTTAACTTTCTTCTCTATCCAAATCCTACTATTCCCTAGACTTAGAAATACTGATCAGGCAGCTGCTATATTTCTCTTAAATACTTTCCAATAAAGATATTTTCTAGCCAGCTCAGTATCAATATGGCAATACCTTTTTCTAGGTTCCCACAGCCTGAAACACAGCATTTGATTTCTGTCTCTGTGGGTGTTCAAGCTATGCAAATGTTAACAGCTTAGAGAATCCTGGTAAATGGAATGAACTGTCTAATGAACTAATGGATTGAACAGTCTTTTTGTCACCATTTCTTTAATGGCCCTGTAACATATTGGGACCTTGCTGCTGGTGTCTAAGTAACTGTCTAACCATGACACAGACAGCCACATCCTCATCTTCCAGCTTTACCTCTCTACAAGGCTGGCAGCTGAGTGCCTGTTGAATCCATGTTCTATTTAGCACAGCTATTGAAACATGCTGATATCCCCTAACAGGGCAAACAGCTTTCAGGAAGCATCTTTTGAAGTGAGAGAATGACTCATTCAGGTAGCTAACAAAGAAACTTTGCATCAAGTATGCCTGCTCAGAACTATACCAATTTATCCAATTCTAAGATTCTGTGTGCCCCATTCTGACTGTTCCTAGACAGCTCTTCTTCCTCCGAGTTCAGTGTGTATTTAGGAAGACATAATCTGCTTCACTAGTAACAAAGTGATATGTGTTCCTCCTCCATATATTCTTCCTCAAGAGAAAAAATTCAAATGTGACTATTATACACTGAATAGAGCTATAGAGAGACTTTTCTAGCTTTTCAAAAGTATCTCAATTGTTCAAGTTTCATTCCCTTCAGTCCTAACAAAAGATAAATATGCTTCTAAGAGAGGGCCAAAAATTGCAAATAAAAGTATTTCAAATAACTGCTTCATAATTCCCCACTTGTTTATTGCAGCTGCCAGTACCACAGAAGACTACATTCCTTATTTTGTAGGATTTGTAGGTACTTCTCTACTAAATGTCCAAAATTGATGCCCCAAGACAAGTTAATTTTATAAAAAGACTTTGACTTGTCACAGATCCTACTTGTCTCCTAGCAGCTCAAGAGCTAGCAAGGTCAGCATTATTTTTTGTAAGTGTAATTCACCCATGCTATAAATCACAATATATTCTAAGACATTTACAAGGCTATTTAATGCTGTTCCTTTTAAATCACTGATGTTTCAAGTACTGCATAAGACTATTTTTCTTGTTTATTTTTAATTTTGCTGTCATAGAGGTAACCCAAAGTCAACTTAATGAGTCCATAATGCAACTTCACTGCCATAAACTAAAAGCCATTTGCATATCTTCAAGCTCCCGCATTTTATCTTCATCTAGTATTCACTGTTATGGAATATACCTTCTCAAGATCCTCATTACCACTTAACTGTACAAACTTTCTTCATTAGGTTTGAAATATGAGCCAAGTCTTTTAGTCTTCAAGTTACACATGTGATAGATAGGATACTTAATCCCACTCTTTTTTCCTTCCTGACAAATTTGAAAAGCTTGCATTCCTTTTTACACCTTAGATTAGCCTTCACTCATAATTTCCTGCAGCATGTATCTTTTTCCTAGAAGGCTTAACTGACTAAACTGCTTCAGTCCCCTTTCTCATTTCTAACACCATCATTTATCAGAAGGGGTCTGTGCATTTCAGCAGAAAATTTTGGCATTCTGTGCTGGGTAAATTGAGAGCTTACTAACAATCATAGCAACCCCAAACTGTATCAGAGACATGTCTATATTTTAGATTCCATTTCACCAGATGTACAGTCTCACCCCCCATTTAACCTTGATGGCATTGTCCTTTTTCTATAGTTACTTGTACAATTGAAATGTGGAACTGGTAAAGGTTACACAGCACCTATTCCAAAATTTTGATTAGCAAAACAAAAGCAGTGACTTTTTCTACTAAGCAGTTGATTATTTTAACATCACTTTACCTCTTCTGTTTAAGAATATCGACTGTTTCAAGTAATTTCTAGACATGACCCAAATGTTGTTAGCAGGAGATGTCTCTTGAGCCCAATTATACAGAGCCTTTGGTAACTCACCACAGAATTTCTCACCAGCAATTAGCAATGTGTGTGGAAAACACCTTGCACTAATGCAGCTGATATTCATTAACACTCTCTGAAGGCCAGCATCTTTCTACTTTTATGGTCAGGTCTTAATTTCCTCTTACACTTCACTTAATCTTTAACAAAGAGTTTTTGAGTCAGCCAAGGCAATTCTGTGTGCAGGTATGACTATGCAGACAGGTGCAAACCTCCTCCCAGTAATGTCAAGTACAATACATCAATGTTACAGAGCAAAGGCTACACTGAATTTCTTCCTCCTGTCCTATACTGCCAGTGTTTT
The DNA here is from genome assembly GCA_013399195.1 of Dicrurus megarhynchus. Taxonomy (NCBI): domain Eukaryota; kingdom Metazoa; phylum Chordata; class Aves; order Passeriformes; family Dicruridae; genus Dicrurus; species Dicrurus megarhynchus. The sequence goes on from VXAD01006095.1 coordinate 345,143, forward strand.
AACAGAGGCACATCGGCTTTCAGGGAAGGGTGGCAGACACTTTATATCTTTAACTTCTTCTAGGCAAATCAAGAAAGGAAAAAACTCCTGCACAATTCATTGTCTTTCAACATCATTTTGCTGCTTAAATTCTAGGCAAATAGGGTAACCAATTCTTGTTTAGCACTTTCTTTGGAGGAAGGACCCAATCCATGCCAAACATCATCAGGTATAAAGAGACTAACTTATGCTGATCTGAAGCTCCAAATGGGACATTGAATTGAAGTAGCCAGTTCAAGAGAGTAACACATATGTGAGCCACTAGTCCTTTGGATACTGGCTGGGATCATGCCCCAAAACACATGACTACTGATGTCAAAAATCTCTTCTTCAGGAAGAATACTTGGTTATATTTACAGGATAACTATATGTGTTTGTTGGATCAGCAATTCCATGTTCTCTGCTGCCCTTCCTTTAGAAATGTGCCCTTGCATAGCAGATTTAATTTATTGTCTTTAAAAATTCAATTGGTTTTGGATTTTGCTATTTGCAGTATTTGGAATCCAGGGATTTTAGGTCAGAATTTAAAAATTTTGGACTTGCCTAATACATTTCAGACTTACCTAATAGATTTGCTTATCTTTCTACTGCTTTGCTTTCCCCTTCCCATCCCATATATGACTGTCTTTGACCCTGTTGGTATTTCCATGCCACAGGTTTTGATTAATTACTGACTGCTAGAAGTAGTACATAACTGAAATTATGGAAGAAATAAATCATTTATAGACCCTAGAATACAATGTTTTGTATTCATGGACCTGTCTGTGTATTATTTTCACACTTGCCATTTTGTCTTGCATCCATTTCTTTAATAATCCTAAAAAAACCCCATATCTAGTATGATTTACACTGATCAGAATTAATAATGCATTTACAGCCTTAAGCACAGGCCCTACTTCATCCACCAATATTTTCTCAAGCCCATGTAAAAATTTCTGGATATTTTATGCTTTCAGCCTCCAGCACTATACATTTTGAGGAAAGAAATGGAAAATATTTGAGAATGAGTCCATACCTAGCTTTTGGTCTTGTATTTTACAAAGTGCTTCTGAAGGAGAAGAGTCACAACCTGTAATTCCAGAGCTGTCAGCTTTAGTCAACAAGCATGATGGCATGTTGATCTGTTTGGGGGGGTTTGCAGCTAACACTTGTGAATCATGTAGCATTTAGCTGATCTCAGTTTGTACTCTGCAATGCAGCTCAATTGCAGATGAGAAGTTTTGAAATAAAAAAGCAACCTAAAATATTTCACAATAAAATAGAAGTACCTAGTTGCAGTGGGCTGTTTATGCCCAGTATTAGTGAGAGTAAAACCATCTTATTTAAAGTTCCTGAGACTTGAAAGACATTTTATGAGTAATAGTCCCTCCTACTCTATGTAAAAATCAAGTGGCTGAATTTTGAACACAATTGTCTTTTGGTTCCAATGCATTGTAACTTCCCTGATGTTTGAAATTCCCTAGTTTCAGACTTACCTAGCTATTAGCTGCACACCATTTTGTCACCCCAGTCCACTATGTTCTAAAGAATGGTCTCCTTTACAATTTAACAGAGTAAATTATCCAAACCAACACATTATGTAGCTTATAGGAAAAAAGATACAGAAAATTATGTTAAGCATACCACTTGCTAATACTAATAATTCTGTTTTATGTCCAGAATGATACATCATGAATTACCTTTTAATCACATTTGACTCTTTCTCAAATTCACCTTTGTTTATACATCTCCATCAAGCTCTTACTCAAGTTCACATAGTTCCCATTATCATTCAGCCACAGTTTTAACACCTGTATTCTGTAGGATCAGACAGAGCTAAAGCAGCAAACTCCAGCTTTTTGATGATGTTACATTAAGTATTTATTACTAGCATTACTTATGGCTTACTGTTTCATGAAAAGAAAAAAATTGCTTTTAGTTACATTACCACGGTTATGAGAGAATATCAAAAAATGGCAGATAATAATTAAAATTATTAAGAAACCACTGTATACCATAAAAGATACTAAGCCAATTATGTCAGAGAGAAAAATTACAAGAACCTGGTTTGTGAAACTACTTTCCCTGAACAATATTCTGCTCTATAGCTTCCCATCTATCTTTTTTTTATTTTTTATAGGTTTTTTTGCTGTACTTTGTATTAAAATTACAAAAAAAGCAAAAGAGAAGTTTTCAGAGTTGGGTTTTTCCCTCTTCCCCTGAAGTATATTTAAATATATATTTTAAAGACTAAAATAGCCTAAAACATTATACAGGGCTATTGCTAGTATATTTTGTTAATTAATGATTCTCATTTCCTTAGGTCTTCCTTTAGGACTAGTGTGCCTATACGTCACAGAACACTTATCACCAGGGGTTCAAGCTGGAAAAAAAATCAAAATAAAACTTGTTTATTCCTAGCATGTCAAATATGCATGTTTCTCAGTGTCTCTTTTCACTAGAGGTTTAAATTTGCAAATCAGCTTCTTTTGTTCCTTAACAATTCCTCAAGTGCAGATTTTTGAGTAATGCTAAACTAGCAAAATCAGTAGGGTGATCTGATGGCCCTATGATATTTTGATAATTCAAAGCAGCAATACAGTCTCCCACCAACTGAAGCTGTACATTCATTTCCATCAATTCCACCCAAGCAGAGCCAAAAGCTTTTTGCTGTACGCTCTCTTGAAAGGGCGGGTTCCCAATCAGTACATAATTTTACTTTCTTAGAAAGCTGCTGCTTACACAGTTTGACACTGCACTTTCAGTCATCTGAACAGGCAAAGTTAAGGTAGCCAAAAAGCAAGGACAACCAGGTTCTGTGACTATAAGCATGGTTGCCATTAGCTTTCCAGTGAGTTGCTGGAAGCTGGCTAAGTGACCTTTATTTGCAATGACACAGGGTGAAGGTAATTCCGTTTGTATTACAGCTGGATTTTTTTATTTTATATGAATATGAAGACTTAGATTGTGATGGCTGTTAACAACTGAATCACAGAATCACAAAATCACCAGGTTGGAAGAGACCTTCAAGATCATCGAGTCCAACCCATGCCCCAACACCTCAACTAAACCATGGCACTGAGCACCACATCCAATCTCTTTTTAAACACATCCAGGGATGGTGGTTCCACCACCTCCCCAGGTAGACCATTCCAAAATTTTATCACTCTTTCTGTGAAAAACTTTTTCCTAACATCCAACCTATATTTTCCTTGGCGCAGCTTAAGACTGTGTCCTCTTGTTCTGTCAGTTGTTGCCTGGAAAAAGAGACCAACCCCCACCTGACTACAGCCACCTTTCAGGAAGTTGTAGAGAGTGATAAGGTCACCTCTGAGTGTCCTTTTCTCCAGGCTAAACAACCCCAGCTCCCTCAGTCGTTCCTCATAGGGCTTGTGTTCCAAGCCCTTCACCAGCCTTGTTGCCTTCCTCTGGACACGCTCAAGTGTCTCAGCGTCCTTCCTGAACTGAGGAGCCCAGAACTGGACACAGCACTCAAGGTGCGGCCTCATCAGTGCCAAGTACATGGGAAGAATGACTTCCCTGGTCCCGCTGGCCACACTATTCCCGATACAGGCCAGGATGCCATTGGCCTTTTTGGCCACCAAGGAGCATTGCTGGCTCATGTTGAGTCAGCTGTCGACCACTACTCCCAGGTCCCTTTCTGTCTGGCCACTGTCCAGCCACACCGCCCCCAGCCTGTAGCGTTGCAGAGGGTTAGTGTGGCCAAAATGCAGGACTCGGCACTTGGACTTGTTGAACTTCATCTTATTGGACTCTGCCCATCCATCCAACCGTTCCAGGTCTCTTTGCAGGGCCCTCCTACCTTCCCACAGATCGACACACGCTCCCAGCTTAGTGTCATCTGCAAATTTACTGATGGTGGACTCAATACCCTCATCCATATCATCGATAAAAGTATTAAACAGAACTGGTCCCAGCACAGACGCCTGAGGGACACCACTAGTGAATACTGATTATCCCTGATGCTCCTTAGCTGCACCCTTTTTGTTGCAAAATGCCACAGTCCTGAAATAGGTCTGACTGCCTTTCTGCTTAATTTTACTATCCAGATGGATGGTGTAGAGGGAACACAGATCTTGCTGATTATTTTTAAAGCATTTCAAGAAATGAGACTAATCATAGCATGAGCCATATGCCACAGCTATTTTATACCTCTGGGTGCTGCGCACAAATTAAGTTTGGAAAAATGTCGGTTTGTAGACCCTTCCTTGTGATATGGTCTGAAATCTCATTGTTTATGCCTTAATACTCTTACTTGTCTCTTCCATTTCTGCAAGTCCATCTTCCTAACATTAGAGTGACACATGTACATTTTTATTCCCTTAACTGCTTACTGTGCTAGGCATGGATAAAACCAGTTTGTCCTGGTCTGAGATAAGGAGGGCAAATTATTACTTTCAAAAGTAAGATTAAGATGGAGGTTTTTATTACTGGCTTTCCTGGGTTTGGGTTGGTTTGGGGTTTTTTTTGTTTGTTTTGTTTTGTTTTGTTTTGTTTTGTTTTGCTTTGTTTTGGAGGGCAGGGTTGTTTTAAACTAGGTAAGATTCAATGGTATGTTAGATCTTTTACTTTCCTACTGCATGTACTTCCTGAACTTAAACAAATTCAGTGAGAGTTTTGGAAACTTTAATTAAACTATTTGAGTTTTCCTCTATTTGTCTGCATTTAAATTTTGACCTGCCTTTTCAGTGTGTAGTTTATTAGGTGGAATTATATTTTATCATTAGCATCTTCTGAAAAATAAGCCAATGACAAAAAAAGGAAACATTAGACAGTGTAATATGTCTGAGAGACCAGTGGCTACCTTTTTATTTATCATGCATGGGAGGGATGAATATCTCATTGTGAATGCCATAAACCCCTCTATATATGACTTATCCTAATGGTTCAATTCCTTCAATATAAATATGTATGTTGGGCTATGCTCCTCTTTGGTTTAACTCAGCTCAGGCACAAAGGAAAATTAAAAATATACTTTGAAGTCAGAGATATTCTCGAAATGTTCAGACTGGCTTTTCTACAGCAAGAGAGCAATCTTTTCATTTGTCTCACCTAGGGAGATGTGTCCCTCTGGGGACCCAATCATTTTCTTAATTAGGTGAACAGACAGCAGCCTTAAAACATTTCCCAATTACATCAGCAAAGATTTGGCTGTCAAGGAGTGAGACTAAAGAGAAACATTAAAACAAAATAGTTCTGATTAAAGGCCTCCTTTATAACACTGTGTTGAGGATGTGGCACAAGTGTTGAACAACACAAGATAATTCATGAAGCAAAATTAGCACATTCAAGTTATCACTACATATTAAATTTCTTGATTGAAGTAGAGGTAGTTAAGTCTGGCTTCTATCACTGCTGATAAACCAAAGGTCATATCAATAAATCACTTCTGAAGGCTGTCAAACATCTTCACAGTAAATTTCTAGCCTCAAATGTCATCAGTTGTGGGGATCCTCCCTCTCTTCCTAACCAATTGTTGCAAGGTGACTCTGCTTTACCCCTTATTCATTGCAGCTCCTCCACCCTTCTATCCACAGAAGCTCCACCTTTTTCACCTCTTTTACTCCTTTGCTCATTCAGAGGAAATATTTTTCCAAGTTTATGCACCTCACATATACAAAGCATTCAAAAGCTGGTGCATAAAGACAGGTATTTTTTTCTGGCATTTGTCTAATTATGGTCTGAACTTCTGTAACTTTTCTGCTTGAATTACACTATAGGAAAGAATTGAGCAGCACTAAATTAGGATAGCTAACCAGTGGCACTGAAGTTCTTCACCAAAGGTATTTTCCCCTCAGAGCAAGTGGCAGTTTTGAAAAAAAAAAAAAGGACAACTAGAAAAATATTTTTGCAATTACTTTTGAAGTCTCCTAATCCAATTTACTGTGGACATTTTCTTTCTAGTAATTCAACAACAAGAAACATATCTACATGTCACACATTTTAAGTGATGTGTAGATTTAACTAAGAACCCCGATGCTTCACCATGTGGAACTCGGGAAGTTTTTTGCAAAGTAACAGTAATACAGGTTGGCATTTAAAAATCAATTTCACCTTAAAACTATTGAAGTTTTTGTTCAATTCTCAATGCATGGCTTTGCCTCTTAGTCATTTTTTCCAATGAACCCAGCTGTTGAACTGGCATCTTCAGCTTCTACATGGAGTACCAACGTAGAGGACCTTGCCTATAAGGTGAACCATTAAATCAATTTTGAAGGCTAAGCAAGCAAAAATTATAGTTATTTATTTGCTCTGCTTATTGTAGTGCATTTCCAGTCATAGTATCAAGGTATTTCCCACATCTTGACAACGGCAAATCAATGATGCTTTGTTACATTTGCCTGTCAGTCATCAGCAGTACAATGCAAGGTTTCAAAAGCTAGGGTTTTGGATGCCCTTTAAGGCTTACAGTATTTCTGAGCCCTTAAACTCAAAGCCTGTCTAGGCATCACAATTATTCCTGTTTTTTGTTTCTTGTATGTTGTTGACTACAGCTAGTTCACATTTCTTCCTCTGTGAAGTGCAGTGACAGCAAGGACTAGCACCCCGTAATTGAAAGCTGTAAGGATGCAGGACTGGTATCCAACCTGCCTTGCTGCTGGTGCCAGGGAGCATCGCCCCTCCCCTGCCACCCTCCCCAAGCTGCAGCCCCCAGTTTGCAGCACAGGACTCTTGCCATTCAGAGCCACACAGCACCTGATACCTGCAAATTGCCATTTGTTTTTGTAAAAAGCTGTGGGCGGTCTTTCAAGACACCTGTGTTGAAAGAAAGCTACATGCGTAGCAGTTCCTGCTCACTCCATGGACTACGAATCAGTTCATGTTTCCTAGTGTGTACCGACACCTTCAGCACAATCATTAAGGCAGGAAACAACATTGAAGGGAGTCTCTGGTCACTTTTTTTACAGGAAACTGGTTTCCTTCTGGTATTTTCTGCAGGCTTGCCCCTGCTAATGTTTTTAAGACTGTAGGACCAAAAACGTTCAGTGCAATATTTTTTTGGCATTTATAAACTTAAAATAACATGTAAGAGCCAAAAGATAATTATTTAAGAGAAAAATCATTTACACCCTGCTTTAATTCGAGTTTTTGACAAGCCTTAGAAAGACAATATCAGCTACTTCAGTAGAGAAATACTCTAAGAATTGCGACAAGATGAATTACCAGCTCTCTTAGCTAAAGTTCTAAAGAAGGGAAAATGCTCCTGAAGGGACTAATAAAAATGTAAGACACACAAGAAAATGTTGGCAGCCAAAAGACTGAGGTATTTCCTAGTCAATTATCCATCTTAAAGCATGATTGAAGCATTCACAAGATAGATTACAATTCAGTAACCAGGTATTTTTTATCAATTTGTACAGATTAGTTCGTCTCAGAGGTCTGGTACAGCAATGGGCAGGGCTTTATACCAGAACTGCAACTCGCAAAGTCAAGAATCAGACTGTGCACTTTTAAACCCATTGGCTATATGCAAAAGTCTAAAATAGCAAAAAACATTCAGTAGCAGTAGCTTGACAGGAGCCCTCTAAAGCTGTAAAGCCACAGAAATTGAATGGCAGGTTCTGTCGATTATATTTAATTTAGAAGGGGCTACATGAAGAATATTTACCTTTTTGAAAATCAGTGAGTTTTTATGGTAGGCTTTGTTTCTAAAGGAGATAAGGTGAGCCTTTCAAGACTGTTAAGACAGTTCAGATTCAAGGAGCAGTTCCTTTTCACTCCATTTCTACTACTTTCCAATTTCTAAGAATATAATATCCTGCATTTTTTAAGCAATCTTCTGTAGTCTTCCAATCTTCTATTGAGATATTGGACCAATTTTCAGGTTTCATTTGATGGTAGCCCTATTTCTTGTGCCGGAAACCCACACCCATCCTGTACATTTCATCAAGGATCTTCAAGGCTATTATACCTTGCCTGTTATCTCCTGCCTGCACAGAGAAACTCTTTCTTGTATAGGAGCCTTTCCACATTTTGTGTCATTCCTTGGTTAGTGATTCATCCTGTGAAAATTAACATTACTTTTGAATGAACTATATTTCTATGGCAAGCAGAGGTACAGCACTTGGGTGTTATATAAGCATCAGTTCTCTTTTCCCAGCTATGCAATACGTAGATCCACAGTAGGCAGGGCAGTTTGAGCACCATGTATTATCTGAGAATTGTAGGAAGTGGTACTGAATGTTTTTCCTCTGACTACACTGTTAAAAATATAAACACAAAGCACTGACCATTCAGAAATTAAAAATGAGGGGTTTTTTTCTGGTTGGGTTTTTTTTTTTGTTAATCCTATACCACCATCAGAGCCTCATTAATAACTTTCTGCTGTTACACCCCCACCTTTTCTCTTTAGAAGAACTCTTTTCCAAGATTCTGAAACAGTTTTCAACAAGTGTGCAGAGGGACACATTCCACAGGACTTAAAAGCTAAAGTGACTTCACACACTTTTAAAAACAATTAAGCCAACTGTTACTCTATTCCTCATCTGACAACTCTGAAGAGTTACATCTTAAAGAGAAATTTAATAGTTACATCCTCTCCTAGATGAAGGAGCAATTGTGTAGAATAGGAGGTTTAAAAAAGGAGTCAACAAAATGGACAACACCATGTGATATGATTCTACAGCCCTGTAAATTAATTTGAGAATAAATCAATATTGTATACCGATGCAAAAAAAAAAAAAAAACCACAACCCAAAACCAAAAAAAACGAACTGTCTCCAGTAACAATGTGGGTTAGAAATACTTTACTGTCCTTAACCTCTATCTGGCTGAATGATTCAGAGCTGAGGTAGCTTCAAGCTGGACTGCTGGTTGTCGGACGTTCATTTTACAGCAACAATAAATATCCAGTCAAAACCTCTGTCTTCAAGTTGTATTTCACACATGCTGATGATATTACTGCTGAAGATATCCTTCAATTAATTTTCCTCAAGTCCTCAAACTTCAGGTCTATTTCAGATTTTCACTAACACACATTTCAGCAAATACTTACTGTGAATTTTTTCTTTGACTCTACCTGTACTTTTTCCACAGTTCCAAAACCACTAAGGAGCAGTTAGCAGATTCTTTCATGCCTTGCAACAACTAAAAAGCCTTTACTAGTGTCAAATGAAACTTGTAAGGCTAAGCAAAACAAAAACCAAACTAATAAATTGCTTGTTTTTGCTAATGAGGGTTCCAAGCACTAATTGACTATTACAAGGTCTCCCAAAAGCAGAAAGGCAGCACTCTCAAAAGCTACTCAATGTGAGGTGTTACAGTTTAACTGCAGCATGTCATAGCCTTGGAGGAGCGGCCTAATTCTCACTCTCTAGCCATATTTCAAGAGCAAGTAAGCTAATAATAAATTCTCATATAAAAAATCCCCACACAAGATTTTTTTTCCATTCATTTCCTTTGCAATTGCATCAATTTCATTATCTGTCAAAGCAAGCCATAACAGCTATATAGACAAAAGCATTTAAGCAATGACTGTTAAGATATATAAAAACAAAATCTGACAACAAACCTTTTTACCCCCCTTCAGAAAACTGTATGAAGTATTAGTTTCTAACTGAGAAAAAAACCAAAACCAAAGTCTCCCACACTGCAGTTACACTTAGATGTACAACACCATCTGCCCATTTCAAAATAGAAAAGCATCAGTTGTTTCATTATTTGTCACTTATGGGATAAAAACTTAGCAGTTATTCCTACACATCTAATAACAATTTACATCGTTTAAGAGACTTGAAAAGAAAAGAAATTTTCATGGTTATGTCTTATGGTTGCTTATGCTGCTATGAATTCTTTCCTATGCTGTATAAAAGAGTTATCAGAAAACCAAAATCAGTCATAGTGTTTCTCATCCAAAAGTCACTGAAGGGGGTAATCTATTTGGTTTCAAAGATGCTAAGGAAGCACACAGATGTCCAGGTACCTACATGCCAAAAATCAACTTTCATTTGTTTGTTTAAAAAATGGCAACATGCTTGATTAACTGGTTTCCTTTTTATGAGCAATTTGTTGTAGCCATTCTGGCTCTTTGCACCCCCTACATTACAGAGTAAATTGTAGCAGTTGACTTTATCCATCAGACTCTTTCTTTGTGAATCTTCTGTATCTTAAACTCCTTTTAAGAATGTAATGCAGATAACCACTGAAGTAGTTCACATATGAGCAGTAACAACAGTGGTTAAGTAACAACTGCATTTTTTTTTCCACTGTGAACTAAACAGCATGCTTAAGTTTTCTGCATCTGTGGATACGAGCACAGAACTGCTTTATTGACAGAACCCATAGATGTAACACATGAAAAAGACAACATAAAAGAAGGGTAGGCACCACATATTCTCCAACTAACCTTAAATGAAATGTTATTAGTATTCAGCAAAACACTGAAAAGTTGTGCTTTGTGAAGACAGTAAATTGGAAGGCAAGGTGGCATAGCTGTGTTCTATAATACTTTGCACAAATTCATTAAATTCAGACTCAAGGAAATTAAACCAATTCGAAAAAAAATTCAACTATGTCCCTATCTACAAAACAAAACAAGAAATAGCTATATTTATGCCACTATCAGGAATTGCTAATTTCAGGAAGTGATAGAAGAAACAGATTTTTTTAATTGAATTGCTGTATTGGGACAAAACTTCTGTATTGCCTGTGCATCCACTTTTTGTTGAAAAAGCAAATTTAAGCAGGTGAAATGAATCTCAAAGGACAATCATGGAATAGAAAGTGTGTTTACTTGATATCAAGCACATGGTGCATTTTATCTTGCTTCAGATTTCTAACAATAGCAAATTACTATAAACCTACAAGAAAATACTATGTCAACTTAAAGAACCATAGCAATCCAAGTGTACATTATTAAAAGTATGATCTAACCACTTCAAAGCAGGTAGAACAATGCTTAAATGGTCAGTTTCTAACCTAAGGTCAACTAAGGAAAGTCTGGTTCAAAAGCATAGGTTAAAAAGGTTAAATGAGTCAGTACCAAATGATTTGCTTCCTCTTCAGATAGGAAAAGGAGAGCAGTTACACAGCACAAACTCTGGCTACTGAACTACATTTAACTCCCTTGCAAGAAGCGATGGAAAGGAGGAAGACAGCAGGATGAAAAGCTGTACACAGCTCTACAGAGAGCAGAGGACTCCAGCATCACGACAAGCCACGTGCTGGCAGCCGGGGTGGTGGGGTCAGAGCTACCAGAGGGAACGTGTGTAGTTACATGCTCCAGCAAGGACTGCCTCATGCTCAGGCCAGAGTAACCAAGACAGCTGTACAAGATGACAGGACAATCTCCCACGGACTTTGAAAATTTCCCTGCCCTTTTATCTAACCAGCTTCTTGGACACAGACCTGGCAGCAGGTAGCTGATAGTGCAACACTGCCATCCAAAGCATTGCACGCACAAGCCACAGGATCCTCTTGCCTGTAGATTCTCAAGTGAGATACACTCCAGTTGGACTGCTACCTCTAGAGAACTAAGTGGATCTTACCATCTGGTTGGTGGTGATCCCACCTATAAAATTACAGCTTGGGTTTGAGAGCTATGCAGGGAATGCAAGTGTGGGCATTACATGAAACCAGTTCCATACTGATGGCGAGGTTTTACTCCCTAACAGCTTAAGCTTTATCTGATATATTATGGCAAAGGTACCAGGCAGCTACACAAGAGACCTTTGAATCTTGTTCAACAGTGCTTATATTTCCTTCTAATACAAGCTTCCTCCATGCCTCTGTTCTCTAAACCCCCTCCTAACTAGCATGACTGAACATGGAGTGTAGCTGCCAAAAGGCTCACAAGAGGCACTTGTTTGCATCTCTCCAGGCTGTTGGGAGGCTGCATAGATCAATTGCTACATGTTCTCACTGAAGTGAATGGGCATCTGCTGAATTCCACCAGCAGCACCTTAGCGAAGCCTAAAAAGTAGTTCTGTATTGCTGTCCATATAAAGGTGCTGCTTTGTGTTTTGCTAAAGCTACTCAAGCACCTAAAAAAACTGCAGTCCTCAGTAAGCATGATGACCTCTGCACAAATGCTAGCATCTCTAAAATCTGATTGTAAATCCAAAACACAGATATGGTCTTGTCAATCACACAGCTGGGGGCACTTAAGACATCAAGAATAGAATAAAGTTCTGTTTTCAGTATTAGCAGTTTCTCCTAAGCAAGGTATTAGTTTAAGTGTAGGCTGCCTAAGTTGGCAGAGATGAAATGCTCTTTATCAGAATTTGATGAATAATCTGTAATTTGGCTCATATAATTTTGCCTATTAATAGTTTATCCTCATTTCTGGAAAAAAGCAAACCCTTATGGTCATTCCTAAAGTACCAAATGACGTAACATAGTTCAAAGCTTCTCTCTTCTGTTTTTTTGATTTCTCTAAAATATTTTTTACACTTAGTGTACACTTAATTAACTTACACTTAATTATGCCATCCTTGGACATGTCCTTGTATAATGCAAACTAAGAACTTGGAACAAACAACTAGGAAAGTCAAAGGCTCAAGATTCAGAAATTGTGTCTGACCAACAGCAAGAAGTAGAGGAAGGCTGTTTATACCAGTGCACCATCCTAGATTGTGGTTAAATAGCAGCCTCCAGTGAGACAGTACAACCCGTGCTTCCCTGTGTTTGCAAACTAATGCTTTATGCAAATTGAGGAAGGGAATATAGAATTCTGCTGATTCCAACACAGAAAGCCTAAAATGTAATAGGCAAATTTTCAAAAGTTATTTTGCTGTGAAATAATAGTCCTCAGAGGTGGTTTCCTCAGATTTCCTCAGTTTTTGTTTCTATCCCACGCCAAGAGTTGCCTACAGAGTCAGAAATCCAGCAGTGCTCTTAGAAGGAGGGTGCCCAGATCATGTTACTTCATCTTCACCCCAACCTCTACATACACTTTTTTAAACAAGACAAGGAAGTTGGTTTTTTTAGACCACTGATCAGTTTTATTTCTGATGCAAGGCTACCAAAAGCATCAAGAATTTCAATTAATGCAAAAAATATTAAAGTTCAACCAATGGCTCCATACTGTTTAATTCGCAGTAAAGAGCCTTTGAACACTTTTCCAGTGAGAGCATTCAGAAGAATTGAATTATTACTAAGAGTTTAAGAGCTGTAATCAACTGGAGAAAAAAATGTGAATCCAATTAGTTTCCAAGTTTAAAGACAATGCATTTGAAATCTGAATTCTTACCCAACTCAACTCCCATCATCCCATGATATTTCCTAGAGACTGGCAAGAAGGAAAACATTCAATTATACAGAGCAAAAGAAGGGTCTTAATTTATTTTTCTATGATACCAAAATATATTTTATAATATATTACATATAATTATATAAACTATTATACAATTGTGTAGTATAAGACCCATTTTTCTTGTTTGTTTAAAGCCAGCTACATGATCTACCATGCTCTGTGACTGAGTAGCCAGGCTGTCCCTAAGAGATGCAAGCCTGAAAATCCAAGCTTCAGGTCATTCACTAACTGTGCAACTTTTACTTTTATTTTGTGACAGCAAACTTCTCAGTGCAACTGAGTTCTTTCAGGTTACATCTCTACACTCAATCTAGTGAGTTAGGCCAAGCTGTCACACTAATTAGTTTCAATAAACAGAAAGTGAAAAAGAGAAAGATGGCTGTTCAGTATTATGATAGAACATTAATATTATAATAGAATTGAAATATTGTTGAAGAAATCCCTTACGGTTTCATACACTTCTTCATACAGATTTATGCATTTGGGAATTTTGCCAATTCAGAACCACAGATTTCCTCTCCCTTCCCCCCTCCCGCAAGGAAATACTTGAAGATTGAAATGGCAGCTCATCAAATGTATTAATAATAAGGTGAACTCCATGTACCAAGACAGTGACATGACATTTAGAGAAAAGTTGTGTTAAGTGTCAAGCCTTGGAATGGCTAATATCTGAAGTCTTCAAGTTTGGGAACCAATGATATAGCAACTTTTATCATCTCCAGATTTTTTTGTGTTCAGACAGTCTTATTAGTTACTTCCTCTGAAAGGCAAAGTTTGCAGCCTGATCAAAATTTTTCTTTTCTGCAGAACAGCATCAAGTCAATTCTTCCCATAGGGGAAAGAACCCCAAAAACATAAAAACAAATGAAGCAAACATCCCTCCAAGTATATAAGCCCATTTCCTTTCATTCACCATGAAGACCAGCTTCACATAACTCATCTGGAAAAAAAAAGTCTTTCATTCTGAAACTGAGGAAACCATGGTAGACTTGATGTTTTTGAAATTAGAGAAGCAAACAAGTTTTTCAAAACAAAATAAAAAAATTGGATCTTTTTGGAGAGACATCATTTTTTGACAGTTTCTTAATCAATTCCACAACTCACCAGGGTAACTACAACTTCCATTTTCCTTCTATCTTTCATGAACCTATTTGAAATGGCAACATAGACTAACAGTGAAGGTGGCTACATATGACACTCAGGGTTTTAGATTTGCATCAGTGTTCTATTTTCAAATGCTGTTATGTTATTAAGAATGCTTTTTTCTTTTAATGAGAACTTTTGCAGAGAATGTTTGCTGTTAGATTTATGTCCTGTAGACCCAATTCTACAAAATAGTAAAGCAAGTCATGAGCTGGGAAGCAAACGAGTGCAGTTTGCACTTCCTGGATATAAATTTAAACACCTCTGTGTATATATATATATGGACATGATATTTAATTAGTGCCTGGAGTTTTGAGTCCATATCAAAGGTTTCTATTATTCCTTCCAGCTGCAGACATCTAATTAGATCATTCTGCTCAATCACTAAAGTAACATTAGACAGAAGTAGAAACTTCAGTTCTCAGAAGGCTACAGTCTTGTTTGCAGTGTCATGAGGGACAGGTTTCCATGTCATCTCAGACTGGATTATTAACCCAGCACAAAGTTCATGATGCACATCGAGTTCCACAGAAATGAAGGTGTCAAGTGTGATTTCCTAATTGTGATTAAGCTACCTGGTTTCTGGGGGAGCATATTCACTTACTTGCAGATTAGTTTCTTTCTTCACTTCTTGGTTCAAGTTGAACACATACTCTTCTCATCCTCGTTATAACACCCATGGGCTTGCCAGGGAGCAAGTACACCAGGGTGTTGGTAGGCTGAAACATAAGTGCACCTTCATCATACACAAACTAGCTGAAATTTCCTGAGCCACACATTAATTTAAGCTTGTGCCTGTCATCATACTTAGTCAAAAACACAGTGATCTGGGAGAGGACAGCTGTAACCACAAGCCCAGGAGCAGCACTGAGCCTCTCATTGCATGTCATTCCCATCACACACTAGTCACTTCCTCTCCGAACAATCAATAACCTGGCATTTAGCCCATTCTCAGTGCATTGGTACTGACAGACTCATCCTGGCCTATCTACTCTGGCCTGAAAAAGCACTGTCTTCTGTCCATCCTCTTTAAGGCCTTGTCTCCAGGTGCCATCTTGTCTCAGCTAATCCACATGAAGAATTATAATGTTCCTCAACATCCATCTTCAACTAGTGATCCTGTTACAAACTCGTCTCAATTACAGTGCATTTTTTTCTTAATAAAAAGAAAAAAGGTTTAAATGAAAATCAAATTATTTACTCTTTAGTAGATATCAACAGTAGTACTAAAAGTTACCTACTTTTTCTATTTGTCTATATGTTTTTAAGATTTTTCATATCCATTTAAAATTCTGTCTAGAAAAATTAACCATACAATTAAGTTAGAAAGGTCTCTTTTCAGTTTACATGTACAGAGTTGTGTTTTCCCTCTTTCCCTTAAGAATTTTATATAGATCAGCTGCACAAGATCTAAATCTCTGTAAATATCACATTTGCTTGTTGTTCAGGATTTGAACTGCCAGTGCTGTTTCAGTGATCAAAAAGAGGTACCTTCAGTTCCTCACAAATGCACATTGTAAGCAAGGTATTTTGTTACCCATGTACTTCTAACCAATAATTCATGTAGAAACCTTTTGTTGTAAATCAGGAAGACCGGTGACACCAACTTATTTTAGAACTTACAACTTCATAGAATTGCAAGTTCTGTGCCAAACTCTTGCCTTTAACTATGTTTGAATTTTGAAAACAAAACCAAGCTCTCTTTTAGTTCCAATCCACATTGAAAAATTCATCTTTCAGTTCTAACTTGGTAAGAGACCCACTCAAAAATATATACAGAATTTTTCAACACTTCGTCCTAGAGTGATTATTCATCAGCCAGCTCAGGACAAACACTTGGTATGTCCAAGGGTCAGAAAAGTATACTGCAAACAGAATGGCATCTCCTTCCTACTTATGCACTTCTACAGGTCCCAGGTGGAATAAAAACCAACCAGTGACACGCAAACTTCAGGACAACATCCTGCTGCCTTATTTTTGTCTTCTATTCCTTAGCACTGCTTCCTGCCAAGCTTTGGCAGCTGGCATAAAAGGTGGCAACACCTGTTTAAATCATGCAGATGAAAGAATCTGTTTTGTCCCTTGGGGATTTTGTATCTCTGTATTGTGACCCCAAAGCCACTTGAGCATAAATTATACGCTTCATTTCAAGGAACAGGTGTGACCCTGTAGCCTTCTCTCTTCAGGGACTGCAGTGGACACAACAAGCACAAAAGCTTGACAAAGCTTTAAGATTTACTTGGAGGTCCCTTGAAGATTTAAAATAGGACTTTGGGTAGCTAACAGATGCATCCTACTTTCTGAAGGCATAGTGAGATGCATGATTGACTATACTCTTGCAATACAGGAGAAATTAATGCAAATGACTATTCCCTATAAACCACAGCCAAAAATTCTGAAGAGTGTTTAGGTCCTTGCTATTATTTTGTGAATATCTAACTTAAAGCAGAAAAATACACTTCCTGGAGAGTCTTGTCTTTCTTGTAAGCAGAATGCAAATTTTTCAGTTTCTCTGCTACACTTGTTACCAGAGTCAAGGTTTTAAAAAGTAGATCTGTAATACTAATGATGCAAATACAAAGAAATATCTAAGTCAGTGCAATAATAAGCCTGATACTGAGGTTATATTTTAAAAAGGTCTAATTGGGCCACTCAAAATCGACAGAGGAAAGAGAATCAGAGTGAAAATCCAGAAGTCAGTCAGTTAAATGTGTTTGGAGCAGCAATCTAGAATAGATGATATGCCTTAAAAGGCAGTTCCAAGCAGTTTTAAAACAATTAACAAATTATGTCTGGAAGAGGACATATACAAACATCCAAAATATATGTGAGTCACATGCTTTTTGAAAGTCCAAAATATAGTCAGTTTTTCTTTCAGGAAGGCTCCTAAGGAAATCTGTACATGTCTTTCTAGCAAAATTCTGAAGGGCCTTGCTGTGTCTGAAATACCTGTACCTTCTGAAGGTGAAGTATACATATAATAAGCATATCTAAACCAGCCTATATTTTCAGGAAAAAAAAATCTTGACTAGTATTCTGTCACTGCTGGGTCTTAATTTGGGCAAATTAAAACTTAAATTTTTGCCTACAGGGGACAGACAATTTTAGATATGAATACTCACAACAGTTTACATGTTTAATAAATGTCAGCTATACTATTCATACTCCAGACAAGCTATAAAAGATATTTCCCTGCATCCACATGAGCTTTATCTGCATTAAGTCTGAGCTGCTCTGCCCTTTTATTGGGGCTCCTGTACTGGAGCTTCCAGAACTGAAATAATTATGTATGCAAGTTGCCAAACAACTATCAATGCCCCTTTCTGAGTGAGTGAGAGTGAGTGAGCTCCAGATGTGAATAATGTGTTTCCACCCTGACAGAAAAAGAATTTTTAAATCTAGAATTAGCATCTACCACACAATGGTAGTACACATTCACAACTCTGAATACATAAATGTAACACGTAAAATATGTTGGCTTATTTTTTAAAGCTTCGATATTCATAAATGAAAGAAATTTCTCCTGGGACTGAGGGATTGTGTATAAATAGTGGCTGCAGTCCCACCATGTGTCTTGCATTTCTTCCATAGTAGTAAGGTTGCATTTTAAGAAATAGCTGAACAGCTGTTACAGTCTCCCTCTCTGGTTTCAAGATACTTTGCTCCATTTCTGTCATTAAAGCACCTATTTGTCTACTGAAAGCAACTTCCTTGACACACAGCATGCACAAGCTACCACAGACTTCATTGAATGCATGTGCTGTCACTCAAAAATGTGTGTGCTGGTAGTTCATTGTAACTTCTTCCTTTAGAGCCTGCATTCATTGTACTGCCAGCCATGGATTGACATCCCTGCAAAGCATACGTGCTTGTGTCCTATCTGCTGGGTCTGCATGAAGAGATGCAGCTGTTGCCTACATGGAAAACATCTGACCACAAAATGTAGAAGAGCCTCTTTCCAAATTCATTATTGATGGACAGAAAAAAAGGAAAAGTCTTTCAAAACTTTTTTGAAATTATTACTAACTAAAGATAACTAACTAAAAGATAACTACTTCTTCTTAGAAGTACATCTGAAAAATTTTGGTCACAAGTTAGAACTCTGCCACCTTGGCTAGAGCCCCCAAAAAGTTTCCAGTGAATGCTTTCAGAGACTGGTTTTATGAAAAAGCCACCCATATTGGAAGGCAGAGGTTTAGAATTTTAGTCCCACTGATCTTTTCCAGAAAGAATGAAAGGGAAGCTGAAGCCAACTTTGAAACTAGACTGTTTTGAGGAGGGCTCTGGACTAGAAGACCTCTGGAGACCCCTAAGTTACTATCTCATATTGCATTTTTGACTTCAGCTATGAGTAAATGGTAGTCCTAGTCCCATTCTGGAAGACTCAAGACTTTCTCTAGCTGTAGCTTTAAGCCTAATTTTAAACATCCTTTTATTTACCCAGTAAGTTTGTAAGCCCTCTGGGGGGCTGAAAATGTGTTCTCTAAGTTCTCCTCTACTAAATGAAGAGCTGTGGTCTTACTGTGGCCCTCTTACTGCACAGCCTGGATGATATCAAGACAGACCACAGCCTATTTTGCAGAACACAGCCAAAACACCCTGTCAGTCCTTTCTGCTAGATCCTTATAGAAGGGACTCCTAATTGAATAGTTATAACTATGCTCACTCTTCAACAGATCCTCTCAACACAGAACAATGTCATTTACACCTCTTTGAACACATGGCTCAGATTTGAAGCTGTGATTTATTGAAATGCTTCATTACCCAATGACCATGGGAAACATCAGTATCATGTGGAAAGGAGATGGGAGGCGAGAGTAGGAACTTCAGCTCAGTGGAAATGGATAGCATGGACAGCAACAACAGGTTCCAAATAATCATGTTGTTTGAAGCCCACATACGTGCCATCTCCTGGAGGCAAGCCTGCACCTCAGAAACACCACCTTACCCTTAGTAGGCCACGTCATCATAAAGACCATGGGGCACAGCCAGCACTCCCTTCTCTGGAGAACGGGATAAATTCATGGCAATTATTTTTGCTAAAAACCAAGAAAAATCATGTCTGTCCTACCTAAACTGTCCCAGGACAGGTGCTAAGACTCAGTCATATTTAATATTCCTGTAGGTGACAACCTGAGATAGAAGTGACGGAAGGAGAAGCAAGGAGATGAAAAGTTATTGCCTTGTCTCTGTCACTTAATAGTGGACAACTGACAGGAGATATCAGATTAAGCACTGCACAGACAGCACAAGCAATTACGGTCAGTATGCACCCTGAGAAGACAGCTTCCCCCCTTCCTGTCCCACTCACCCTCACCCCTCCACTCCTTTCTCTGCACTTCCACAGCCAAATCTGACAGTGAAATAAACCATGCTGGGAACATATTCCATTTTAAACAAAGCACACCTGACAAACATGGACAAGGATATGCAGAACTGACCCCGATCATTTCTCCATTTGTCATGTAGGTGACCTTCCTGATACAAGAGAGAAGAAAGCAATAGGCAGAGGAGAAGTATCTGGGAGGGAGGGTTAAAGGAGGCAGACTCTTCTTTAAATTGCAGTTGCATTTTTCTCCCACTTGCAAAGAGAGTAGGATTAGAACTACTGACCATGATTAAGGACACATTAGTTTTAAGTCCCTAGGTACGTACTGAATTTTAAACAAATCATTTAATTATGGGCCAACAGATAGGGGAAATGCCAGAAACCAAGAATAAAATGGAAAACATTTGGAGTCTAATGGTATTGCTTCATTTCATTGTTCATTAATTCAGCTGTTCACATCTCAAGAGAAAACTTGCATATCCTAATGGTAAGAGGACACACTGCAGAATTTACCACACATTTAGAATTAGTTCTGTGCTTGGTAGCCTGGCTGTTAGTTATCTGAAATACTAACTCGTTCTCTACTTCTCTCCCTTTATGTTTCTCTGTTCTTGTGAAACCATACCTGGAATGCTACTTCCACTTCTGGGGTCCTCAGCAGAAGACAGACATGGACCCACAGAGTGGGTCCCACGAAAGCCAGAGGGCTGGAATATCTCTTTTATGAGGACAAAGCTGGGGTTTTTCAGCCTGGAGGAGAGACAGCTCCAGGTAGACCTTACTGCAGCCTCCCAATATATAAAAGGAGCTTATACGAATCAGAGTCTTTTTGACAAGGCTTGAAATAATAGGAAAAGGGGCAATCACTTTAAACAGAAAGAGTATTAGTTTAGTTTAGACCTAAGGAAGAAGTTGTTCGTAATGAGGTTGGCAAGTCATTGGACAAAGTTGCCCAGAGAAATTGTGGATATGCCATCCTTGGACATGTCCAAGGTCAGCTTGGACAGGGCTGTGATCGAGCTGATCTAGTGAAAGATATCCCTGCCCATGGCAGGAGAGTGAACTAGAAAAATCTTTAAAGGTCAAGGCCAAGTCCTTCTGTGATTGCAATATGCTTCCCAATATCGAAAGTAGTGTTTTAATTCCCTTTATGGGGTAAGCAGATAAACATTTATGATTTTATTTGCTCCTGTGTTGTGTGTTCAGGTGACTGTCACCAGAAAACTGTCTGTTATCTACCAGTATTTCACTTGCTGACACCATTTTCATGATACATAGAAGAATTCAGAGATTGGCTCAGAACAGAAATCAGGATCAGGCAGTCTAACTGCTTAATTCTAATTGCCATCCTAATTACTTGGGCTGTGTTCTTTCAGAGTAATTTGAAGGTGTAACTTAAAACATGAGGCCTAGTTTCAAATGAAAACTTGGATTAACTTAACCACAGGTCATGCAGGGTCTGAAATCCTCCTTAGAACTTGTTTGACCACCAACTATTTGGTCCCCAAAAATTTCTTTCCCTGTCATGAAACTGCTCAGACAGTAATCAAGACCGGAGGTGAACACAGATATATCAATCACATGCTATCCCAGAGCTCCACTTGAATAGTGATGTACAAACAGCTGAGCTTCCAAACCCTTCATAATTAAACAAAGGTTTAGGGAACACAGAAGGAGGGTAAGTTATTCTTAGAAACCCACTTTCAAAGATTTGGCTTATCATAGATATCACGGCAGTATTTTAATCTAACAACTTTGACAAATGCTACCTAATCCCACTAGCCAGGAGAGCCACACAAACCCTTCAGTAACAGCTCCTCCACACACACCGTTTTTACTTCTCACATTGCTTTCAGTGGAAAGTTTTAATTAAAAGATTTATCTTATTTAAATAAAATATAATAATTATGAAAGATAATAGGCTACACATTCATGAGACAAGTGCTTGTACTATGCAGTTCTATAGCACTAAATTAAGAAGCCAGTAAATTACAGGAACTTTCAGCTGAGTCAAATGATCTGACTGTGTCTGATTAGTCAAGGACCTATGTTAAGAACAAAAGAAGAATGGTATCTGAATGTTAGACTTAAATTAGCAAGTTGCTGCTTTCTCTTGCATAGCAACAAAACATGACAGCATTACAAGGCAAATACCAGTCTGTGCATTATTAGCTCAGGACAATCATTCCAGACCTCTAGTGCATGGGACAATTCTGCATTTTAGAAGACACACAGGAACATACATGGCTGGAAAGCTAGAATAACTCCCAAGTACCTGTAACCATTTAGAGCTAAACAGCGTTCACCATCTCCCACCAGAAAAAACCTTTTTAAATGCAACAGTTTCAATTTGATTACTGATTAGATTGTGACAGTGGACCACAGTATAGCTTTTCTATGCTGTATATCAATTATACTGGTTCCCATTCACATAGAAGATTTAAAATCCCAGTTTTTTATGAGCCAGTATTCTGTCCAATAGATTTATTGTCACATGCCAAGACATTTTGTAAAAGAAAAAATGTTACTAGTTCCAACCACCTAAAGGAATATCTACAAATGATCCTTTTATGATCTTATATCAGATCTCCTGATATAATTTAATTTTTCAACATTTATAATATACTCAATAAGGTACAAATTCTACTGGCACAAAGACATGGGGAAAAAAAGCAGTAATTTAACTGTCAGATTAAGAAAGATTCAGCATTGTCTGAAAGTAAAAGTATCTGTGAATAAAGCAAGTTTGACATCAGGATCTGAATGTCCATCGCAGGACTGTTGTGTACAGACTATGCCAAACGAATTGGCTATAATGACTCATTCAAATTAGAGTAATCTGAACACTACTCTGTTTCCTACTCATTAGTCAAGGCCAGATTAACAAGAATCTAGTATTTTAAGAGTTTCCACATTGCTGTTAGACAGCTGGCACAAAGAATAAAAATATCTTTTATGAAATTTCAAGAACTTTTAGTCAACTAAATCAAGTAAATTATTTGCAGCTCACAAATTCACAGTAATCCCATAGTAACATCTGTACTGAGTCCATCTGAGCATCATTCTAACAGCAACCATCAACAACTTTTACAATGAACATTATTAGTATAGCATATGCACATACAATATATGCACATAGAATGATGGCTATGTGCACCCCTTCTTCCAGGAAAATAGTCATCTAGTAGTAGCTCTAGTAAAACTATATCCAAAACAGCTGCATCTATATAGTTAAACACCATGAAGGGACTCAATCTCACTCTAATTTAATTTTTACAGTTGACTTTCACTTGATTCTTTGAAAACTGCCCTTTTCTGCACCTGATTTCCAAAGACTGAGAAAATGGGGGCTCAAAGAGCACACAACGTTCAAAACTGGGATATGTAACAAGATGCAAAGAAAAGTAAATAGAAAATATATTTGTGTGCTTCCTTTTGATTTTAGTATTTAATTTCCTTTCTTCTCGACACTGTATCAACCTTTTCAGGGAACCTGCAACAGCAGCCAAGACTTTTTCGAAGTAGGAAGTCATCCACCTCTCCCTATTGAATTCCAGTTGCTTCCTTTGTTCCATCTCCTTTGCCTTCTCCCTTACACCCCATTTGGCTGATCTTGAATCCTCCCACCACATTTAATCTACCATGGTTCCCTCAGGGAACCTGAGGACCAATGTCCTTGGTAACTCTTCTCCCCATGTCATACACCCATGTCTACTTATTCTATTATTTAGTATCTACTACTAAGTGCCACATGCAGGATTACTCTCAGTTCTGTAGTTCTTTTGATCTTTCTATTTAGGATACTTTTATGAAGTTGTGTTTAATCTGCAGCCTCCTGCTTTCTTTTGGAATAAGACCTGCTTATGCATTAAGTTACTTACAACACTGATTTTACGTCTTGATACTGGATTTCCACCTCATTCTGTCTACCTGTCCAGCCAAGCAACTGATATAACTGTCCCAGTTTCTAAATCATTAAGCATTTTATTAAAATAAATTAATTATGTTTTAAGAACTCAGAAAAAAAGGCAAGAGATGCATTCATATCAAACAGCGTAACAGCAACTGGCACAAGGTGCAGTACAAACTTGTGCTCCAGCGTGGTGTCACAGTTGAAAGCTGCTCATGGCATTCACCTGTTCTTTACAGATGTCTGCAGTTTCTCCCCCTACACTGGAAACATGACTAACCAGTTCCTAGGAGGGCAAGGAACAGACCATGCTGAACTGAAGAAAATTATGCTGGTCCACTAAAACCCAGCAGCAGCAGCACACACTAATCCTATTAATCAACATCTTGACAAAAATCAAATGAACAAGAGTACAATTATTTTAATTGTTTCCTTTTGCACATAAGAAATGTCAAAAGCTATTAGACCAAATCTATTTACAAAACATTTACTGCATTTGCAAGATTTTGTGTTCACATAAAACATCAGAGGACACAGCGACCACAGTCTTAGCCCTTGATAGGAGGCCTGATATGGCCTTTCAACCAGAATAACTTTCTGCTTATTAATATAATTCTGTGGGACAGGAGTTAGCTCATTTTAAATACTTTGCCTAGGCTGGGATTTTAGAAGGCCATACTATTTACTTGATTATCATGGAGGCATTCTATCTGCTTTCGCCACCGCTCCTCACTGACTCACCCCAGCCTTGGGCAGGACTTCCTGGAGGAGCTGCATTGTTCACCCCAGCCTAGCAGCAAGCCTGACACGGAGCTTACAGTGCTTTCCTGCTTTGTTTCTAGAGCCTAGCACAGGTATAAGGATTGCTCATAAAGAGGTACAAAAATGTTGAAAGTTAATAACCTTAGCAGCTCACCTGGAAGGACAGAGGGCTTGAAATAGCACTGGAAAAAAACAAGACTGTCTATTAAGTGTTTAAGTGCCTCTAGTCCAAATGACTGTACTCATTCTACCCACGTCACATGTGATCTGCTCTTTTTAACAGAGCATTGCATGGTGTGAACATGCAAACTGGGAAGCATCCAAGTGCCCTTCTCAATGCATTCCGTTCTGTCATGGCATTAAATTTAGGACCTCAAGTATGTGCTTAGGGTATGTAAATATAATAATTACCTAAAAAAAATTAAAATCATAAACAATGACAATTACAGGAAAACACACACTGTTAGTTAACTATTTAACATGCAGAAAAGGAAGTTTCAGACAAAGACAACATTCTGTCACCTTGGTACGTGCCATCCAAATTCAACTTGCTACCTCTAATACTCAAATAATTTGGGGCCTATTGATATACTGTAAAGATACCCCCTTTTTAGAGCACTGACCTACCCACAAAATACCACCACCATATAAATTTCTGCTAGTGTTATTTTGTGCCTATATGATATGCATGCCATTATGTACATTTTTATTTACTAAGGCTGTACCTTAGATCTTGCTGCAATTTTGAATTACAGTATCAGAGGAAGAGCAGAATATTTTCACATGCAGAAAGCACAAGAATCAATACTTACTGTTTCTTTTCCTTTGTGATACCAAGAACTGTTATTAGGTGTGTTTCACATATTAACTGGACAAGAGGAGGCAGTCCCACAAATCGTGAGCAATCATCAATGCCACTGAAGTCAAATAAAAAATTTTGCATCAGAAAAGTCTACGTCCTGCCCAGCTCCTCTAATCACACACTGAACCCACTGAAACATCAAATCTTTGGGCATCATCTTCCACTACACCCAATGAATGTGCCACCCCCTTAAGACATCTCCAAATCACAACGAAGTTGACCTGCAAGGTCTGACAGTGCCTCAAAAAAAAAAAAAAAACAAACCACCCAAACTCAAACACTGTTTTAACTTTGAGAATTTCTATTATTATTGCCTTTCAAAAATAAAAAAGTCTACTGTGTACTGCGTGCCATTACTACATTCTCTGGGACAGCAACACAAAAACTCAGGCTGGTTCAGTCCTCAGTGATCTGTTCACCACCTGTTACCAAATCCATTAACCAAATGTGTTGACAACCTCAGATACCATGCAGGGTGTCAGTGCCAAATGGATATTCCTACAGCAACCCCCAGGTCCAGCTGACTCAAACCTAAACATTAACATTTTTGCTACACAGTTATCCTTATTCTATCACTTGGCACTAGGCGGTTAAAAAAAAGAAAATTTTGGGAGGTATTTTCATTTGAGATTGATAGAGAGACTCCAAAACCAAGATCGAATTTTAAGACCCAAGGAAAAAATTGGTATAGAGAAATAAATTCACTTGGAGCCAAGATAACTCAGCTTCAATTTCAAAGGAACCTTCATAGTAGTCTGTTCCTTGTACAGCAGACCCTAGAGCATCTCTCAACACTCACAGGTCCACATTACACACTAGCAAAAAAATTAAACTACATGCCTATTTTTCAGTGAGCATGCATTTTCAAAGACTATCATTATACCTGTTGCCTTGGTATAATTGAACAAATTAAGATTTAGAAAACAGAGTGTTCTCTTGATATTTATAAAGATCATTTAAGGAGATTAGAGATATGTAATTTGGCGGATACTTTTAACAATCTGCAATTATTAACAATTGTGCAGCCTGGAGCACGTAAATGACTTTTTTCTGTGCACTCATTACTGATGGGGAACATTATTATCTTCAAAGTTAAAATACCTAATAATACAAGTTTTATAGTAGTTTTAACAGTATTCTTCTGGTAGACATGAAGATGAGTAGTGCATATAAACTTAAAGGGAAATTGGCAAAGTCTTCAGTAAGGTTTAAGAGAGATTAAGCTTGTTTTGAATGAGTTGACAGATATGAATAATATTGGGATAGGCTGAATAAAAATGACACTGCTTACTCATTATTTCACAGCCTAGGTAGACACATACAGACCTAAATAGAGCTGAAGATACCATGGTTTTGCTTTTGAGAAAAACTACTTAGAAGTAACCTGCAAAACTGAGAAATAAATGCAATTTAGTGGAATCAGGAAGTGTTAAGACACTTCAAAAATAGGGAACTGTTATAGAGTATTCCCCCAGGAAAATTTTTCTACATGGTAACTTCTAACTGCATGAACACGTGTGATTTCATGAAGATCCATGTACTCATCCTGGATATTAATTTCTTCATTTACATTGAAATTTTGGTCAATATGAAATATCAATCAGTGCTGTCAGAATTAAGGCTTAGAACATATTCAGACCTAGCCAACCATTACCCACAAAGCCGAAAAAATTAGAACTTGGAAATTACCTTATCACTATTTTATCTTTATGATTAAAATTACAGTCAAAGAGTTGTGGTTGCTCTAAATTAGGACAAGAAAAGAGACAACCACAAGTGAGTAAGGTCACCATGAAGCTACTGAAATTTGTTGCAATATAAGAAACAAAAGATTATTATATCAAGATGCTACTTGGAATCAATACTCAGTGTCTTTTTAGCTGTACAGAAAATACTTTCCTCCAGGGAAATTCAGACCGATACTATTAAACAACCTATTAGATTTTGAGTATGAAATCACTTAAAAATACCTAAGACTCATCAGAATATTTATTGGAAGAATGCAGATAAGCTACCAAAGTTATTTTTCATGAAGTCACCTACAACCAAAATGTTTCTTACGCAGCATATCATTTCCTGCAAGTTCAAAGCAACTATTTTAAGCTCTTGTGCATGTGTACAATATTCAGGGTAGGAAAGAACTTTCATCAGCCCCATGCAATTCCATGGATACTTAAAGCTTATGAAACGTGAAGGTTGATGCATCTCCTTTTGGTCCTTTATATGGGACATTCATATGGCTTTCAGTAACTAACCTTTGTAGCTACTCCTCATACTTCAGGTTATCTGATTTAAATACAGAATTTCAAGTGTACTATTTTTCCTTTTCCCAAAACATCCTCCTGGCATTTCTTCCTGTAGCATAGAAATACCTGAACGTCCTTTAAAAGCTAATTTGTGCTGTGTTAGAAGATTTGACAGCCTTTAAAAAAGGAGATATATTTCCAAGCCAGGGACACAAATCAACATGCTGATTTTTCTTTTTACACATGCCTTAAATCACTTTCTCAAAACAGAGGTCTGTAACATATTACTTAAGAAGGAACTATGCAATTCCAAAGGGAAGCAATAACTAGAGATGTTAGAAGTTGTGTTTAAGAGCAAGGAAGAGGAAAGGATTTCATCTTAGGGTTACTGACCTTCAAACTGCAGTTCATCTACTCTCACAGATATAAAATTATTGATTTCAAACAGTAGAAAGTTGATGAGCCACCCTGTGTCATTAGTGGCCTCTGTGTGACTAAAGATAGCCCTTTATGGTGACTATAGGTTTTTTATTCACAACACAGGATAAAGCTCACTTCAAACCCTGCAAATCAGAGCTTGTTATGCAACACATGATTAAGCAGTATATTCAGCCTGAAGAAGCTCTATGCTCACAAAAGCTCCCTGCAGATCTCAAAGCAGCTGAACTTCTGTTGATGTCTTAAGAAAAATCACACACCTGAAAAAACACAATGGATCTGATTTCAGGCTTGAGGCTTCATGTGTTAAAATATATTGTCCTCCCAAGCCTTCTGTTTTTATACTCGTAACTCAGCTTCAGAACAGTGTTTAAGAAAAATAAAAGCAAACAGAAGACGGGATTTCTCAGAATGTATAATAATAAACCTCATAAAATTTCTAGTGGAAAAATTAGATAGCAAATTCTTCCAAGACGTTCACTCCACAGAAAATAGAATTGGATTGAAGGTTCCCTGAAGGCCTTCATTCAAAATCCTGCTTTGAAAAAGTAAAAGCTTTCTTAGAAGGGGCATAAGACAACAAAGAAGGACACAAGTAGACATTCCTCTACAGTGAGTTCCCAGGACATTGTCACTATTTTTTACATGAATTTTATTTCCTCAAAAATATGTTCCACAGTCAGCATCTTAAACCAATGCATCCTGCACTTCTAAAGTATTCACACAGCTAAAATTTTGCAATAAACCTTTGAAATACATGTTCAAAATGTTTAAATTATTTTCTTATCAGAATTTCAAAATACTTGGCATATATGCAACTATTGTTATACAGGCTAAATGCTATCTCACTGCAGTTCCTGGTGAGCATGCTGACAGCCTCTTGGCAACATGCACATGCTGCAGCTTGCCTGGACACAGCACCAAGCACAGAGTGTAGCCAGAGTGAGAGGAGCCTCTGGATCAAGCACCAAGCCAGAATGAGAACCACACAGCTACAGAGCACACACGGGTTACTGATGCCATATAAGAAGTTTACTCCCAGTTCATCAGTTTCTTTATTTTCTGGGTTTGTGGGCCTCACTAGCATACAAGTCTCAGGACATGATGAAATTACTCACTGATTACATTTCATTTTCCCCTTTTCCATGGGATTCATTAGGTGTCCAATGGAAAGACACATTCTGCCTCTGGTTGCTGTGAAAACCCCACTACATATATCTGCCAGCACCTAGCAACATGGATTAGGTAATAGGAAAAAATGGAAGAATTCTATAAAGTCTATCAAAAGGATAACACTCTCCTGTGTCTTTTCCAACAGCAGATCTTTCCTGCAGGTCTCCTTCCAAGAAAAGGTATCTTGGTAAGTGCCCCTTTCTCCATGAGAGGATCAACTGTATTTTAAATAAATTGCAACACAGTTGAACTGTGGTGAGAAAAGGTTGAAGATAAACATGTTTTCATGTCTGCCTCATGACAATACTGGAGACTATTCATTCCATCAAGGCCAACAAAGGCATAAAGGCAGGCCAAAGAAAGGGGACAGCCTGGGGAGGCTATCCTTGGCTGCAAAGAAAGCCTCCAGCCCAGGAAGACCAAATAGTCAAAGACCCACTTTGTTCCAAAACAGATTACATTTTAATTTTCACTCTGTTTTTTCCCACCAGGTATCCATCAGACACAGCCTCACAGCACATGAATCCAACCATGCACTTCACCAGGTAAATTAAGCAGCTGCAGAGCCACGGGCAAGTGACAGCACAGACACATCTCTCTGGAAGGGAGATGTAGCTTCTGCCTATCCCTCCCCAGTGGTCATTCTCTATTGATCTTCAGCCCCAACTTTCCATTGATTTGGAGCTGCTTCTCCTGTTGCTATTCTCAGAAGCACATAGCTAATGCAGTCACCCTCAGGAGTCTGAAAAGGCAGAGCAGCTACTTGCCCACAGGAGATTGTAGCTCTCCCAAATAAATCATTTTTCAGGTAATTAAAGACTTGAGGTCACCTAAATTTGTTTTATGTTAAGCAGGAGCACTGACTACATGCATTTCATAACATACACAGCATGCTTGGAAAGGAAGCACAGCAGCTTACTTGCATTTGGGGTATTTGCTGACAGTATCACAGCAGTACAGGAGCAGGTCAGCCCACCAGCACAGATGACCTGGGAGTGAGAGGTAGCCCCAGCAGATGCAACACCATCACAAAAAGGGCACTGTCCCAGGGAGTTTGAGCTGGATGAGGTGAGCAGGAGAGATAACAGCAGAGCCCAACAACAGTCTAGTGATGACCAGGCACAGGCAGCCAGGTCTGAGACCAACCCCAAGAGACAAACCAACAGCTCAGGAACAGAACTGGGCACAGGCATAGCTTCCTCCACGTCCATCAGAGCCAATCCCTGGCAGCTCCAAAGATGGACATGCCACTAGCCAAGGCTGGGACAATTAGAAATGGTGGTAACACCTCTGTGATAACATATTTAAGAATAAAGGAAACAAAAATTTGTTGCACAGTTGTAATTGCAATGAGAAGAATGGAGTGAGAACACATGAGAGGAACAACTGTGCAGACACCAAGGTCAGTGCAGACGGAGGGACAGGAGGTGCTCCAGGTGCCAGAGCCAAGATTCCTCTGCAGTTCATGGTGAAGACTATGGAGAAGCAGCTGTGCCCCTGCAGCCCATGGGGATCCACAGGGATACAGAGATCCACCCACGCTCCATGCAGGAGACCCATGCCAGAGCCGGTGGATGCCTGGAGGAGGCTGTGACCCCGTGGGAGACCTGTGGAGAGAGGGGTCCTGTTTCCAGGCTGAGGAACTGCACCCCTTGGAAGAGTGACCCATGCTGCAGGAGTTTTGAGAGGACTGTTGCCCGTGGGAGGGACTGATGTTGCAAAAGGTCACAGAGAACTGTCTTCGCTGGGAGGGACCGCAGAGCTGAGCAGGGGAACAACTCCTCTCCCTCAGCAGCAGCAGAAACATGTGATGAACAGACCATAACTCCCCTTCCTCCCTGCGCTGTTGGTGGGAGGAGGTAGAGCTGGGAANGGAAACAAAAATTTGTTGCACAGTTGTAATTGCAATGAGAAGAATGGAGTGAGAACACATGAGAGGAACAACTGTGCAGACACCAAGGTCAGTGCAGACGGAGGGACAGGAGGTGCTCCAGGTGCCAGAGCCAAGATTCCTCTGCAGTTCATGGTGAAGACTATGGAGAAGCAGCTGTGCCCCTGCAGCCCATGGGGATCCACAGGGATACAGAGATCCACCCACGCTCCATGCAGGAGACCCATGCCAGAGCCGGTGGATGCCTGGAGGAGGCTGTGACCCCGTGGGAGACCTGTGGAGAGAGGGGTCCTGTTTCCAGGCTGAGGAACTGCACCCCTTGGAAGAGTGACCCATGCTGCAGGAGTTTTGAGAGGACTGTTGCCCGTGGGAGGGACTGATGTTGCAAAAGGTCACAGAGAAATGTCTTCTCTGGGAGGGACCGCAGAGCTGAGCAGGGGAACAACTCCTCTCCCTCAGCAGCAGCAGAAACATGTGATGAACAGACCATAACTCCCCTTCCTCCCTGCGCTGTTGGTGGGAGGAGGTAGAGCTGGGAAGGAGGGAGGGCTGGGTGAGAGGTGTTTTTTAAGGGTCTTACTTTACTTCTCATTATCCTGCTCTTATTTTGATAGTAATAAATTCAAATCATATATCTAGGTTGAGCCTCTTTTGAGCGTGACAGTATTTGATGAGTGAACTCTCCAGGTCCTTATCTCAACCCACAAACCCTTTGTTAAATTTTCTCTCCTGTGTCCAGGGGGAGAGCAGCTTTGCTGGGTGCCTGGCATCTGGCATGGGTCATCCCACTGCACACCTATTAATGCACCTGGAACCATGGCACAATTCTTAAAGTATTTACAGACAAATAAGGGACTAAGCACAGCACTGGGCTCTAGGGAAAGAGGGAGGGCCCACCCCTCAGGTACACTCAGTCTGAGCAACTCATCTATCGCACTGTAGTGTAAGGACCAAAAGGTACATGCCTTCTCCTTTTGTGACTCCATCTTTGTACATAGTGAACCCCCTTTGTTTCCATTTGTATTAATCTTGGCTTTCCTTCTTTCTTTCCCACTTAGTGTATTAAGAACAAAATCTTGTAAAAAATCCCAAAACAAAACAGTGAAAATTAAAAAAAGAAGATCCTTCAATACGTTAACCTAAAATTCATTTTCACGTTTGACTTTTATTTTACAAAATAAGTTCAGATTGCAGGCTAGGAAAGATTGTTCAAGAAATTAATTCACTTAAACCACCTGGGACTGCTCAAGGCACTCAGTCCTTAAAGCTTTTCTCATCCTTGCTGAATTTTCAAGCCATCATTCTAAAACTGTTCCTCCTGTGGGTAAAGCCAAGGCATTTGGGTGCACCTGGCACTTTCCCAGGTGTGGAAAGGGAGCCACCAAGCTCTAGGGACTTCCTTGCTAAGGTTTTCACATTTGTCCCAGAAACCTTGGAGCTATCTTTCCAGGTATAGGGATGGGGTACCCCCTCTTGTCCTGTGTTGCTTCTCCCTGCTAGGGCTGGTCCCTGCCAGCTGCCAGAGGAGCAAAGACATCCCACAGTTTTTAAGGTTCGGTGAAGAGGAACAGCAAGGTCAAACTGGGCTTATGTTCAAACCCCACTGGCCCCATGGAGGGAGAAGGAAGGGGGTAGAACAGGGCTGTTGCTGAGCCTGTTGCTGTAGCCTCACATCTATCACGTGTGGCTGACCCATGCAGGACAAGGCACAGCAGTCCCAAAAATGAGTGTGCTACCCCTCTTCTCTGAGCTTCCGTCCTTGTAGTCAAAAGCCCCAGTGCCACCAAAATGGGAGAGAGATGAGGATGCTTCAAGGTAAGATGGCAAATAAACAAAAAACTCTCACTAAGAAATGCGACTTTAAGGACTCTCCCATTTTACTGTAGGCTAGCCTTCCACCTGTGGTCTTTACTGACCTTTCCACTTATTCACAATCTTGCAGATGGTGATTAAGTGTTTACTAGGAGCTTTATCAGAATGCTACACATGTAGACAGCGATGGCTTCATGCATACAAAGTGCACCCATACCACCAGAAGCTCGTGAAGTGTTTTTGTATCAGCAACTGCCTTGCATGGCATATCGGTGCTCTGTTGCAATGTAACTGCTTCCCATTATATTAAACACACAATATGGCAAAACCTCACCCCACACTTCCAACTGAAAATAAATGCTTTTCACACCTCATCTGTGGACTGTTTTTGCTTGGTCCCACACTTGTCCCTCTCCCATTCCTTCTGTCTCTGTGAAATGTGTGTAGCTCTCCATGGCTGTGGAGGTAGGGTAACAAAGCACAGGCTGAATTTTATGCAAGTTTTCTGAAAGCTTTCAGGTCACAAGCTATGAATGTTTCTTAAGCAGTTACTCTACCCACTGTGATATGAGCCATCAGATGCCTACAGTAGGACAGTTTGCAGAACTCATTATGTATGATAGCACCTGTAAGGAGTGCTGTAAGGAGATTTTTAAGAGCAAGGAAGTTTGAAGTATTTCTTGCTAACTCCTTTTGAGAGCTGGTATCTGTAGTGTGCTGTTTTTCTAATGTATGGGTTTCAGAATCTCATTAATTCAATCAAAGTCAGAAATTATCTCAGTTCAAAGGTTACATTTTGTTAGGTAGGTACAGTTTATCTAGTTCTTTATTTGCAGTAATTACACAGATTTTCATAAGGATTAATTTTAAAACAATTATTGAGCCTATACCTTATTTCTTTCTTCCTGCAATTAAATTACTCTTTTTCTCCCATGAACATGCCTTGAGATTTTGAGTTTATCTAAGCTTTCAGTCCTCAACCATGTTGTCAAGCAAAGCAGATTTTCCAAGCAAAATCAAATCCTTACAATCTTAGCAAAATTAAACCTATAAAGGGTCTGTAAGCAGAGTTCTTTGAAATCAAACCAGCCAGCTAAACTACATTACGTGGCAGGGAAACAAGGCCATCCTGAGGGACCTTGACAGGCTTGAGAGCTGGGCCCATGCAAACCCTAATAGGTTCCACAAGGCCACATGCAAGGTCCTGCACTCGGGCCAGGCCAAGCCCAAGCATGAGTACAGGCTGGCTGTGCATGTGTTTGGGTGCCAATAACTCAACGTGACCCAGCAGTGTGCACTGGCAGCCCAGAAAGCCAACCACATCCTGGGCTTCACCAAAAGCAGTGCAGCCAGCAGGGCAAGGGAGGGGATCCTGCACATCTGCTCTGCTCTGGTGAGACCCCACCACCAACTTTGTGGTGCCCAGCACAAGAAAGACATGGATCTATTGAAATGAGTCCAGAGGAGGGCTGCATAGATGATAAGGGGACTGGAACACATCTCCTATGAGGAAAGGCTTAGGGAGTTGGGGCTGTTACACCTGGAGAAGAGAAGGCTCTGAGGAGACACTATAGCACCTTCTGGTATATAAATGGGTCTGCAAGAGAGCTGAAAAGGGACTTTTCACAAGGGCAGGTAGTGACAAGGGAGAATGGCCTTAAGCTGAATGAAGGTAAGTTTAGATTAGGCTTAGGTTTAGATATTAGGAAGAAATTCTTTTGTGAGGGTGGGAAGACACAGTAACAGATTGCCCAGAGAGGTTGTGGACTCCTCATCCCTGTAGGAGCTTCAGGCCGGGCTGGATGGGGCTCTGAATTACCTGACAAGACACCCAGCAAGATGGTATCCCTGCCCATGGCAGGGGCATTGTAGATCGATGATCTGTGAGCTCCCTTCCAACCCAAACCATTCTATGATTCTCTGATTCTGTGAGATACAAAATTTGTCATTTTTTCAGTGTAGTTTGAACACACCATGAAAGGGCAGATGGTTCAAACAAGTTTCAATACCCTGTAGTCTAAAACTTTCATCTAAACCCACAAACTGTTAACTCAATAAGTAGCTTGTCTTGTCCCTAATAATTTATACATGCATATTATTTGACACATGTTGATCTGCAGTAGATTAGTAAAGAGACATAACTGAGCTCAGCATTCTCATTCCCTTGCATTAGAAATGGGTGCATTAGAATAAGCAAAAAATAATAGAATAACCTGGTCATCATATTGCAGACTTGAGTAGCCCTGAGATGTAGAGAAATGCGTGACATCTATGTCAATAAAAAAAAATGCAGTAGAGATGTAATATTACTGACAAATTTGCAATTCATGTAGTTTTTCTAGAACAAGGGCAGGAGTAAACCCAGTTTTTCCCCCGGTGAAAGCACAATATATTACTTGCAAATTAGAGAGGCTTTATGTACATTTTCAAATACAGCAGGTCTACCAGTAGCACCCATCAGACAAGTCCAAGATGCTGAATTTAATCTCTTTCACTTATGCTAGTCTGTCAGCACTTCAGCCAAGGTCATTCACTCAGTACCTCACTGTTAGTTGTTAAGTGATTGTCCTCTTTGGAAGTTTATGACACCTGGGTTTATAGAAGATTTTATGTTAGGAAATATTCCACTACACTTTGATTGCAATATGTTTATTGTAATCATACTGTTTGCATAAGTGGCATAGTGTTTGCAGTTGATCTTCATCAGACTAAAATTTCCAAAAGCAGGTTAAAGTCTTAAGAATTTTAAAATTTAGTGAGGTGAAAGCATGTATGTGTTGAATAAGTAGACTTTTCTAGCTGCAAGAAAAGTCATAGACACAAATTTTCAGGATAGCCCCCTTAACTACCTTTCAGTCATTCCACATAATAATTTTGACTTATGTGTCTGCAAGATAGCTGTTAAAGAATTTTACCATAAAAAAAAATTAAAAAGAGATCAATGCACATCTTAATAAGCTGAGATATTACAAATGGAAATTACTTGCTACATATAGAATTGTTAAAAATCGACTTGTATGTATCTTCTTACTGACAAACAACTTTGAAATGTCATCAGCAGCTTAAGTTTGTTCTCCTTCCACAGTTATCATAGTTATTACATTTTTATGAGAAAAGGAAAAGTCACAAGAATTCAAAGCAAGATAATTTCCTTTTCTGTCCTAGTCTCTTTTTTTGTGGTTGTTACTATCTCAAAAGAATAGAAACTCACCTATTTTTAACAATTGCACACCTACATCTTCTTGCCTATGCAGAGGATTTGCATGTTCAAAAGCCATCTCACTAAAAGTGTGCATTGATGTGCCCGGCCAGTCCTGGCCCAAAGGGCCCAGTAACACTTTCCCTGCAAGTGAGAGTCAACACCCTCAATAAAGCAAACGGACATCCTGCTTTTCCAAAGCTGACCAGAGACATGAGAGGGAGGACTTGGCAGCAAGAGCTGAATTGGCCTGGGGAGTAGAGTGAAACTCCCACTGGCAGTTTGGGATATATTTTATTTCTTTGGGACTGTGGCAACTTGCTCTCTCCTCGTTCCTCATGATTAGCAGCAATCTTCAAAATAAGCCACTTTTTTTTTCTTATTTTTCTCCCCCAACTAGATTAGTTTGCTGATCCCAGTGCAGGGAATCACAGCAGCTTCAGCCAACCCAGGCTCACGTATAAAAGGAAAATAGCACAGAAGCCTTCACTCATAGTCCATGCCTAAAGCATGTTAAACCAGCCAAATTAAGGAGAAATATAAACTAGGAAATGCTCTGGAGTACATAGCATCCTCACAGCCCATTACAGAATGGAGCACCAGAGGGCTGACAAGGAGGGGTGTTTTGCAGGCATCACTGTTAAAAACAGCTCTCTCCTACAGCAGAAAAGGGGAAGCCTGCACTGTCATTGCTCACAATAGAAGAGCTGTAATGTCTTTCCACTTCTCCCAAATCCAGTTTTATCTAGGAATTTACCAGCTTTGGATAAGTCTATCCACAAGTGAAAACTGAGCCAACTTTGTTATTTCCGTCACAGACCAGCTGTAACTGAATCAGAGCTCAAAAGCTACAGGAAGAACAAGTGCTTTTGCAGGTTGTCTTAAGTGGTGCTCTACAATTACTCCAGTCTTCAAAGTAACTGAGCTTTGATTTGAATTTCTTTACATCAAGAGGAGCTTTCTATAATACTAATAACGGAGATCTTGAAAGTTGCTCAATACAGCTTCTCACTTCCTCATTTAAATGCATTAAGAATGAGTTTTGCTTCCCATTAATATTTTTTGCTGTCAGGTTTCTCTTACAGAGCGAGGGGGCAGTCAAACCCCTTTCAATAACCATACAGGAAAAACAGGATTCAGGGCTGCCAATAGCATTTTTTCTTCCGAGTGACAGAATATAGGCAGTCCAGGTAGTACTAAGCAAACATATATGACAGCACTATCAATCCCCTTTTCTTCCCCTAAAAAAAATACTGTTAAACCTCTAAATCTGTTAGCTATAGCTATGACTATTACCAGCTGCAAGTATAGTACTGTGAAAGAAAATATTAACTGCATAATTTTAATGATTTATATTTTATAGGCACAGCACTGTGTAGAAAATTATTACAGATTTTGGTAGTCTCGGTGTATTGCATGGGAAGGCAGTGAGAAGAATTTGATACCAGTGGTAATCTTTCCTAGTTGAATCTTGAAATACTTATTCTTTAAAAAAAAAGTCTTGAGGTCCAGTGCCTCTAAAATGAAAAATAACCTTAGGTAATATTTTATTAGACAAGAGCAATATTATTTCAAAATGCAAAATTGGTCTTTAATACTTTGGGTTCCCATTTTGGTAAATATTATTTGATTGCCTATCAAGAACTAAGCTACTGACAATCTGAATATTTTAGAGAATTTAGATCCTTTAATTAAGGTCAGCATCATACCTAGCCAAGCTCAAAAGTGTGGGTGCCTGAATATCTTCAATTTCTGTTGTGAAAATAGTAAATCTTATGTAAATAGTGCTAGTAGTACCAAATATTTCCCCCCAAAGCTCTGTTCCAGTTGACACCAGGACTGAGAGGAACCCTGTTTAAATCCTAACCTCTTTTCCATGAGCCAGGGTAAGGCAGAGACAGCAAGCACTGAAAAGCCAATCAGTACATTCATCAGCTAGCAAAAGGGCACAACATATGTCATGCTTACAGGGAGAAAAGCAAGAACTAAGTTCCTACCCAGGGCTTGGTGACGAGTTACATGCTTCCACCAAGACATCTGAACAAGCATTTTGTTGTGCACAATGAAATAAACTTCTTGTCTGCTTTCCCCTATCAGCTCAGTCTCTCCCTTTCCAGGTTTCAAATTCAAGGCACTTTCTTTTCTTGTCAAAGCTTAATTATATCCCCTCAGTTGTTTGTCACAGTTGGTGAGCAGTGATCAGAAAGAGTAGCAGATATGAATAAGAAATCCGTGGAATACAAAGGTAAGCTGTGGAGTCTCTTAAATTTTACAAGAAAACAAATTTCAAACGAACCCACTTAGGGTTAACACTGGCAGTTTGCACCTTCTTTTCCCACTCTCAGCTGTATATTCTTTTAAATAGGGCATCTACTGAAATAGTTCAAGACTAAAGTTCCCACTGAAACCATGAGGGACTGAGGGAAGCCAGATACCGCAAATACTTCAGAACATTACCTGACAAGGGGGTTGCAATTTGTTCAACCCTTGAGACACAACTTTTCCTGACAAACTAGAGAACAAATGCAGAAAAACAGATTACCACTACTTGTTTCCCAGCCTTGAACAGCAATCAGATGAGCTGATCTATTGAAAATCTATTGAAAACACACATTATTCTACTCTTATTATCCTTTCCAAGTCACAACCGCTGTTTCAAGCAGCTGATTTTTAACCTCAAAACACAAAACTGCAGAAAATGGGCAAAACCA
This sequence comes from Dicrurus megarhynchus, assembly GCA_013399195.1. Classification (NCBI taxonomy): domain Eukaryota; kingdom Metazoa; phylum Chordata; class Aves; order Passeriformes; family Dicruridae; genus Dicrurus; species Dicrurus megarhynchus. The sequence goes on from VXAD01006095.1 coordinate 383,910, forward strand.
CAGACCTGAATTATGCACTCCTTCACTTATACAAAGAAAGATTTTTTTTGTCTTGCCACCACGTCCATGGTAATAGAAGGTTTGATTTGAACCCAGGAAAATCATCTTCAGTGCAAATAATGTAAACACAGTCAAGCAGATGTCTTCTTTGTATGGATTAAGGCAATGGTGAAGACATCATCTTAATTAAAGTGTTCAAGAAAATTACTTGATTTTTCACTTCAGAATAATACTTACAGGAAATTTTCCTAAGACCAACTGTATTAAAACTATGTATCTGAAAAAGGTGTACATAGGGGCATTTGGTTCTTCACATTTACCAGAAATCCCCAATTATCTATTCAATGATTAGTTTACCTAAATAATTTCATCTTTGATGCAACAAACTGTAAATCTTTTTTCTAGTATATAGCTAATCCCAGGAACATATCTTAAAGTAGATACTGACTACATTTCCTGATTAGCAAGTTGGGGAAAGGCTATGCATAATTGCAATATGACCAAACCACTTGTAAGAGTATTTTCAGTTTAAAAAGGAAGGTTGCTTGAGTAAGTGAAGAAAAGAGATCCATTTATTTTGTTTAATTTTTATCAAATATCTCATTCATCACTATTTTTCCTAAAACAAATCATGTTCCTTTTCTTACTACATATTAAACTTAAGGATTTCAAATTTTGTTTTTATGCAGTCTTCTAGAACTTGCATAAATTAGGAATGGTCAAAATAAATTGATTGCTAAGAATGTATCAACCACTGCAAGGCTTAATGTGTTCTGAATACTGACCAAAAAAAAACCCCAAAAAATGGATAAAGCAACCAGCTAACTAGGAAACAATCAAAACATTTGTTTCAAGGTACTTATTGATGTTATACCAATTTTTCATTATGAGTCAAAGTATTGTCAGTTTCACAAAATTAACATAATTTTCTCACCTTTTGTTGACTTCTTCAAAGCTAGATTTGCTTCTCTTGTTCATTATCTGTTGTTTAAATGGCTACCTTGATATTTTGATGTTTTTATGCTTGTAAGCAATTCTTACCAGCTACAAAGGCAGTTAGTGTTTTAAAGTACCATAGAAGTAAACATGTCAGAGAAAAATGTAGAATCACAGAAATGTAGACACTTCAAGGAACACAAATAATGGCCTGTGTTACTGAACCCTCATCTCTTTTCTAAAGGCTGCTAGCACCCTTCCAATTTTTACTGCATTACCTCCTAAGTACCGCTGGTTGAATCTAATTTTGCTTTTCATTTTCATTCTCCAATCCCACCATGGCACATCAACTAGAAAAATGAGTTCCTATGTGTCTTTTCTCTCAGACTTGACAGCTCAATATGCAGGGTTAGCCTTAAGGTAATGTTATAATACAAGGGGATTCCTCCTGCAGCCACCACCCTGCACAGCTCCAAACCCATTTAGCACACCCCACCTGCACTCTCATTACTGCATTTTTCCCTTCTGTGTCCTGTGTTTGGCAATGCCAGAAGAAATTTTTATCCTCGTAACAGTGAAGCCTTTTGCAACACAACGTGCTCACAACCGAAATCACTCGCAGCTCGGACAGGACCTGGAGTGTAAACACGAAAGCTGCACATGGAGCCACAGCAGTCGCCTCCTTTTCTCTCTGGGTTGAAACTTATGTTTTGCTTCCTCAAGTTTGTAGACAGACATTGAATTGAAAAACCTGTCTTTCTGATATTATTCTTTTAAAAACTTTTCAACCTCCTCCCTACTCAAACAAATCTAAATCTATGGCCATCTTTTCCCTCTATTTCAGTTAGAAATAGAGTTCCCCTCTCTATTTCAAGGTGTTCCTTGGGTCTCAATTCTATATAATGATTTTTCAAATGTGCAAAATTGTTTCTATCTTTTGGTACAGTTATGTGTAAAGGTATTTGCACTAAGGTAAAATAAAAGTTCATTAAGAAGTTCCAGGTGTCTATTTAAGTTCTATCTCTCAAACTCTAAGTCATTGTTTAAAAGAAGGAGAGGTTTATTTCATTATTTTTATTATTATTATTACCAAAACTATAAACCCATAGTTCAATTATAGTTTTAATTAATGGTGGTTAATCAGCAGAAGTGGTAGCACTAACTTCCAAAAACAAAGGGGTTGTATGGCAAGAAAAACCGAGTGCACTGTCTTATTCTATCTACCATGAGCCTTTATAAACATAATTATCTTTAAGCAATATGCAAGAAATGTGTCGAATTTGCCATCCTGCTGTGCTGCAGACTAAACCCTGGACAAATTCTGCAGTGTTATTGGAAACTCCCAGGGTGAGGGTATTACTTGGCTAGTTCAGTGTTCCTGCCATATCATCTTTAACTGTAACATTCAGTATCACAAAGTTCAAAGTCTTTAGTTCTGCTACAGACCCATGTTTTGATTGACAAGAGGTCAATCATTGCTGCCTGCTGTTTGAGCTGCAGCTCCCCTACGGAAACCTGTGTACTGGTGTGCACCTCTCCAAACTGGCACTCCCAGCTTCTGGAGCTTTCCAAGGCTGAGCTACACTTCCTATGAAAAATCCTATATCTCAGGTCTACATTGGCTTCATGAAACTTTAGTTCCCACCTGTGTTTTCATCATCAATATTCAAGAGCCACCTGGTGAACACAGGATGTCTCACCCTCAGTTCTTTTTGCTAATAAAGATGACAATATATTCAGCTGGCTGGAGTAAGGGAGGGTCTGTCACGTGCAGACACGTATATAGGGCATTCTCATATGGCAAGTGTAATATCCAGTGTTTAAATTTAAGCTTTCAGTTTGATTTCAGGCTATGTAAAGTACAGGACAGAACTACAAAAAGAGTGACTGAGTGCTATCCATGTTGTTTTGAAATGGAAATATAATCGCAATTGAAAGTGTCGAGCAATATTTGTCTACAGCCACAGATACCTCAGCCACAGCTAAGTAGGTCTTGCCAGGGTCCTTGAAAATAGGCCACATTGGCTCTAACAATCTGAAAGGGAAATCCAGATTAATATAAACCTTTTTATCACTCTGTCTCTGTTCACAGTCAGTATAAATTCACAGTTTTTCAGCTTTTGTATTTATAGCACATAGGACTTTAACCACAAGAAGCAACTTCCATTTCTGCAAAGGTGTCTGAACTGTGATGCTTCTCTTATCTGAGCAAGAGTTCCTAACTTTGATAGCCTTTGTATCCTAAAATACCTTTAATATGCTGGTCCATTGATTAAAATATAAGTTATCAGTCTGACATGATAAAGCAATAAATGTGATAGAGAGCTGAGCATTTGGCCTAGATATTCAGTTTGAATATCATTTTATCGTTTTAATGTTTTTGATGGTATTCACAGGTAGTCTTCTTTTTCACCTAAGGATATGAAGGACTCTGAGTCCTAAAACACATGCTATGACAATGGCATGGCAAGTTATCACTCAAAACCAGCAACAGAGATTGCAAAGTTAGAATGCCCATCTAAGGTGAGATACTGAGGGATGAACAAGGGCTTCATTTTCCAGTGCCCAAGTCCCCTGTAAGTTTTGAGAGCTCCAGCCAGAGGTCCTGGGTCTTTTCCATGACATAACACAAAGCAATTTTCCCCAGCTCTGTGACAGAAGAGTTTCACCCATGGGTATGAGTTGAGGTGTGTTTCTGGTGGACCCACAGCTCATCCTGAAATGAACTAGCATCTTTTTATTAATTAGAGGTCTGCTTTTCCTGCAGTGCAATTAACACACATGCTACCTTCTCGTGGATTTGTAGCAGTGTTCCCACCAATTTTCTCATGTTTTTCGGTACCAGATTTTGATACATTTCTGACCACTAGCATGAGTATAGATAACAGGACATAACACCATCTGGTCAGAACAGATATTCTCTCTGCAAAATCAGTTTATGTTGTGCAGCTGATTCTTGTCATCTGTTATCTCAAAGCTTCTAATATTTCACTTCAGCTTTAGCTATGAGCACACTTAAGAGATGCATATTTTTGACTGAAGAAGCAGATCAACAGCTACTAACTGGCTGCAGTTCTACGTTCAAGAAAAGACAAGTAACTTCCACCCATCTCAGCCAGGAGCTCTCTGAATCTTTTGTGTGGTAGGAGTGTTGCCACTCCTATCAAACCTGATAGAAAAATATAATCTAAAATGCCCTCCTGCATGGCTGTGTTTCATTGCTCCAAAACTGGAGTTCAGAAGGTCATGATTTTCACTCTCCATTAGAAATTACTTGTCAAATATTTAGCTACCAACAGATATACTCCCTAACTCTTATTAAATAGGTTAAATAATTTAAGACTCAACGGGACATATTTATTTTGCATTTCTCCCTTTCCTTCTGATTTTCAAACATTTTGTGTTTACACGGACTCTAAACCCAGAACTATGACTCAGTTTTGGTTTTAAGCCTTTGGGGAGGGTAAACTCAATAAAGATTTCCTAACCAGTATCAGCAATGCATTGGTGCAAGGAAGAACAGTAACCAGTCCGAATATATTCATTACTCAGGTAGGCTAATATATACTTTTCTCTACCCATCCGTAGAGTATCTCACCAGGAAAATATCTATGTCTTAGAGTAAGGTTGGAAAAATATATTGTATAGCAAGATTAAATTGTGTCGTTTGGATAATCATTAAAACAGAGTGTGACTGCTTGTCATGAAAAGATGGACGCCTTCAGCAGACCTTGGAGAAAGAGTTCCCTATTTCCATAAACAACAAGGATTATTAATCCCAAATTCTTGTTATTTAGACCTTTGCCTATGATTCATGCTGCTTTTATTCTTACAGCATCAATCTGAGCTGGGTGGCAGAAGTGCTGCTGCTCTGCAGGCCAACTTTCAGGGAATTGATAAAAGCAAGCAAACTGTGCCCCCTGACAATGAGGGTTTTTCCTTGTTGTCTGGGTTCCCACTACCGTCCTTAGAGTGTCCCACAGGCTGTGTGCTATGAGCATACCTCCTTGCCTCTCCCTAGACTTAGACAGCAACATTGCAACAATTAGTTTCACTGTCATGCCTGGCTGGCATTGTCAAGGCACTTGGAGAATGAGTTTCATACATCCCTGGTTTAGGCCATACCATCAAGACAGAAGAGACAGATACTTACAGCTTCATCACTGCAGCAGCAGACTGCTGGGTTGGCATTTACCGATCAAAAGAAACATTGCCTGAAGAATTTCCTCTGTCCAAAGATAAAAGGAATACAATACTTTCATGGTAAATTTGTCTGAGCTACTCTTCGGGCATGAAATAAGAAGCTGTTTGTAGAGATCATATTCCCAAACAAAGTACCCTGTGGGAAGAGCCAGATGCTCAAAGGTAGTTAAGTAACGCATCTTTATCGTAGCTGTCACAACATTCCCAACCAGAATATATTTTCACAGCTCCCTACACACTAAACTTGCTTCTGCAGCTATTTACCACACATTGGTCAAGCACGTGCAGCCCCTCTCCTACGGTGTGAATATAAAAGGCGTACAAATACACAAGAGTAGTGTTTGTTGCCTGTGCAGTATGTTGTGCAGTGGGTCCACAAGAGACCCCCTCAAGTACTGAAGCTGCAGCTGTTGCAGGGATTAGGAAATCTTAAGCAAAGAGTCAACTTCTGGAGGCAGTGTGAGTTCTTCTATTACTGTATTCCAAAGGCTTTTGAAAGCCTTGGGGCTAGCATGACTCACAGCAATGGCTTTTATACCAGTGTTTAAACAAAGAAAGTTTACTTTTGTGTTAAGCATTTGTAAAAGTTCCATCACAACTGAGGACTATCTTTTGCTATTCTGGCACCAGGTCTCTGCTGGGGACTCCTAGCAGTCCCTCTGAAAATCCCATCAGTGAGAAAGAAACACAGAGCTCAGCAAGGATTTGGGGAAGCAAGCACCTGTCCCTCTGCCCCACTGTTGTGACTCAGGACTTTGCTCCTCCAGTATTTTCACATAAAACATACACTCACTCAGGTTCATAGTCTCTGAACCTCAGCGACGAGGCCAAATGCTCGAGACATTTAAAACCCAATGGAGAAAGGAGAAAAGCAGCCATCCCCTGCCAGCTGGAGCCTTGCTTAATTCACTCACACTTCATTTCAGCACACTACGTTTTCAGGTAAGCCACATAAAGCAGAGGGGACATTTACCATGCCATAATTTGTTTTTCTTCTTTTAGATCCCTTTGACCTGGCCCCTTAAGACCTTTCAGTCACCCAGTTAAATACCTCAAGAACACATCAATGGTCATGAGCACCCATCTTCCAGCCCTCTGTTTTACTGACAGCCCTTGTGTGATTTTTGGCTCTAGTATATCTATGCCTGTCAAGGAGAAAAATGGCTACTCATAGCAAGTAAAACCAATAAAACCAGAATGAGTGGCTCAGCTGTTGATGTGACTGCTGCCTAACGCCACAGCAACCTGACACACATTTTAAAGCTTTCATGGAGGCCAAAAGAGGAGCTCTCAAGCTTTTCACAGAGCAAAGCTAACTTCATTTATGTACATTTAAATACTTTCCTTATATGTGATCCCTTGAAATATCTGATCTTAGGGTCTTGTTTGAGCTTTTTAGAGAAAACTCCAGGAGCAACCTGCATTTGCACAGCAAGATGAGACAGAGAAGTTAGTTTTATAACCTGCCTTTCTTAATTCCCGTTTTCATCCTTTTCTAAGTTTTACTCATGTATTTTTCCTTTCATCTCCCTCTGTTTATCTGGGAGATAGATGAAGCACAAAGACTAAAAAAATAGAGATGTAGTCCAAAACCCAAGCCTTTCATTGACCAATAGCAGACACTAGGCCTCTTGGGATAGAGCTGAGTCCCAGCTTTCCTCAGTCTGTAGGGATGCACTGCCTAATCCTTCTCATGTGCCTCAGTTGCACTGGCAGTAAAATGCTTATAAATATTTTGCTGAGCTGCAACTGCTCTTATACATACAACACACATCTTACTAAAGCTTGCTCACTGTCTTTGGGAAAATGGGAAAAATGTCATAATTAGAAAGTTCATCAGAACTACTATTTAAAATCTCCTGGTCACAAAAGCACATGGCGAATCTTACCAAATCCTTACCTTCCCAGTGTTTTGACTTCAAATTTAGAAAAACATTTCTAGATTTAGAAAGCTTTTCATATTGATGACACCAAAACTTAGCCCTTCTGTGGGTATACAGAAAGCAAGTTGTGTTGCATGAGGGGAACTTCATCCATCTCAGTTGGTACAAGCTTATTCAAATGGTTTCAGTTGACACACATTTATCTTGTTTATCTTATCCTATCCCTTCAGAAATTGTGCTTTGCTTAAAAAATAATACAATACTATTAAAACAAATCCTGAGAGTATAATTTCTAAAATGTGGCTCCTGAAGGCAGATGACCTTTGGTTAGGGAAAAAAATTTTTTAGTCTAACCAAATGTTAGTAACGTTTGGGTTAAACTAGGTAAAACTTTTAGTCCCAAGAGCACTAGAATTCCAGAACTGAAACATCATATTTAAATTCTGTACTGCAGTACACATTTTCTGTTTCAATATTTCCATGACCTTTCCTCCAATCTGTAGCAATTCCCCAGATTGCAGGTGCTTTCCCTAGACTAACTTTTCCTATTATTTCTGTTCTATGCTTGCCACAATTAATTTATTATAACTTTGATATTTACTCCTCCCTCCACTTTCCCACATGATTCATTACAACCTTTGAGCTCAACCTTACAGATTTGCCAGTGCAGATATGACGAAAAGGAGTGGGCCCAATGCTTCCCACATCACACTTGCTGCACGTGAAGAGCACAAAAAGTGTGTACACAAGCTGTAAATCTCCATAATCTACTGCTGAATGTGTTACTGACAACAGGTCCTTTCATGGCCAACTCTGTTTAAGGTGACCTCAGCATCTAGACTGGAGAAAATCTGTGTGTTCTTTAGCATAGACATGTTACCTAACTGTGTTTTTTCAGGGCATTTTTGCCCAGTTATTTGGTATAAATTACTGTGCTCTTTCACATAGCAGGCAGAAGTTGAGAAATTAACCTTTACTATTAACCTTTACTTCATTCTTTGTGTATACTCCTCCAAGCCCTGTAGATATTTGAGTACAGTGTTTTTTCTAAGTATCCTCCTAAAAGGACATTTTTCTATTTATGTTATATTGTTCTTCTTAATATTAAATACTTTTCCATTGATAGCACTCATATTTTATGAAAGAAAAAAAAAGGCCTAAAATGTAAGGGTAATAATCTGTCAGTCTCTAGTTGATTGCAATTATTGTATCTTCTTTCTTTATTAATAACTCAGTGTAAATTTGTCCTGACTCTGAGTATGGGTGATGGAGGGTGAAGGAAGCAAAGGAAACTGCAGTGCTATCAGCCTGGCTAAAAGGACTCCCAAGGGACGTTTACAGGTTTTGTTGCACTAGACCTGCCTTTTGTCAACTACATAAGCACAAAAATTACTTCCATCCAGCACTGATCAACAATAGTATTCAAAATTCGTTTCATTACTCTTATTTGTTCTTTGTTAAAGAGAAAACTGTGCCATTTCAATTTCTTTTGCCAAATCAGTCTCTTAACTAGAAAGGACTATATCTGACAAAAAGAAATCTTGGTTAAAGCTGACTGCCCTCTTCACTCTTTAGCATTTTGTAATTAGCAGTTTACAAAAATGCAGTTGTGGAAGTAGACCACTACTTTTTCCTCTTTTCCTAATTTTTCCTAATTACCTTGAAACCTACACAAGTGATACTGTAGTACTCAGTCATACTAGAGTTTTCTTTCTGAACACTCAGGAGCCTTGCCCCAGTGGGGCAGAATAATACAGCTTTCTAATACCTTTTGGATTTTTCCTATAGAAGAAAGCAATTCGTTTTGCATGTCTCTTTGTGATCAAAATTAAACCTGTCCAAGTCAGAATTCAGAATGACTTAATTTTTTAATTAAGACATTACACACAGGAGAGAGAGCTTTCCGTGGAAACTTGGTTCAGTTTGTTACTAGGCCCACAGGGTGCCTGAGATCTATGAAGTGAAGAACGCCCTAATTGTGTAGCCCTGTGACAAAATATCACTCTGTTCAGGGCAAAGCAGAGGGATGAAAAGGTTAGGATGACCTTTTCATCCCTCTGCCTTGCCCTGAACGGACCTTTCCTGTACGAGTCTTAGATAACCTACAAAAAGGAGAGTGAAGTCTGTATTGCTTCCAAGAGGGACCAAACTGGAGGAAAAGCAACAACCCTAAATGACCTTTTGCTGAGAAGGAGAAAGGTTATCAAACCAAAAGGTGAGATTTTATTTACTTCTAGGCTTGAAGCAAAACACATCTAACTGATTCAAATGATACTAAGCATCACATTGTCTCAACAGTTTACTTAAGAGACTTTTGATCATCATTTAACTGATCAAAGTATTAACTCAAGTATTTAGCTTTGAATTTTCAAGGTAAGTCATTTATCTTTGCATGTACAACATAAGGTATAGAATTAATTGAAGAGTTTCCTGCTGTATGCAGCTAACATTTCTTCACAAGTCAAATAATTTTTGCTACATAGGGACTGTGTTTCATATAGGGAATAGTTTTCATAACATATTTAATTAACACTGAAGCCCTGCATGCCTTAAGTTTTGGTTGGGAGTAAGATGCAATAGAAGATCCTGCCCACTTCTAAAAGGGAAGAGGTAGAGAATTTAAGTACAGCTTAATAAAGTAATAAAATACAGAAATGTTAATTCTTTTTGGTTCCTTCGATATACAATAGAAATATTTCTTCCATGTGTCATCTTTTCTAGAGAATAGAGTTGCACTGACAGAAACCAGTCCAGAAACACAATGATTAGGGAGGTGTGCAAAAGCAGACAAAAAACTTTAACTGCAGACCTTTCAATGTGGTAAGTTGTGTGACAGCAAGTGACTTCATGCACTATTTAATTTGTGGAGTTCTTCAAAGAAAATAATTAATCCAAAAGCACATTTCTGTCCCTTGTCTTTTGCCTTTCTTTTGGTTCATGTACTATTTCAATGTGTTCATTTCCATATCTGTTATTCCGACAGCAGTACATCATTAATTGATGGCAACATGGTTTTCAAATTGCAGACTGAGGACAATTACTCAGAATATGTATAAGACATCCTCCTTCACTGAAATGACGCCTCAGGTATCATATTCAAGAAGGTTGCTTGCTAATTCAGACTTAAGATAACTGTTCATTAATTGCTGTCTGTGTGAGATAGAGCAGAAGCTTTATTGGTTTTCTTGTAGCTTAAATTTTCTAATGAGTGTAATTAGGGAATATTTTTTACTAAGTTCTTTATTTATTAAATATACCTGTTCCTTAGAAATGCCAGAGAAGCTTATTGCATGGATAACAGTCTTAAAGTAATTAAAGTTGATAGGAGCCTATCAGAATTCATTTTCTAGTCAGATACTATTTACTCTGGTCCTAAGGGTTTTCTAGTTCATTTCTGTGTAAGATTTTTGATCTTTGTTCTTATCATCTGGGAACATGTCTGAGCAGTCAGCTTAGAACACCTCTCATCAAAAGACTCACCTCATGTGGAAGCAGAACTGATTATTTTTTTGCTGCTCATTCTATTGCTCAGAACAAAATATGATGCATGATGTAAAAGATCCACCTCTTCACGCTTCAACAAATGATCTATGGCATGAGAATAATTCATGCTGTAAATTCCTAGCTATTGGTTTCCACCTCCATTTCTTGATTTTGTTTCAGGAACTTAAAAGTTAAGAGTTTGCAGGAGAATGACCTATCTGTGTCTAGATATTTCCTGATAGGCCCTACGAGTGGAGAGACTTCATATGGCAAATATTTCTGGAGATAAATAATTTAAACCTAGGGCCTGTACCTATACACAGAAAGGAGGAGAAAGGGAGAAAAATGAGCTGTGTAACTAAATAAATATCTCCCAACACAAGTTGAGAACATCAGGCCTGTGGCAGCAGCTTGCAGGGGGATTGACTGCAAGCTACCAGCACCCTGAGTGCAAAACAGCCTTCCAGTAAAATTGCTGTCACCTTCCCATGGGGCTGGTGCATTAGCCAGCTGTCCTGGGACAGCCCTCCCCCAGGGCCAGCCAAGAGGTGTCAGCAGCCTTGTGCTCACAGCTGGGTGGTGGCCAGGGGATCTGTAACCCTGCGAAAACCCATCTCCTCTAGAACACACCCCTGGCAGCTGCCCAAGGAATATGTTCTCCTGCCATCCCTCAGGCTAAAATTATGCTCTGAGCAGCTTGGGGACTGGGCAACAGGATCAACGGTGCCCAAGTCAGCTTCGGGAGCTCCAGCAGACCTGATGAAACAATGCTGTTTTGATAAATGTTCCTAAGACTCTGTTCCTGAGCAAATCTGTTGCACTTGTGGGCAAGTGAGATGAGCTGTCCCCACGGCAGAAACTGCATTGCCTGCTCACAGGCTGGCAGAGCTGCAGCATCTGTGCCCCTGCTGCTCTGAAAAACGTTTTCCACTGCCAAACAAGATGAGAAGTGATGTCTGCGGTACATAACTGAGCAGGGCTGGGGCCAAGAATTCTGTCCTCACTTCTGAGGCCCTGAGAGAGCTCCAATCCTTGCTCATCTCCAGCATTACCAAGAACCTCCATTATGAGAGATTTTAATTAATTTTAGATAGGGCTGCCAGTGGTTTTCTGGTTACCTGACAGAGCATAGAAACTTCACTGTCCTTCCAGCTTCCCTATAGCCTACTACATCCCAGGCTTGAAATCTACTTTTGAAAAGCCCTGGGTTTTGTGTGCATTTCTTCCATCAATAACTTCTTGCTGCTGAAAAGAAGAGTGAACTCTTCATTCAGATTTTCTTTGGAAAGACACATACAAGCAAATTGCATTTTTGTTTCTCAGTTTTCGTTCCTACTCAGACACAAGGTCACTTTGCTCTCTTAGTTTATTGCATGGATCTAGGATTGCCTCCTGCAAGCTTCTCCAAGATAAAAGTAAATCATGGTCCCCATTAGTTTGCATGCTGACAGTATCTCATACCTATCTACTTGCCTACCAATACAGAAATTCTTCCACTTAAAGCACCTCCAGCTTGTACAACAATCATTACAGTAAAAAAAAATCCAGATCTGGAGCCATAATTACATGGGGCTTACCTCACAAGTTTCACATACATCTGAGTCACTGAAGAGGTCATGGTAGTTGGAAAGTACCTGAGGAAAGTCATGTACCACAGGAAATTTACTGTGGCTTCCATGTCTCCCAAACAAATAAAGTCTCTTCGACACAGTTATTTCTCCTGACAGGAACCAACAAATTACTGAAATCCAAATCTAAACAATGCTACTCCAGGGCACAATTTAGAATAAGAGCAGATTTGGGAATCCCTACATAGGCTTTATATATCTACTTCACTACATTGAATGCATTGCCTTTAACTCTTTCAACAACTTATGTGAAACTGAAAACACACAGTTTCCATGAGCCTAACCATGGATTTAAAGTCTGCACCCAGTGATGTACAAACTCTACGAGACTTGTGTCCACAGAGATAAGTCAAGAGACATAAGATCACAGTCATGATAATGGTAATTCAGAGAAAGGGCCTGTTCAGCATCCAGTCTCTAACCATGATCATATGTGAATACCAAATCAATAAAAATACAAAAGAAGGACAAGAAAAGGGCAAAACCAAGGATCATAACTGTTTCATATTTAATTTGCTTTGCTTATCAGTGAGCAACTGGTGGAAGGAAGCCACTTCAGCAGTTCCTTGCTGTGAATGTTCCTGTAACTTCTACATAGTCCAAAGCTACTAAAGCTACTGTGTGTGCTATATATTTTTATACACTGCACTTGTTTAACTGGCAGATTATGGGACATTATGTCTCTGAGATATGTGATTGTGCTGCAAGAGGTGCAAAGTTTTCATCAAACTGCTCTGCTTTCCTCACTTACTTTACTTGTTGAGAAGCATACAATTAATGAGACACCATTTATTAATTTCCTGCTCATGGCAGTAGCATCCACTACATGATAGTAATTGTAGCACTGAGCAGCCAGTCACTTTCTTTGCTTTTCACTCTTTAAGCCTAAATGCAAATTTTAATTTTATCTGAATTGGGGAATTTTTTCATATTCAACTAGTGCATATCAAGCTTAGCAATTCTTACACTTTATAAATTCAATCAAAACATTTTTCAGGTTAGATTCTCCCTCCATTGATACAATTCCTTTGCCAAATGTTTGTGATAAAACCAGATTTTGAAAAATTACTTACCAATACTCCAGTTCAACCTTTAATATATTATGTTGCAAATGACAAAGATTTGCGATTGCCATTGGAAAATTACCCTTTGAAGAAGAGGTCTGACTTGTTCCTCCTCGTTTTGTTTTCCTCTGTGCCCTTGCAAAGGAAAGTAAATGGAAAATAGGGACAGGTGATTGGAGCACAGCGCATTCAAAAATTAGGCATTGTACAACATATTCAACATGTTTTATCTTAACCTTTTATATTGATACATGTTCATGACATGGTGTTTTCCTGGGTTTTAGTTTGTTCCTAAAGTAATCTTACTTATATATATATATATAATTTAATATGTTTTGCCCAGTTTTAAAGTCTTTGGAACTGGAAGACAGTAATTGCAATAATTTCAAGACTCCTTTAGCAAATCTTTACATTACATTCATAGTCATAATTGCAAAATATCTGAATGTTAGGCTGAGTTTTGAAACTACACTCACCCAGGGCTGTGCAGAGGAAAAAGAGTAGTTGCTGTATTACAAAAGAGTGTGTGATTACAGGTTGCTAAGGCTGACTTGAAAGCAACCAGGCCTAAATGTCAGAAATAGTGGTGACCGTGCATGAATTATTCCCCAGGCAATTTGCCTACACCTCTTTTCTGTTAGTCTGAATGGTTTCCTATTTCTTTAATCTAAAAATTGTCCTTTCCTGCAGTTGTTAGAGTGGTATCTTTTGCAAATAAAAAGAACTTTGTCAGTTAGAAAAGAGTTTGCTTGTTTAAGTAACATTTTAAAATCAGAGTTTTCTGTCAGCCAGCATCTCATTAACACATACACAAAAAGCACAGTAGTATAACAGGACAAAAATATGAAGAATTTAATTGGTATTTCTCTTCTCTTCTCTCATTAGCAACTTTTTGGGGACCTACAGTATTATATTCTCATCAAGGAGTATGATACATTAAACTATGTTGCTACTAAAATTGTCAGACTAAAGACAAAGATCTATCCTATAACACGTAATGTTCAGCTGTAGCAAAATAGCAGAGTAATTACTAACCTAGTTATGAGATGTACAGACAACTGTGCAACCCAGATTATTAACTGGCATAGGGAATTGTTTAAAATGCTTCACATGGATAGTTTATTTCAGAAATAAAGACAGCACCAGAACTGGCGTAGCTTCTTCATTTCATTGTCTGGCGAGTATTATACTTGAATGTCAATTGCTGATAGTGGGTTTTTCTACTTAACTACATCAAAAACAATCAGGAGTTAATCAAATCATTGTTTTTTACTCATGGACTACTGATACTTGAAGTCCTACAGGCATGAAGTTTTCAAGTCACCACAGGATAAGATGATGTTTCCTTGCTTCCTGGAGACCTCTTGACTAGTTGCCTTTATCAGAAGGCACAGGGAAGTGTTCACCTGGAAAAATATTGCTCCATGTCCTGGCATTCAATGCACCCACTCACAGAGCTGGGTGAGAAAACTCCTCTTCCTTGTCATTCTCTTGTTGTCTGAGATAGCAAGCAGTCAAAACACTTTTCTTCAAAACTCCTGTTTCTCCAGAAGCAGTGAATGCCAGTGAGATGGACTCTGTTGGCTACGTTACCCCAGGTAATAGGACACCAGGCAAGCTTAAGACTGTGTTTATTCTTGGACACAAGGGACAGAGTTCTTGATCACAACTTGGAAACATTAGAAAAGTGCCTCAAAGTACTTTTTTGCTCAGGGGTAGCCTAAATATACAGCCAGCATTAATCTCCAGCCATTATTTCCATTTGAGACATCCCTTAGCCATGGAAACAAATGACCAACTCAACTGCAGTCTGTCTTCAGAGGGCTACTTTTAGCATGGGACCCCAGCTCCAGTTTTATAGCTCCCATTTGTCTGGGGTCATAGGTTTTCATTGCTATGGAAGCAAACAGATTTTCAAACGCTGTTTGGCATGTGCTAGTATGCCAAGGGAATACTCTTAAAAGTTTTTCAGAGACTGAGTCCCCTTTTGTAGGGAGGGATGCTTGGCATTCTGCTACAACTTCCCACATTTACCTTCTTTTAGGAAGACAGCTGACACTACTGCATCGTGACACTACAACATAGCTGTTATAATTAACAATTTGCAAGTTGCATGGCATATTTCTTATTTTACAGGACATTCAGTCCTTTTGTCTACTAATTTTCACAGAAGCCAAACATACCAGTATAATGATGAATAACTAACACTTCATTTTAAAGATTTTTGTACCACAGACCTCATCTTATTTTTGCATTTTCTTTTTTAGCCTTGGCTCCTTTCTGTTTCTCCTAAAATTTCACTTCTTAACTGTATGTTCTCATGGTCTGGGTAATTTTTCTCATTTCCTTTTAAGTTACAGTTGTCTGACACCTAATGGCTTATTATCTCTCTGAAACCTTGCCCCCTTAATATATTTCTCATCCACCTGAGAGAAAGAGTCTGAGCTTAGGGAAGTGCTGTTCAATTAGCCTGTGCCTGAGATAACAGGGGCCAAAGGTAGTGTACATAACTTGTTTTGCAACAGCTTCCTACAAGTCCACAGCTTAATCTGACCTACCTTGAACTCTTGTCAGCTCCAATCTGGTTATAAATCAGTGCAATCATATCTAAGAGGAGGTTTTGATTTAAAACCTCCTTTTTCAATGGGCAACGGTATTATGTTAAGCCTCCCTCAATTCTGTTTAAATCTTCTAACTAGTAAAGACTATTTTTTACAATAAAATTGAAGTCATGTTTTATTAATGGCGTGCTTGGAATTGTTTCACTGTTCTTTCAGTTGATTATATCTATGGAAGCTCTCTGGTTTCTAGGTACTCTATTTTAGGTGATTTTAATATATTCACAAATGTCGATGAATATCTTGGTACCTCTGTAACATTTAGCAACAGGTAGATCAGTTACATTTTTAAGGTAGAAAGCAAAAGTTTATTTATTTTGTTTGACTGGAAAATGGCAGCTTTTAGGACACAGTGCATAAAAAGAGGAACAGTTTTTAAGACACTTGAATTAACAATAAAAGTGTTCAGTATTACTTAACATTATTAAAGATTTTGAACTTAAATAGAAGCTGGGCCCGGTTTAAAAAAGGCATTAACTTGCATGTGGTTTTTGCTGTCTAAAACTTGACATGGTCACCAAAAAGATTTTCTCCTCCTTTCTGGCCATGCTATTTGCCACAGTAGGAAAACAGTAGGGTTTGGGTATATCTTTTCCATCCTTGCTTGTAGCACTTCCTTGCTGCTAAAGCACCATTATAATCTTTCATTATAGGCTGAAGTTAACACAATACAACAAGACTTTTCTGAAAGTTTACTGGCTTTCTAAAGGGTCACCTTCTTAAAGTCATTCCATGACTCTCTCAAGCGTGAGAAGTACGGAACATAAAGGCTATAATCTGAAGATAATACTGAAGAGGGAAAAGTACAGAATGGTCTTTTAAAGTGTATAGTTAGACTAGAATCACTGAACTGAAGGCAGACTTATTCAGAAATGGGCTGATATGAAGATTCTTAACTAAAATGTTCCTATATACTTGCTCTGAGAAAAATTTTCTGTTGCTTATTCTGTAGGAGTTTGAACATCAGTATTTCATTAGCTAACTTTTGTAAGTGGGCACTGCCTTCAGATGTTAGCATAATTAAGCTAGTTTGGGGGGAAGCACAAATATGAAATTCAAATGGACTTTACAGTCTTCACCTATTAAACCTTCCTAAATTATGTGCTTTACCTCCTAAATGAGGCAATGCATTTACCTTAATGTGAAGAAGATATTTAGAGAGAGCTACCTATTTGCATTGAAATCAACATACCTATAATTTCTACTTTCCTGAAAGAAGGCATGACTGTGGGGAACACAATGAAAATTAATGCAATAAAAATCTGATAATGCATTCAGAAGGAAAGATAAAAGAAGAATAATCCAGTGAAATTCTAGGTCTCTGGAGATGAGAGTTGTTTCTTCAAAGTGGGAGTAATACGGCAGCAAACCCAAAATCATTTTTTCTTCAGATTGCAGAGGAATCACATATCTACTGTTAGATGATGGCAATAAAGTAAGTATTTATATGTGCACAGCACTGAGAATTCAAGTTGGAAAAGACAAATTAATAGAGTAAAGACTTGGCGAGTTGAAACAACCTGAAGGGATATCCACTTGAGTAAAGCTGGGTAAACAGTTTTTACTCTGAAATTGAGCCAAAACTTACAGGGAACTGGGAAAGAAGTAGAATAAGATAGCTATGTTTTCAAGGCTGGGTTAGCAACTGGCAAACATTTGCTTATTGAAGAGTAAAGGAGAGCTGACACAGCCGTGAATCCAACAGACCTGGTCGGTGAGTTCACTTAGGGGTTCTTCGGAAAGGAATCAGAAAAGCAACACAAGATTCTGAATAGGCACACAGGCTGTCTGATTTTATCAGTCTAATATTTCAGTTTTTTAAGAAGATGAATGCATTGGGCAACCTTGAGGTGGAATGCTAATGGAAAAGCTCAGGAAAAAAATTAATAACGATAAGTGTTAATTCTTTACGAAGCCCTTGTAATCCCCAACCTGCAGCTTCAAAAATTCAGCCCCTGTAGTCTTGTGACAATTTATGTGCATTGATTAGGATCTTGACTGGTGATTGCAATTAAAGGAGAGACAGAGCCCTAGAAATATGATTTTCCTTTCAGCTTTTTTAAAATGTCCTTTCTGCTGCATTATTAAATTGATTTTAATGCCTCCATTTGGCATCTGTCTTCCAAATCAAAACATGCAGGAGTGAAGATTCAACACCATCTTTTCAAACAGGATAAATAGGTTTGTATGATGTCCCCAAATTACTCAGAACTGCAATGGAAAAGTAGTGGCCTTCAGTTCCTTCTGTGTATTGCTGAGCGATGTAAGTCTGAGTCTGTGAAAAAGGCAGTGATGCAGCTTGTTCAGAACAAGTAGCAAAGAATTTGATTTCTTAGCAGATGCAGGGAAGGCAAAGAAATGCTTAGTTGAATCTATTAAATTTTCCTAACTGGGACAAGGTATTCTTGTTTCCAGTGTCTAAGCAACAGAATATGATAAAAGCATCTGAAAAGCATGAGGAAAAGGAGTCTTAATTTAATTCAAGTGACTGTGTTTATGTATTAAAGAAAAAGACAAGCTAGAGTAGCAGCTGAAATTGAATATCAGGTTCCTGATTTGCAAACAATTAAAATTGGAAATATAAGGCACTTTTGCTCTTGCATCTTGGAAATCTTAGTCAAACCTCTTCAGTTCTGCCACCACAGACCTTAAAGAGGCCATTGCTTAGAACTGTGTAATTTTAAATTGTTCTTGAATGGAAAATGTGGATTAATATTACCTTTAAGAAAAAATATATCATAAAATTTGAGAGCAAAATGTAGGGAAAATCTAATGTATAAATGAAGCTAATTCAGTGATTTTGACAGGAGCATCGAATATTTTTGAAATTATTTGAATAAAAATTTTATTTTTTATCCAGGTTTTTTTTGCATGTGGGATAGGAAGAAAACCCTAGAAATGTGCATTAGGTCCATCAAATATTTCAGCACAGTGAGATCATGTAAATCTTTCCTCAGTGGTGATATAGATGGACTACTGCAGGGGATGTACTGTATCTGTATGGATTTAAGAAAAACCAAAACCTACTAGGAATTCTAGGATAAAATTACTCTAATTTATTTATTACTCTAATAAATTACTCTAATTGTGATATTCCAATTTAAATCTTCCTTTCTAACAGAAAAATACTCCTTATAACTGGGCATGGGACGAATGTTCAGCCTTTCCCTAGCAAAGGGATTCTGATTGTCTAGATTCTGATTGTCAGATTGATGTACATTGCCTTAGAAAGAAAACTGCTTTGTCTCCTCACTCCTTTACTCTTACACATGCTTTCAGCTGTGGGGCGGGCTCAGGAAAACTGGCCAAATTGGTTGTTTATTTAATGGAACTAACACTCTTCTAATTTGGGCAACAGAGCTGAGTCATGGCTCACATAACTGCTTGGCCCTTTTTCTCTCTTTGTTATTTCCAACTCAGGAAAAAGAAGGTCACGTGATGTTGTTTCAAATGATGCTGATATTGAAGATCAGATACCTGATCAGTGGGGCCCCAGCAGTGGAAATATCTTTAGCTGGAAAATTAAACTAAAAGATTATACCTGTCACTAACACAGGCTCATAAAAGTATTGTTGTTAAATCTCTCCACAGGTCTAAGGAACCAATAAATTAGCTAGCTCCTTAAATGAAAACTACTAAGTATCAAACCCAAGAATTAATCTGACCAGTTAATCCTGAATTGTTTCTCCCGCTTCAACAAAAAGCAAAGAGCCTGAATGTTTACTTATCTGTCTATTCCTAATTGTCTGTCAGTTACAGAAGGAAATTTGAGTGTGAAAATGTTATTCTAAGGCTTGCTCAGCCTCAGGCAGGTTATTTGATGTGCCACTGCTCATGCAGCCACTGCATATTAAAGACAGGGTAAGGTATGTGGAGCTGGAGGAATGCAATATGCTGTCAGGTGATGACCAGAAATACCTCCTAGTGTTTTGTTTCACAATAACAATGCAGTGAAATATCAATAAATTGGGGTGAACCAGCTTGCTGCAAAGTTTACCTAGAAAATATGTCTCAAATGCGTTCTAGATTTGCAGAGCTGTACAGAAGCTCCTGAGGTTATTAGACTGCTCAAATAGTTGAAAAGAAACAGCTTCGACTTATTACATCTCTTTTCTTTCAATTTCTTCCCCGAATTCATGAATGCAGGGACAATTTAAAAAAAAAAAAAAAATGAAAGAAGACACAACATAATATGAAAGAGTTCTGTATGTGACAGGCTCCTTTGAGGAAAGTAATATGACAGTCAGGGAAGGACTGCATCTCGCTGGCAGGATAGTCTCCTGAGCTGCTGCATGTATGGGAAAAAACACACTGGGCTGGGTAAGTGTCAAGTTATCTGCTTGTAAAATCTTTCATGGTTCTCACTGTTGGTGTCATTTTTAATGAGAGTCTTGTATTGTGTCAGGAGAAGAAAAGACAGGAGCGCTCACGCTGCTCAGGATGAGCTAGAAATGAATCAGTATTGCAAATAAAGTTATTATGGCTCAAAGGTGGTGGTAGAGGTGCTGTGCACGTCATACAGGAGGCAGCAGATGGGAAGGGACTCTTGGCTATAAGCAGGCTCCTGATAGTATCCAGCAAGCCATGGCAAGGCTGCTGTAGCTGCACTGCACTGCAGCACAGAGCTGGCTTCACTCCTGGCTTCGGGGACTGAGGCACTGCGGGAACTCGTCGGTGCAGCACCTGCATATGCAGAACAACCTCTGTAGAAAAGAGCAAGCATCCCCTTGTGCTGCTGTTTGTTGTTTTCCAACTTATGCTAACATTTACACATCTCTTGCACTTTATAGTACTGGCTGGTATTAGGAGCATTACTAAAGGTCCTGCTGCTGCAATCTTTTGAACGTTAGGAGTAAAAGAAGAGGAAAAGTTTAAAAGTGAGACTAACACGAGAATCTCCTACTGATATGCCAGAGGTAAATGACTCCAGTGAGGGACCACGCTTCATTTTCTCCACAGAAATGTGCACATCCCCGAGAGCCCTGACGGATAGCTGGGGGTCATGCTCTTGGTTCTGGAGGTTATCAGTCCATCAGTCACCTGCCCCCAGTGGATATTATTAGCCCCCCCCACCACTGAACCCAAGCATGTGAGCAAAGTGATCCAAGTACAGGGCGGGTGTAGCTGTGCCTAAATCTATCAGTGCAGGTATGTTGCAGTGCACTGGGGCCATTACACAACGATGGCCAGGAATGTGTAAGAAGATAGCCAACACCAAATTAGCTGACTGCTCCTCTGAAGACCAGTGCACACAGTGGAATGGAGTGCTAAATAAAACACTGAGATACTGGCTTGTCGTGCACGCAAAGCATGTGGCCACAGAGACCAAAAGTCAGTCAGGTGTGCCTAAATCCCAGGACTCTGCTTAGAAATCCTGGATGCTCTTCTGACACATGGATTAGCAAACAAAAGGCATCAAAGGAGTCAAAAGTTCAAGTGTGTTTCCACACAGCTCTATATTGTGCTTGTCTGTACTTTTAATTGGTTTTGTTCTTTACTGCAGCTTTTTTACAAAGAAATTATAAATTAGTAGTGAAGGGCATAGAAACTATTTTGATCCAAGATATCCTTTGATTCACTTGTATCCTACAGTGATTACTAGCTCCTTTGTTCTCCTTATTGCTTATTCTAATATGGATGAAAACACTCATACGTGTTTTTATTCTGACTAGGCCAGATTATCACAGCATTGTTGGAGAGAAAAATAATTTAAACAGCATGTGGCCTTTTAGTTTCACCACCACTATAGCAAAAGAAATGACAGTACTATATCTCATTTAAAACAGATCACCATTAAAAGGCATATACAGTGAACAGCCTTTCCTGCATGCATGATTTTGCACAGAGATTTAACTTCTTTCCTTAAAGACTTGGTAGTATTTTATGTATGTCATGTATTGAAACTTCACTATTAAGACAATTAAAACATTTGAATGAAGAACTGTGAGACAATACTCTGGTTTTTCTTCTCCAAGTTACTCTGTCTCCTTTGTTCTTTAGCCAAATGCAAATGCTGCAGATTGAGAAGACTGGAGGGAGGGACTGAAGTTAACAAAAATTATAACTGACAAGCAGAAACAGAAAATTATTTTAAGGATATTTTCATTAAAATTTTGAGTCAAGCCTGCTTGTATCCTGTAAAAAGATACACAGAGCTGTTTTCAACCCTTTCTTAGTTTCAGTTCTGTGCCCGCTTGCTTGATGTGGAGATTTTTGTGTTACATTTCACAAACTGAAGACTCTTTTTCAAAATTTCACATGTGCATTATTTTCTTGCTTCCTGTACTTTAATACTTTTATTAGTACATTTAATAGTTACAGATTTTTAAGTGAAAGATATTAAAGTGTCTATTTTAAGCATTCTCATTTTATCCAATAAGCCCAGTGTAAGTGCAGTTCATATTTCCACAGGCTTTTGTAAGTGATCAGGATTAATAGGAAATTCTGTGTTGGTTTCTTCTGCTCTTCTTCTTCTATATGAACACATTTTACTGCAGAATGTTTCTGGCAGCTGCTGCTGTCTGTACTACTAGCACAAGTGAACTTGATCTTGCCCTTGGCTTTCTTAAATGAAGGCTATTCAGGCTTTTCTAAATCCAATCTAGTTGGCTTTGTTTGTATAACAAGATGGACTTCAAGCTTCTTTATTTAAAAAAGTTACCTATTTATCTTTATTCAACAATATGGACATAAAGTGAAAGCAGATGGAGTTTATTTCAGACACATCCAACATCCAGATTGTTTTCAACTGACAAAGGGAGTTTTTTTGAAAGCCCAGAGAGGCTATGAACTACCATGAAAGGCTGCCTAGGCTAGAGGTACAAGTGGCCAAGCATCCATGACTGCAGTGCAAAGTCATAGCTTCCCAAGTCTCACTTCTATTAACTGTCCCCACTTTGTTTAACAAGTGCTTCATTTTGTATGACCTGCAGCACTTTCTATGAAAAGTACAGATCATAGGCCTAGTTTAAGCTTTTAAGCTTTTAATTGCCCATAAACAGCTCTTGGTTCATTTGACTTATTGCCACATTAGCGGACTTTGCTTTACTTCCAAGTTTCACTTCAGCTTGCCACTGATTCCCAACTGCTGTCAACAGGGTTGTTCTTGATACAGTGGCTCCAGAGAAATAACCTAGGGGGTTTACAAGCAAGACTTCTGAAGAGCTGAATCAGGATAATTATCCAAAAGGGTTATAGAGTTGCCGAGATCTGAAGACCTGATTGGGTTGAGGAGGAGACTTCTGTCTGCAGGCAGCAGGTCCTTTTAAGATTTATCACAGGAGGTCCCTAGAGAACCTGGTGACATCACTGAAATTCAGCACAGGCAAACGTTTTGTGTAAAACTTTTTATTTTATATTAGAGATAAATAGCCGTGGAAAAATACCAGTGTCCATCAGGCCAGCAATCAGGGAAAAGGTCAGAAAATGATTCATTTGCTCACCAGACCCAAGGGTGAGCCTCAGGTGATAATTTTACTCACAATAACAGAAGGACAATATTTTCTAATCTGTGTAATCAAGAATCTAATCCCTTCCTTTTGCTAGTAAAAAATAGGAGGTTTTTTCACTGTAAGCTTGTGTAAATGTATAAAACAGACTAAAATAAAACTGACAGGAAGTAAGCATTCTCTGTTTTTCCAACACTACAAAATGCAAACCCTAAAGGACTGGACACTCCAAACAAATTAGAGGCTCTCAAAGTTTGGTCTGTCTCTCCAGAACGGGACAAGAATAATTCTGAAAAAAAAGCTCATTAATAACTCTGATCTTCAGTTCAACTACTTACTTGTCACTTGAGCAAAATCTCAAAAAGTAAACGCTACAGTTTCTTCATAAGAAACATTTCCTGATCCTTTTTAAACTTTTGCAATATTAATTGTTAAAACATAAACTTTTAAGTTTTGCACCTCATTTATGTACTACCTGAAGTACTGTTCATTAGCAATAACCATGAACATGCTTGCTATGTAGTTAGAAGCATGGCTAAAAACACTTTAAGGTTCTCCTCTGCTTAGGTATCAAGACCATATTTGTGCATCTCATCTGATGTAGCTAAATGCTTTAAACTCTTCCAGGAAGGCTGTATTTTAGGACTCAGGTTCCACCTCTCAGATCTTTCTGGACAGTTGTGTGATCTGATATCTTTTTGTTTAGTTGATTCTTCATTAAAATCTTGGGATTCCTACTGAATGAGGAGGGCAGAAAGGGTTACTGATGTCTGCTAGTGTAGTTGCAGGCAGAATTTCCTTCCAAAATCTGGGAGCAGAGGAGCAGATATGTTGAGGAGGAATGTGTTCTTGTGAACTTCACTGTATTCACAGATTTCGTGGCTCCACCTTATAGTGCCAGAAGCTATTTTTGGTGACACAGCTCCCTTCAGCTCCATGCTAATAAACCCTCTTAGCTCAAGCATGGTTTTAATAAGCTTAGTATATGAGCTCGAGTAACTTCCACCAACTCAACAGAAGCTTGAAACTAGTGAGACAGTGAGGAAGGATTTCCCAGCTACTAGCCTTACGGGCCACATATTTATTACTTCTGAAGAGTCCAACCTAAAATTCACCTTCAGCACCTTACGCTGTGTTGGAGTGAATGAAGAGGAAGAAAGACATCATTTAGGGCCTGGGTTTTGTTGTTTTGTTTTTTTCTTTACCTGAAAGAAGCCTCTGATGCTCAAGGAAAGAAAAACATTAGTCAGGACTGACTACTTTTTATCATTTTAGGTGTTAATTTATGCTACGGACACTACCTGTAAATTTGCCTTGTATTCATAAGCATATCCTACTTGCATCAAATTATGAGACCAGATGTCCTCTTTCTAAAACCCAGTTTGCCTCATTATATGAGTAGCACCTACCTTACTTCCCCCAGTAGGTGCTACTCATATACCTGTCAGCAAGGTCTCCCTTGGCCCTTCAGCTTGTCTCTCTCTCTCTCTCCATCATCCCCTGTGGCTTTGCAGCATAAAGGTATCCCTGGAAAGGCACGGGGAGCAGCTCACCAGATCCCAAAAACACATCCTTGTTTTTACCACCCAATTGAACAATCTGGTCACGAAATTGAGCACTTATGCCAGGAAACCTTCAGGTAGCCTCTGCTGTGACAAAATCCAAAGATATCCCTCCTCCTCCCTGCTCTGAATAGGCAGAACACAAATAAAGAGTGGTGGACTGCTCCTTACAGATCTGTCCCTGCCCTTCACCAGCCTGCTTCATCGGAGCTATAAAGTTGATCCTCAGAGTGATTCCATACAGTGGGGTCGGGGAAAAACAGGGATGTATTCCTAACGTGCAGGCAGTAAGTAACACCCCTTTTGCCATCTTCACCAGTTTGTATTACATATTTATGGTAAAAGCCCTAAGGAATACCTGGGAAACCACCTGTCTTTCTGGCAAGTTGTATTTCATTAATAAGCAGAGATCTCTCTTCCAGTCACACTGTTCTTGGGAAGTAGAGCCATGCATGAGGCCATTAGCAAGCATTCTGCAGCCTTAAGTGTTTGCAGCAGTGAACTTCAAAATCAAGATCACAATAATTCTTATGCCTTTAAAAAGAGCTGTAATTTCTGTATTAAGTCATGAACTTTTCAGCATAGAAATCCTAAGTTTGCTTAGTCTTTATCTGAATTTCCCACTAATTTTCACAGTATTTGTCCAGCCCTCATGTTTCAAGCCGAGTTTTGTTCTGAGCCTTAAGTAATACCTGCCCTAAGAGGGCTGGAGTTGGAGGCCTGGTCTATTGAACATGAGCAGAAGTGTTGTAGTAT
The DNA here is from genome assembly GCA_013399195.1 of Dicrurus megarhynchus. NCBI lineage: Eukaryota > Metazoa > Chordata > Aves > Passeriformes > Dicruridae > Dicrurus > Dicrurus megarhynchus. The sequence goes on from VXAD01006095.1 coordinate 409,491, forward strand.
TACCCAAGATACTTTTATTTTCCTTATGCATTTCAGTAGCAGAAAGAAATCACCAAGAGCAAAAATTTCTTTTTACTGTGGCAAATGCTAGGCAGTGACAACAACGTACTCCTTAAGGCAGTGAGTCAGATGGGTGCACCCTTGGAGATCCCTACAGAATCTTCTTACCATTTCATTCCAAGTAGTCTTTTTCTGTTTTTTTAAATAGTTACTTTCTAATGAGAAACAGTATGTAGCATTGTTAAGCTTGATTAGGCAAATTTAATTGGTTATAGTTAATGTATTTGTACAAAAGAAGTACTCAGCTTAAGTGTGGTCCTTAATCTTTCAGTAATTTAGAATAATTTAAAAAACCACAAAGCCTTTAACTTGCAATGGAATGTATTTCAAGTGACTTCCTCGATTGTCTCTTCAACTGTCCCTTAAACATTGCATACTTTCATTTCTGATGTTGGTGCTCCTCAGTTTCCATGTCTCAGACACAGCCATATCCCTTTCCTCTACCTTGATGATTTGGGCTCCTCTCCTGTATACTCTGGTATGAAGAACATATTTTATGACTCTTTGGCATTCTCTAGTTTAGAGTTTTACCATTCCAGATTGCAGACACCAGATGTAATTAGTTTCTCAGCACACCAGCAGTGCTTGCCCTGAAATTTATCTCCTTCATCTTCCTGTTCATTAAGCTGCTGCATTCCCAGAGCTCCTTCCACCATAGGGGTCTGCAAGAACATGGAAATCAGAACAACTGAACCTTATACCATGGAGCTACATCAGTATAACAGATTTGCTTGAGGAGTATTTCTAATCATCACTTTCCCTCCAGGAACTTATCTTCCTTTTTCATAAATTTGCTCTGTTTCATTTTCAGTTTGGTAATGCTCAGCAGAGAGGTGGCAATACAGCAGGACACTTGACATTTAAATAGTCAGCTACAAGAAACTGCAAAAGAACAATCCTCCTTAAAAGCAATTGTTTGCTTGATTGTTATTTCGTACTTCCATCCAACTGTTATGACACACCCCAATACATATCTGTCCTGGCTACTCAATTCTAGTTATTATCTTCTCTCAAAAAATAACATTCTTGTTCTGTTCATGGTTCTCCTGTTTCCATCTTACAGGCTCGTATTAATTCTCACTTAATGGCTAAAGGTGTCAAAATGCCTTCTTACGCCTGTGATTTAATTTTCTATTGTACTTTATCAAATGAACACTTCAATCAGTAAACTTAAACCTTGTATTATTTGAAGCATGAGGTGTGGATGCTAAAGAACAAACAGCTGACGGAAAAATTTATCTCTGCTTCAACATATTCTGCATAGTTCATCCCTAATCACAGCCTAATTGAAACAAAATTGAAACAAAATTTGAGCAGAATTTTGTTTCATTGCTGTTTGAACGCTATGTCCATGCCTATCGGATTTCAGAGTACATCTCTAGTACTTTCAGCTAAACAAGCCAAAGTTGACTGTTGCAAGGGGCTGAAGGTTTCAGTTTGCTAGATGCGTCCTCCTGCCTTCAGAACAGAGCACCAGCCTGACATTGCCGAAGGGCAAAAGCCCTCTAAATTTCCACTGTTACAAATAACACCGTTTTAATAGCAACCATGTCAGGTATTTCTTCCTTTCTTTTGCAATTACATAAGGAATAAGCAGGACCAATGCACCTGTACTGATCAGAGTGACACCCAGGTCATTACACGATCTACCATTACTGATACGTCTTCCATGGTCCCATTATTTTCAACCTGCTTCCTGTAAATGATGTAGAAATATATGCTCTTGTCTTGGGGTGACTTTATGATGCTGTATCCCCTATCGCCTGCTCTATGCCCAGACATGAATCCTGTGCCTTCCTGTGTCTTTAAACTGGGTCCAGGAGAGGGGGGAGAGAAGCCAGGAGAATTCTTCAGAGCGTTTTGTGCTCAAGGACACACACGCTCCCCTGCGTTCTCGCTGCTGCAGAGCCAAGGAAAGAACTTTCCTGCTTTTCCCCAACTTTTGGCTCCTTTTCTCAGGAGAGAGATGGAGAATTAAAATTCTTTGCTTTTTAGCTAGCCTGCTAGTTGAGGCAAGAACTTTTGCTGGCACTTTGGTTTTATTTCTTTCTCTTCTGGAACTGTTTGCTCTGGTCCAGAATACCATCATCAGGAGGCCCCACACCGTGGCCCAGAGGGGCCCACGCTACCCCCCAGCTCCGGAGAGAGAGAGCCACACCCACAGAAGGGACTGAAACTTCCCAGCTCTTCTCCACAGCGAGAGGTTTTATTATTTAACATTGTTCATTCTCTTTTTTTGGTGCCTGCGTGCACCCTGCTTGTTAAATAAATAGGTTTTTTTCACTTTCCTCTGAGAAAACTTCTTTCCAAACCTGGTGGGGGGGGACTGCTGAAAATTGCCTTCTCTCAGAGGATGTTCATCTCAGACATTTTCCTCCAAATTTGTCTCAAACCAGGACAGTTCTACACCAAATTCATCATAAAAAAACCCTCCAAGCATCAAATTCAGCTTATGCTATCATAGACACAGTACAGAAAACATCCAATTCTCCCTTCTCATTTCTATTCTCTCCTGTGGTATACTTTTAAATGTACCTGTGCATTAGAGACATATAATCCTATTATTTCTGCAAGGTTTCATTAGTATATGAAATAAAACTCCCAGGTATTATGCTGGTCATCCCTATCCTTGTGTAAATGAACAACCTTTTGAAGCAACAGTGCATAAGTTTCTCTAAATTAGGTTGAAGAGGTCTCCTAACTGCAATATACAGTGTCATTATTGCTTCATTCTCTACAAAGAACACCTTTGGCAACTTCTAGAACTGTCTATAATAACCTTTGCTACAGCCAAGCTTTTCTCTCTTTGTGCCATAATAGACTGAGACTACCAGCTTACATTAGCCTCTATCATACAAGTACAAGACCTTGTCTTTTGTGCTGTGAATTTTTTTCCGTTTTTGCTATATCAATTTTTTGCAAAATATTCCACTTCTGGTGCCTATTAAAGATTCCCCCAAGCTTTTTCTTAGTGCATTTTATCACCATGCTTTCAGTAGTTTTGCCTATCTTATTCAATATACATATTTACTAAAGGTCCCATGATAGATCTTTGCTAAACTCCCTCTGAAATTTCTAACATTCTCTACTTTTTCTCATTAGTATGGATTGCTTATTTAATATTTCCTCTACCAATTTCTGTCTTCATCTGCTCTGCATCACTTTGATTTCTTTGATTTGTCTTCTTGCATACCGACAATTGCCCTGTGCTTGCAATAACCCATATTCACTCCTTTGTTACTGCAGCACAAAAATGGCCTGAAGAAACTTCCTTTCAAATGTTCAGCTTCAGCACCTAATTTCTTACCCAGCTTGGAAAGACAGTGAGTTTTTTGGTAAGATTTGGGGGGGCTTTATCTATACTGCTTCTTTAGAAAGAATTTAAGACTTTCTTTTGATGACAACACTCAAATTTATGATAGAAGTTCTCTCTAAAACAAGATTTGTATATTATATTCCTTTCATACAAGATTTCACAAAATAAGTGCTTCATTAAGGGTCTTTGATCCCTGTGAAGAAAAACCTCTGTGCAACTCAGCAACATCAAGGTGCTACAAAAAAGCAAATCCTCCAAGTAAGGATTACAGGTTTCCCAAGAGGAATAAAGAACATCCAATGATTTCTTTTCAAACAGAGCAAGAAACTGGTTTGTGTCCTGTTTAGAGAGTTAATAGGAACTCAGTAAATCAATTTAAAACTTCTGATGTGGATCACTGTTTCGGTTTTTTAAGAAAAGTATTCAGAGGAAAAAAGTTTTATATTCCTGTTGGTGTCACTGCATGGCCTATTGCTTGAAACTTTAATGCTTTCCATAGTCTACGGCTATATGAAGGTTACTGCCAGGCTACTCTTCCAGTTGTCTTCTTCTTCATATCTTTAGTTATGCACTACATTAAAAGCCAGTTTAAATCATGAAGCTGCTTCTTTTTAAATAACTACTTATTCTGTCAATCCATTAAATTTCACACCTTGTCAAAGCAAGTGATGCTCAGTCAATCAAATTATGTAAGTGTATATGTTAGTGTACAGTTTCAAATTCTTCATTTTCTTAAAAGTCTAATACAAGTTGCTTTTCTGGTATCAAATATTTTGTTATTGTCAAGCATTTTTCCCTTAAGTTTCCTGTTTAATCCCAACCTGCAGCATGAGTTACCTTGCCTATTTCCGCTAACTGTGGTAAAGTTTTGTGTACAACTGGTTCTTGTTATAACATCAGTTCTAGATAAGTCTCAGACAAATAGACCTCACCCACACGATGTAGACACTTGTTAAGCAAAACAGTATTCTGAACAAGTTAACTACTGAAGTGTCACACACAAATCAAATGAGTCCCACTGAGGACCTGTCACAAGTTTATCAGGATATCTGCACCACAAGTACAGGTACCATTTTAGAACCTCATGCTATGATTTCTAACCTCCTTTTCAAAGTTTCCCTACCTATCTCTTCGTAGTGTCCAATTAATGGAAATAGCCTGCCTTTGAGCAACAAGTTCCTTGTTCTTGACAGGAAACATACCATGTGTGTGTTTGAACTCATTCAACAGAAGTGGGTTTTGCATAAATCTCTCAGAATTATATACTCAATATTTTATATGAAGGATGAACGTGGAGCCACGCGCATCCGACAGAAAGCACGAAACAAAAAAAGAAGTCTTACACTTATTGGTAGACCCATTTCAATTTTTGCTGAATTTCCAAACACTGTATGGTGGAACTGACTAAGTGGTCTTCATCTGGCAGTCCTGCCACCTGTTCTGTAACTCCTTCATCTGAGGGTCATGGCAGGCTGAGGTCTCTGCAGGATATATAAACTCTTGTTCACTGTTGCACACAACCAGAACTGAGACTCCGATGCCTGCTGTCTGTGCCATGGATGACCACACAGTAGTAAAGAGTGGACTTTCTCACTCTTCCTGGCACAGGTTGCAGGTGGAACTCCCTTCTAACTCTGGCTCATCTTGTCTCCCTCCCTTGCAACCCTGGACACCACTCTAGGAAAACATTACTGAAGCTCTCTGCCAGGTTCCTTCTCCCTGCCTGGCATGCCAGGTGCATCTATATATTGTGTACACAAATATTATAGTTTCTGGGTTGAATATCTTACTGCAAATCATGCAGTCTCTGCGTGTGACAAACACTGGAGGTTTGCATTTTCAGTTCTTTTGTCCTTCCCACTCCCAGGACAGCTCTTCTATTTATTGTTGCTTTTCTCGGTTTACAATGTGCCCCAGAAAACCCGTTCAGCTAGTTTTTCAGTTTCTTTGATTGATTAACTTTTCTGTTACTAAGCCAGGATCAAGCCTGCTTTCTGGCAGTACTATTCTGTCTCCTTGTGCTAAACTTTGCAATAGGATCAATGAACTGGAGAACAATGGTGGAATTTGCATTGTTAGGTGGTCTGACACTTTTTTTACATCAAGCTCCCTACAATCATGTAAGCTTTCCTGGAACTATGAATTTAGTGTTCAATTTAAAATAAATGGCTATATCTCTGCAGAACATAGATCTGTAGTTTTTAGTAGCAATCTTAACATATCACCTTAGAACTTGTCTTATTTTCTCTTTTGCTGTAGCCCACAGCTTTCATGCCAAGCATTGAATGAAAATAATTGGCAAATTTTGGAAACCTGAACGATACTAGGTCATTCCACAGGCATCCTGACTCCTTTTTTTTATTTTTTTTTCTAAACAGGTTTCTATCCAGGCCATGTTGCTCTCCAAGCCAGAGGGGTGAGGCTGGGAGGGACTTGGATCCATGCCGTAGCACAGGAATTCTGCCCTAGCAGGTAACAAGTGACACAGAAGACTGCAGCTAAAGTTGGGATACTGGAGCTGCTCAAAGGTGCTCCCACTATGCTCAAAGCATGAAGACAAGCAATGTGGAGAGCCCTCTGAGCTCCTTTGTCTCTGAATCCTGGCAGTTCTGTTTTCTCGGAAGCCAGGGCTAGCACTTACACAGGAGGATCCATAATTTAAATTCCATTTAATTAGTTTAATTAATTCCGTCTTCCATTTCAGTGCTTCTAGACACTGATGTTCCCAAAGATGGTCAGCTACCTACCCCAATAAGTATTCAGCCTTCATTAATTTTCCTTATAGATTTCTTATCACCCTCTGAGCTGCATTAAGGAAGTTGTTATTCACATGGAACAATGTTTATACTGAAGGATTTTGTTTTAGTTTTGCTAATGGCATAAAATCTAGGACCACGTTTTTTACCCCTGTACAGCCTTTAGGGCTGTTAGCTTTAAAGTGCTCCAGGTATGTCATTTTCAAGAGTTAAAATTGGGCAATTTAACTTTGACAAAAATTCCTCTTTTGTATGCTGAAATTTAAAATGTTTGCCCTCTCCTTCTCAATCCTGCTCTTTAGTACATGGTCAATTTGTTTCTCTTTTGTGTTACTTACACACACAAAGCTCTATTCTTAACCTTTCCCAGAATTTGCCTACACAAACAGTCACATTTAAATTTCATAGCTCCATGGTTTGGGAGGGCAATGAATGTTAAACTTCCAGTTTAACCTCTTTTACAGCATTATGACATATTTTTCATGACATTTTGTTGGGCATTAAAGCATACAATTTTCTCCTCTCACTGCAGCAGCAGCAGCAGTCATTTTTTTGCTCTTATTAAGTAACAGAAAAGCCAAACCGTATGGTTCTTCAATTACTTTTAGAGATGTAAGAATACAGGGACAAAAATCTGGTTTTTCATGCCCTTCAGGGAAGGGAAATACTGTTTTTTTCTGATATTTATTTTGCAGTGAAACTGTGGCATATTGGAATATTCTCTCAAAGTATACTGGAAATATTAAGTTTCAAAAGTCTTCAAGTCAAAAAAATAATAATGAACTTCATAAATCCAGGTTTCAGTTGGTTCAGGTGTGACCAAAATAGAATTTGAATACTGCTCATTCATTACAGCACAGCCCCAGAATTTTAAACAAAATTTAAATATTTGCTGATACTTTTAGTTACTCTTTAACACAGTGCTGTGCAAGCTAGACCACAATATGCCTAACATGTCTTGCCCATTTCATAGGCTTTATCTCTGAAAAGAATTCTTTTTGTCATGTGCATACCCATTCTGCTGATACTTAGATACCATTTCTAAGTCCTACAATAATGATATCTCTTTGTCTAATAGTCAAAAGTATCAATACCTCCTCCTCCACCCCCCAGCATTGTTTTTCCATTTCTTTAAAGCTCAAAATCACTCAAAACTAGCAAACCATACATTAAGCATCTTGGCATTCGGTATTGCTCCATCTTTGGTAGCCACATAATGATACACTGTGTTTGTCACTATGACAATGCAAGCTCAGGGCATTTATTTCAGAAATCTGTTTTTTGCATGTGAAATATAGCTAATTATCTGTAGTATTTGGCGGGGTTTAAGTCATTATTGCACAAGTTTTCCTCCCTGTTCCAGCAAAATTCTTTCAGTGCTTCAGGACTTCTGGAAACCACCTGGAGTTCAGGTAATGGCTCTACCATGATCCATCTAAGTCACTACGATAGGCACACCAAAGCTTTCTTAGTTACAGGCTTGCCACTTACCATATTTACACAATACATTACAATATTTGCATGAGCTTTCTGCAACATTTCAGGTCAGAGTAACTCAGAGAGTATTTCCACATTTTAGCTTTGCTAGAGGCAAGTCAGGCTCAATGGCTGCAATGACACAGTCATTTTGTTGCCTTTTTTGCTCCTGTGCTGGGAATTCAGAAGTTATCTTCCATGCCCTGTCACCATCCCCATCCCATATGCTGCTTTTCTTCCCTGTAGAGATTTTTCACATCTGGAAAGAGACTGAGTGTCACACAATATTTAAAGGTAGTATATGCAGACCACTAATTTCTGGCTCTTTGCTTGTGCCCCAAGGTTGCTTCCTAGACATCTAGGATGTTGGGTCCAAACCCTTCTAATGCATGTTTTTCAAGCTTTCAAGTGCAAACTGAATGCAGAGTTTGTCATCCTCCTTGGCTCTAAGGGTGGAACCAAACCCTCACAGGAAACACACATCACGTACTGTGTGAGTACAACGACTTCACAAAGTCACCAGCAAGATGGCATGCCCCAAAACTGGGGACAACCCATCCTATTATGGGATTAAAAGCCCAAGATGAATACATCACACAATGCTGACAAGTAGAAAATACCAAGGGAAAGAGCACAGTAAGAGGCAGGTTTTAGACAACTATCCTGATAGCCCTAGTGTGCAAACTAGATTTGGACACATACTGGAGGGCAAGATATCCTCAAAAGGAAGAGCATGTAATGGTCTATTTTTTCAATACAAAAGTAATAGTTACACTGGAAAAACAAACAAGCAAAAAACCCCAAATGACCAAATTTTATTTTTGGGCTTCCCAGAGAACAAAAGTTGTAACAAATATCTCTAAGCTCATTTATGAAGACGAACTACTGGACTTATTGGCTTTTCCTCACAGTGGTAATATCTGTTTGCAGTTAGATATTTTTCCTTTGACAAAGTTGTTGTTATGGTAGTTATCAAAATTAAAAGATGTACTCATGTCTTGAAGCCACCCATTCTGGATTTTACTGGCTCAGGTGCTTGCCCACGCAATGCATTCCTTGTTTTTAACTCACTTTACTACCAGCAGATCATAGTGCACTGTCGCTGTTATCGCCGTGGAACGGAGAAACGACACAGACTCCAAGCTCAGGGTAGAGAGAAGGCCGAAGACGCTTTATTAGCTTCGTGGAGGGTTTTTATATGTTAGTTCGCAAAAAGTGTACTATATGGCATAAGGTAATTGGTTCTTTCGGCCATCACCCCTTAGGGTGATTGGCCAAGTTCTAAGACACTCATCTCTAAATATTTTTCTAGTTAGGAACATAACAATGGTGAACAACAACCTTGCAGGTGCAGAGATTTACAAAACTGTAACGTTGTTTTGAATTACTTGCATGGGAAAGACAGAGTTCTCACAAACTACTGCTGAAAGCTGAAGAAATTCTTTGCTGGAGCTTTTTCAGCATCCACAGTGCGCTATTTCTGAGTTTTCAGCTCTCAAGGACAAGCTGGCATTTAAGGGCTGGTGACTCCTTTTTATGCTGCTTTGTGCCAGCCCTAGAAAGGCCTGTGAGCAAAGGAAAGCCAAGCTGCTCCCTAATCAATGATCCTTTAACTTATAGCAAAAGTGACTTTCATCACATGCAGGAAGAGAGTTGTAACTTGTCAAAATTCAGCAGGGCTTGCATTTTAATCTGCATGCATGGAAATAATTTGAGTCTCTGTTTTACGTTAAGATGCAGTGCTACGTACGGTTTTCTGTGCTTGTTTTATTGTGTGGATTTGAACAGATCTTAGGCAGCCACTATCTCCTTCCCCTTTGTGCCTCAGGCTTTTTTAATTGTGAACAATAGGTCACTGTCTCTGAGAATGAAGAGAGGCTAATGCTTCCTAAGTACATTATTGCCTATTCATTTGCCCTTAAAATCGTTTGGCTGAATTTCATCTGTTCTTCCATCTGTGAAATCATCATTTAGCTGAATGGTGATTATGCAGAGTTGCTTTTCAGTTCTTCATTACTGTTTAATAGCTGTGGTCTCTTTAAAAGATTGTCTTATTTCTACTATAGCTCAAATGCTTCAAACAGCTGTGCCTTCATATATGATGAACCCTCTCCTTTTCCAATCACTGAGTTCAGTGGTGGGAACACTAGGGTAGCCCTAATACCGGGAAGCACTTGGGATTTTTTCAGTCTCCCTCTATTCAAACTGGAAGTTTAAGGTTGTTTTTCTACACTGAAGCCACCACTGCAGAGATTGAACTACAAGCGAATCTGAACTAGGGTTGAGCAGGGTTGTAAGTAACAACAATTTTACGTAATTTTAATGTAATTTACCCATCATTCTATTTCTTCTTTAATCACAGGGACCTTCTCTGGCTCTAGAAAGCCTCAGATTAGAGGAAATTAACTCCTATTGAGTGCTATCTTATAATGTTTGCAGGGAGTACCAAGACCACGCTGTGAAGTTTATTTTTTCACTGCCTGTTTTAAAACCTCATCTGTACAGAATACTTTATTGTGTTCATATTAGCACAGTATTATCATATTACCATGCTTTTGTCATCTATTGAAGCTAGTTTAAATTTGTTCTATCTGCTTTTGCTGAAGTTAGCGAAGAATTACATTCCTCTATCAATACAACTAATCTATCTTACAGCTGATTTCTTCGGAAGAGAAAAACATAAAAAGCAAGTGAAGGTTGTACTGCCCTGCTTGTCCTAGAGCAGGCAGTTTCAGGTTATTAAGCTGTTAGCCACCAGCAGCTTGTGGCAGGTGCATTGCACTCCAAAGACACAGCTCAACCTGAATCAACAATCCCTCCCCACACTTGACTATCACTTGTCTTGTGGCTCAGTTCTATCAGCAGCTTCAGGGCACCTTTTCTGCACAGACAAACACGAGTACTGTCTTCTGAAGCTCTTTTGCCACTGGCAAGCAGATCTCTATATTTCCAGATGTATGGTATTAATAATTAACAAAAAGTCAGAAAACTTTTACTTCAAGTTGTATAGATTCTGCATTCTACCTTGTCTCAACTTACTCGCATATTTGAGAAGCATGATAAGAAGCCAAGTGCTTTCAATGTCTTTCAAACAAATGAGCCACAGTGCTCAAACCAAGAAAAAAAGTCTCCATTTGGGGAGGAAGAAAGAGTCACTTTGTTCCCTGCCACAGGCTTTCCTACCCAAATGGAATTTAGGTCCACACAGCAAAATCAAAGAAAATTGGATTGCAGGAAAATAAGGCACATCTTGTGCAGCATCAGTAGATGTCTCACGTCAGGCTTATAGCTCACTGAGGATCCTGGGCACTTGCTCTGGGAGCGGGCTCTGGTGCCTGCATTTCACAGTGAAGCTACACAGAGCTGGCAAAGCCACTTGCAATGACCACAGTCCCTCTTTCTGCTCTTTAGGGAGATCTCTGGTGGGTTCTTCAAGGAGGTTTAAATACAGGCATTAACTTAACTGAGGTTTTGCTCAGTGGGTATAATCTTAGAATATATATATGTGTGTGTGTGTAAATTATGCTAAAATTCATAATTTGAAGATTATTAAGCTTTTGGTAGAGAATAATGAGATCTACTTCAGGTCACTGGTAACCTATCTCAAAATAATTCCAAGTTGTTATGTTAATGTAGATATTCATAAACCAACTTTGAGCTAAGCTATATTTTGAAATTTGCCTTGAATTTCAGACAGTCACGTCAATGGTCAACTACATTCAAAACTACTTGCATATATCTCATATGACAAAGTAGAAAAGGGAAATACTTTTCTTTTTTTCCCACGTCCATGGTGGGCCTGTGCAAAGTTGCTTATTTTGAAATGCAAATGTCCATATTGGTGGGACTGACTACTGATATAAAAGACAATTAATTTTAGGGAGATTATTAAGGCACACTACAAGCCTACTAACGAAAGTTCATTTGTATTGCTTGTTGATCACACTCCTAGGATGCATAGAGATAAATGCAATATGCCCTGTACTTATGGCAGCATGAGCTTGTATTTTCATATGCACAGACATTCCGAGGCTGACCCCCATTTGGCTCTGACCAAGTCAGGTCTCAAAGTAATCTGTCTTGACAACTCAACAGCAAGAGGCTAAACAGGTTAAGTATACATTTTATCTTTACTGGCTGCTAGGAAAATTAACATCAAGTTTTACTTTATGGGATCAAAACTTCTGCCCATAAAGAGGGTAAGGAAAAACTGAAAGTGATAAAGCTGCATATCTATTCATCAGTCAGAGTAATAGTCAGCTAACACCGGTGAGATCACAAGAGTCCTTTTCATATTTCCAGTTCTAAATGGGTGTAATAAAAGTGTAATCCTAACTGGTTTACTCTAGAACACATCCTCCCCTTTTCCTACCTCCAATAAATGTAATGATAAGGCTTTTCTTGATGATATAATTCTGTTTGTCCTTACAGAGGTAAACTTATACGTTGAAGTTCAAGTTTCCTTAAAATAACAGACAAAGGCCACTATCTTTCATTAAGGTTTGTTCTTTTCATTAAAAAAGTGCCACTATGAACAATTCTACAGGTTCAGTATTGGTTTTTCATTCATTTTGGCTCCATTACTCTTAGCAAATATTCAGCTGTTTCTGCTAACCACACTTTATCCAAACCTAGCTATCAACATTATGTATGCTCCAGATGAACAGCGTGTACTGAAATGACCATTAAAAACATCCATGTCCATGTAATTATTTTTTTCATCAAATATCTCTGGGCCAGCTGATAGCTATGCTTATAGCATGTCTGCAGTCTTGTGAAAAAAATTTAAGTATTGATAGTCCAGCTCCCACCATTGACAAACAAACTTCTCACCTGCTTCAAAAGAAGAAATGGGTACTTTAGAGAGCTTAACAGGAAATTATGTTTATTAAGAGTGAAATCTCTTTTGTGCTACAAGATTGTTATAAAGTGTATCAATTCTTCATTTTGCGTCATACTACAGCTCAGCAGAAATACAGAGGTTGGTAAGCTAATTATTTAGCAAGCTCTTTCTTCCAGCAATCAGCCTCTCTTCACCCACTCAAACAGGTTTATCAGGGCTCCTTGTGCTTTTTAAATAGACATAAATTGTTGTTTTGTCCTTGGCACATCTTGCTTAAGACTAAAGCAGGCTGGAAAGCATCTGGTTAGCGTTGTTTCAGAAAGGGTTTGGCAGGCTATATCTAAGCTTCTGTCTGCAGGTGTTTTTCACCAGTTGCTGTCAGTTTACCTGCAGTGCTGCTGTCGGTTGCCCATGGAGGAACCAGCAGGATACATCCACTAACACAGACATGGCTTCAACAGTCTTCCAGGTGAGCAGTGCAAATTGGCATGTCCTGCCTGACTGCTGTACCTCTTGATTTTGTCTCTTTTGGGGCTTACTCATTATCAGGTCTTGTATCACACATCAGTGAGGGCTTGAAAGTATTCAATTGTCAGGCTTCGGACAAAAGCACTCTTTCAGAAGGGAACTGTGGTATTCCAGAGTTACCAAGATAACCAATGACTGAAAAATACCTGAGTTTGTAAAAGTCATGCCTGTAATATGTGACACTGTGGAGCATTGTGGAACAGATTAGAGAATTTTAAAGAACTGGTGTTAAAAAACATAGAAGGAAATCTATGATGAAGAACTTTTTTCTCTAGGATTTTTTGACCTGGTCATTTGAAGAAGTCTGCTCATCGCCCACACTTCTCATCAATAACCAAGTAACAACATCTCTTACTGAATATTTATATATTATCATAAATCTCTAGTACATTTTACTTATAGGAGGCACTTGAAACTTGAAGAAGTTTCAAGCAAAAATCTTTCATTAAAATCTTCAGTTAAAAGTCGGCCATTGCACCAAGTATGACAGTCAACTTTCAAATAAAAGTAGCATTTTATCAAGAATACTGTTGCAATATTTATTTCCGGTCATTTCATGATAAAGTCTTGAAGTTTGAGGTATTATGTCAGCACTTTTAAAACAACTATCAATTAAATGGCAATAGATAATTCCCTGTCAAAGACAGAAAAAACCCATACACTCAAAATATGAAGGCTTTAGGAAAGTGAAAGGACTGGAGCAATGTTCTTTCTGTTGTCTCAGCAGAGTTCCAAAGAGCACCACATAAGTTTACACATGAGGCTCACATTAAGCACCTAATCCCTCATCCCAAGAGAACTACTGCACGGGTTTATATTTTATTAGCATTTGCTTACATGAAGCAATAAAAATTAACAGATAACTATTTCTTCTTTTTCTAATAGAAATATTTCACTTTGTTCTTTGCATTACAATGTTGGTACAAGAATCTTCGGCTTGCAGATCACCCCAGAAAAAGAGAAAATGAAAGAAAACCATTTGGCAGGAGAGGAAAAGAAACTGCCATCTTTTCAAGGCCACTCACCATGCAAACCCTCCCAGATATAAAGTAATCCCATCACAAATCTGTGCACCAGAGCTTTAATTTTAACACTGAGGCTTTGAAAATTCTAGCAATGGGAAATGAAGAAATTGATTTTTAAGGAAATGAACAAGAAGTCATCAGTGTTTTCTCCCTTCTATATCCAAACATGATTTTTGCACCTGTTCTCACTGAAAAAGAGTTATTATTTTTGTGTCCAATTTTCGGTGATACAGGCATAGTTTTGCAGAGGGCATGCTGGGATAGACTTTGTAACTCTAATGTCAGCTGACTCCTAATGAGAATTAGGAAATATTTTCAGAATGAAGTATGCACTAAGTTTTTCCTTTCTAACTCCAGAGGAAGAAAATGCTTTTTTCTTTTTTTTTTTTTAATAAACTTTTATGTTTAGCTGTTTAGCAAGCAGCTATCTTGCTAGAAGCTTTATTGTTCTTACAGTAAAATTTACAGTGCACAAGAAAATATTTTAAGCATATTAGAAGGAAATTAATTATAGTGTCTTTGTGACAGTCTTTGAAATATACACACACACATGCCCAAACACATGCTTAAGTTGGGACTAAAATCTACACATGTTTCTGATTCTGGTAACGTTGCTGTCTTTTTGAAGGATGTATTTCCCAAACTAGAACATACCTTCCAAACAAACTCGGGCTAGGAGCACAGATTCTCATCACAAAATTTTGAAATGTTTACATCTGGGAACCCAGACCATGGAGCCAACTGATTCACCTCCAGTTTATATTACATGACTGTATAACAAGTAAGTCAGAAAACTGGGTTGCATTCCTGATTAATGCAGCAATTAAAAATAATTCTGCAAATATAGCATCACTGAATTCTCTCCCAGTCATTTACATTTTAGCTGATCTAGTCTTCTAGGGAAAGCAGTGATTTCATGCTGTCTCCATCAGCCACCTCAGATGTGTCACTCGTTGGAGAGTGTTAGCTATCCACCACAGCCCCAAGCTCCAGGGGTGTTGATAGTACAAGAAAGTACCTCACTATTGTGTTAGCCTTAATTTTTTGTTTGCTTATGAATGCTGACTTACATATTAACTGAAATAAATTATAAAGGCATTTTTAATAAAGAAAATGGAAATTTATCTAAAATTTTTATAAGCCAACATTTTAGTAATGTAATGTAATGTAGTTTGGTTTGGTTTGGTTTATTTTTTCATGCAAATGCCTCAAAGTAATTCCTGGGAGAAAACAGATCTTCTTTATCCATAGTTATATCCATAGTTATATCCACAGTGTGTGTATATATACATATATTTCAGTGGGAAAAATTGTATAACAAACTGACATTGGATTCTGTTTTTCATATAGTAAGCCACTAGCACTATACCAGTGATTCTCAGGTGTGGAAGAAAGGGTCATACACAGTTACCTCTCAAAAGCCAGTATATCAAATATCTATAAGTAAAATACTTTACCTGTTGAAGGTACTGTCCCCCTAACTTTGCTGGAGTTAAACAGGTGCAGCTGGAGGAGAATGTCACCTGAGCACAAGTATAGCTGGCAGCATGTCCTTTCCTAGGAGAGAAACACAAATACTCTCAACCAGTGCACATGCATTCATTGACAGGACTGAAGGAAAAAATGAAGAAATTGAAAGAAGTCTCTTTCAGCACAAAATAATTCAGAATGGGAGGAGAATACCTCATTCAAACAAAAACTAGAACACTCTTGGAGAATGAGGGGTTGAATACATTCTTTTTAAGCAACTAAAGTTTTCTGGCTCCCTTTTTAATACCTGGGAGCATAGCAATGTTGTATTTTGCTTGTAGGAAGGACCTCGCCCAGACCTCATGCAAAGCACATGTAAGTTTGTTTTCCCATGCAGTGAGATGTGGAAAGTCCATGTTCCACTACTGAACCCAGTCATATTGTTTCAATGTCCTGGATTAACAACATGAAAAACAAAAGGTATACAAACAAAATGTCCTTCCCAAAGTAGCAGGAGTAGAGCTCCACAAATTCACAAGACTTACACAGACCAAGCAGGTAACTCAAATCAGAAAATAAGTTTTAATGTAATTTATGCTGTCAGCAATGTCCAAGTCCATCTTAAAAAGATTTTGACACATTAAATGGGTCTGTCAGAATGCACTGACAAGTGAAAATCTCACATAATTGAATATCTCCATTTGGACTTGAGCTGTTTGCTCTTATCAGGACTGATTTATCAGTTCACATCAGAGGAGTCTCCAGGACTCCTGGAATAATGTGTTTTCTTATATTATCTGCATGAGCACATATGGTATCTCACAAAACACAAGATGAGAAAAGTATTTTGCTACTGTACATCACCAATAATCCATCTGTTTTCAGCATGAGACTGCTAATCAAAGCCCCCAGCTTTTCTAAGAAGACTTCATTTAAAATGTTGTTTAATGTAAACCATAACAAAGCAACTGGCAGACCAGGAAAATGCTTAATACACTGGTCAACACCATCATCTGCCACTCAGTGATGAAGTGTATGACAGAGCACGATAATTTCTGGTAAAAGGGATAAAATAAGAACTGCTTGTAGGATTACTCACAAGGTCTAGGAAGAGAGTTTTGTTCTGGGAGAACATGGAAAGAAAATGTTCATGCTGGCAGAACCTCCATTATTCTTTGCTTTCTTCCTTAGGTTTCCCTAGAGCCAATGTGAATCTTTGTGATCTTTCAGACTTTTTCTGTCTTCCCACTTTTGACTATTTAGGGTCATTTTTTTGCTGATGACTACGACAACTTCGGACAACTTAGCATCACTGGCCTGAGAACCCTTCAGATAGGCACAGGCTGAAACTTCAAACCCATGATAAAAACTTATAGGACTATAGGTTGACTTGCCAGCACAGTACAGATATACATGCACGGATTTTCACTTCATTTGTTAACACGGTGAAAAAAGCATGCCTTGTTTTTATGCAGTCCTGTAATTCATCTTCAGTAGAACTACAGCTTCATTTTTGCACATGAATGAGTGCCAGGCCCTGGCATTTTAACATAATCATTTCTATCTAGCTGTGATTCTAGCAAGACTGGTAAATGTGTACACATTTTACACATAAGCAAAGAAACACTGTCAAGAGCTTATGAACACAGTGATGAATTTGTAATCTAAAGCCAAGCCATGGTGTACTAGCGTAACAAGAGTTCATAATTCTTTATGCAGGCTAAGGAATGTCAATAGGCTGCTTCATAAAATAATGAATGTTTGTAGTAATAATTTCATGGGCTTACTACAATTTAATAGCCTTTATTTCAAATATAAGTTCATGAAGGATATCACTGGTAAACAGGTTCTTATGAAATACATTCAGTCAGAATTACCATTAAGCTCTTATTGGTGTATTTGGTGCAGTTTTTACATGCTGTCACTGTTTATGTGATGATTCTGTTTCATAAAATTTTATGTGTCAATTAAAAGCTGGACATTTGCAATGGCTTTACTGAATATTCTTATTGATCAGCTAGGAGCTGGCATGACTCTGTGTTGCATCAGTTTTATGCTTGTCCAATACAAATTACCTCTGAGTGGCTTTTGATTTACTCAGCACAAATCCATAGACACTTTGCATCCTTTCCCTCCATCTGCCTGAATCTGTGGTGTCAGAGGGTGTCACATTCACTACCCAAGGGATTAATTTTCTCATTATTCAACAGGGACAAAGCAAGCAGCAGACCTGCCAATGTGCTCAGCCTTGACCTGCCTCTAGGGCAGAGCGGGTAACGCATTCCCTCTGCTCTTGCCTCTTTAATAAGGGAACTAAGAGCAAAAATCGGTGCTATTAGCACTCCTCTGCTGCGAAATGGACCTCAGATCTTTCACTTGTGATTTGAACTAGTGACCTGAAGATAAAGACTTTGTACGTTTTTCATCAAACCTTTGCAATATCTGGGCTCCACATTTAAAATACATACTTGTTTTATATTCAGCATATCCAGGACACAGATAGTTATCTGAAATATTCCTGTATTTTTTTAATGACTATCAAAGCTGGAGAGGGCAGTTCTCACTGCCCATTGCCAGTCCCTCCCCACATACCACTCTCTCTGTTGTGAATCAACAACTGTTTGTGCAATGAATCAGATTTAAAAATGGAGCACCATGAAAAAGTTATACAAGAGAACAAAGTGAGAGCTACGTAAGCCAGTGCTGATGCCAAAAGAAAAATATGTGTTACAAAGTTCTTTGTTCATCCTTGACTAGTTCTGATAAAGTTGGCCCTAATTATTTGTAAATTACAGTGGATAGTACAGAAATTATTTTTACATTCCAAAGCTTGCAGAACAAATCTATATAATGATTCTACAACTGCTGTAAACTTATCCTCTGTATGCAAACAGCAAAAAAACCCAAACAATAAACTATTAAATTGGTAGTGAGGAGGCAGCAACATATGACAATGACAGCAAGAGACTGGCCAGAGTTATGACTCAACTCTGTGCAAGTAATTTCCAAGTGCTTAATTTTCTCCTTTAAAATATAAGTGAAGAAAAAAACACCACCTTTCACTGTTAAGAAGCTCTGAGCTCTGGAGGATGTGAAAGGAATTATATAAGTGCAAATAACTGTGCTTACTCATTTATATTAAGAAAACATCAGTTCTTCATTAAATGTTTTTCTTTGTTCAGAAGTCCATATCCTGATGTAACAAACCTTACTCAGCCCACTCAAATAACCAGAATCTGTGATTCATTCACTGTGTGCAGCAACACTAAAGCTTTGCACAGCTTTGTCTGTGCCCCATAGTGAGATGGGCTATGATGTCAAAGTCTGGCAGCCGAGGGCATGATGTGAACTTGGATGGGAGATCTTTAAGAATCCACGGTATACAGTTTAACATTTACTATATCCTTCAACAAGTGTCATATTTTCTTGAGCCCATACTGAATTAAGACCTCACTTTGCAGCGTGCCTTTGGAGGTGTTCTTTACTCAATAACAAAGCAGTGCCAGAAACCCAGCTGGATGGGCGGCATTCATTTTCTGTGGTGCTGTCATAACAGGGATACTTGTAGGGCTCAGAACCCTTATTAGCTGCCAAGAAACATCATATACTTGTTCTCTCTTAAAGAAACACCAAATATTACAAGGTCTTACCTTAACTGCTTTATCTTATCTTAATCTCCATGTGAAAAACAGAGTTTCTACACCTCCTGGCTAATTCTTACACAGTGTGCTTGGCCAGCCAGTTGCTCAGTGGTTCAGAGGTTGACATCCATTCTTTTCTGATCTATTCCATTTTTGTTACTGTTTCTCATCTCAATTCTATCAGCAACCTTGGATTTGTTCCTCCTAAATCCACTTTGATGTAAGACCAGCCACTAACTGACTCACCAGTTAGCAACCACCGTCAGATGAGGTCCTGTTTTCAGGGCAGCTGTTTCCAGCTCTCTGTAGTAGGATTATATGTAGTGCTTGTCCAGAACCATTTATGAACTGTGCATTCCAAATATTTGCATATGCATGTTTTATTTTTTTAGTTACATTTTGTTTTGGCTACTGTATGTCTTAATAATCAGCATCCTCTAATGTGATGTATAGCAATATCGCCAACAGTAAAAATGAGCTGTGCTCACTAGAATGGTCTCAAAAGTTTGAAATATTGAGCTGAGAACTCCTCCAAAGCAGTTACAAAGTGCCACAGACAGAACAGCAGGGAGGGGAAAACAGTCTCAGCTTGCTTGAAGTATGTTTGACCCTGCCTTGTGACCTGACCCATCAGATGTTGATGTCAACCCTTGTGCATCAGGATAGCCTCAGAGATGCTAACATGAGCTGCTCATAGCTGAGTGGAGTGAATCTACCCTCACTGGAGACATCCTGCTATTTTACAATGTGTCCACTGGGCTGGACACAGAAAAACAACCTACAAGGAGGGTGGTAGCTCTGGGCAACCTGAGAATTCAGCAGTGGAGGGGGAGGCTCTAAGGGGACAGACACACCGCACAGGGGAGTCATGAATAGAAGGTTGTAAAGCAGCCTGTATTTCGCTTACAACTCTCTACTGCAAGAGGTATTTCAGGAAAAAAGTTCTATAAATGCAAGGTATTGTCAGGTTTCATCCAGTGTTACTTAATTTCTCATTTTTCTGATGTTTATGTTGTAAAAGGTAGTAGATGTGCTCAGTATGCTAAGAGTAGTTAATTCCTACTTTTCCTTTCCAGAGACTTGCTGTTGGTATCCAAAAGCACATCCTGTTCCATGAGTTCTATCAAGTGTATGCAGTACTAAAGGCTTCCATATAGAAAGCTTGTTTATCCGAGCAAATGCTTAGCTGCTTAACACTTGCTGTGCAAGTTGTTGAGCTTGCTTGTTCTTTCACACCAAGCTCAAGAGAGACCTAAAATCCAGCCTTAACAAACATCAAACACCTGCAAAATGGTCAGAGTCTCTTAAACCAGTGGTATTAATGCAGTTTTCTGGGGATCTATTTGTGAGGCTTCTGCAGAGACATCAGAAAGATGGCACTCCTTGCTTTTCCTTCCTTAGGATTGCAAAGTATGTATATGCTTAGAGCTGACGGCTTCCTTGAGATGCTTTAATAAAAATTAACAAAACCATGACAGGGTTTTCTACATGTTGTGTAGAAAACCCATACTCCCATCCATGTGTAAGATATGTCTCACACCTGAGGGTGAAGACGGGGTTTATACTTGAGCTTTGAACTCAAGTATGGGAATTATGTTTGGGTGTGTCAGTGATGATGTATGTCATCACAAAGGATTTTGAACATGAATTTCATCAGTGGTGAATGCAAACAAATCTTTCAAAATGGTAAATGGAGACCAACACACAAAGAAATATTTCCATGCACCTTAGATGAATAGAAACCCAAGTCTGGAGTTATAAATAAAGTTCTGTATCAGTTGAAATCCAAAGTAGATTTTGAACTGAATCCAAATCTAAAAGTTTCATCTTGCCCTTCCCCACATCTCCTTTTGTGTCTGAAATTCTGTGAAGTCAAAAAGTAGGTCTCAGCATTGTTGAACCCAAGACTATTTCCTGTACAGGCTCCAGAGTTGGACTCCTTACCCCAGAACATCAGATGTATAAATGCTGTCTCTGTGTGCCAGAAATACCACCAGGGATGGGAATAAATGACATTGCTTCTATCAGTCAGAGGGCTCATTTAAACTGACCATGACATTACAGAATTTTCCCAAATTTGGTCTTCAGAAGCTGTAAAGTGAAATAATCATATTGCACGAATCAGGTAATGATTTAAAAGCAGAGCTTTGGCCTAGACAATAAGTTTTTTGTTAAGAAGTTAATAAGTTTCAGTTCAGCAGAGCAAAACAGGTATGAGTGAAAACACATAAATTAGACCCTTAAACGGCCCTGTGACAGGGCAGGACCTGCAAGTCTTCACAGGCCAAGTGACCAAACAAGCAAGAAGTCTGAGGATCTCCTATCTATGCCTGAAACTGCTGAAGATGATGCCAGTTGTTGAGAGTTGTGAAGCTATCAAGTTGATCCCCTCTGCCAAACATTTTGGGCACATTTTGACTTTAAAAAATCATCCTTACATGAGTAGCCTGAGGCCATCTGATGTAGTTTAAAAATGGTTTGTAAGCATTTGCACATGCCACTTTGCTGACTTCTCCTTCATTCTTACTGCTTGCAGGAATTTGTCAAATCAATATGATCCAAACGTATCAGGCCATACACTTGTGGTGTTTATATTTTTATTAGGAATACACATGTGCACTCTTTTGTCCTCTCCTTCATTCATTTTTTCCACAGCAGGAAATCTCAGCATATTTGGCACGCAGGCACATCAGCACAGTACCACCTCCAGTGAGCACCAAGAGGCTTTCCAACTTGAAGCTGATGAATCCACAGGACTGGAAAAAGAAACGTGAGAGGGGAAGCTTGGTTCAGTTTGATCACACTGCTCACTCGGGAGATCATTCCCAGGCTGCTGTTTCCCAAAGGCCCATCTCCCTGCTGCTGGAGCTCCTGTGCCAAGCTGGCTCTGCAGCTCCCACAGCACCAGTTCCCTGTCAGGGCGTCACAGGGCTGTGACAGCAGGCTGGGGCAGTCACGGGGGACAGGGATAATTACTCTTTAGCTGTAAGGGAAATGCCCACAGAGAGGACATTTTACAGCAGCTCTTTGCCTTGCGGATGTCCCGTATCAGTCACTGCACTGGAGGCCTAATTTATTGCAGCCCTCAGGATAAGTACTTCTACTTTATTATTAAAGTATTTCTGCTTGTTCTAGCAGTTTTTGCTCTCCTCAGGTCCCAAGAGAAAATATAGAAGACAGTCACCGGCTTTATCTTTTAGTTCCTTCGTGTGTCACCATGCTCAGTGTTTCTCTGCTGAAAGAGTCCTTGGGCACTTCTGGACATTCCAGTCAGTCACTTCCCCATGCTTTGCTGGGTGTTCCTGTTTGCACTCAGGTATTGCTGCCTCATTATTTGCATTGTTTCCTGAAGTGAGTGGGAAAGGCACATTACTCTGCAAGCTAAAAGTGGTGCAGTGTGTTCTCAAAAACATCACTTTGACATAAACCTGTACAGGTAGAGATTTTGGTCTTTTGGTTTGATCTGCACAGACCTTTCCCTGTTTTGCTGCTGCTGTTACAAAGTGTGCAGCTCTCTGAAATGGCTGTCTGCCTGCTAAAGGCTTGCTTTCAGGAGACAGGAGCTAGCATTTATCACTCATTCGAGTACAAGGCTTTAAAGTAAAAGGTGCTTTTTGACTCATTTTGACATGTTGCTTTTGACTTGTTCTTCCAGATGAAGAAAAGGTTAAAATTAGAAGACTGCAAGACCAACATGCCACTCCACTTTCACAAATGCTGTACTTAAACCAGATATTTTTCTGCTAACCACCTCACATGAAGACCTACTAGAAAATAAATTACTGGCTTTTTTTGATGAAAATGTCTGTCTTTTTTTTTTTTCTTCTTTGCTTGTGTTTTTCTCTTTTTAGGGAAAGGAAGATAGAAAAAGGGAAATAAAATTGAGTCAGAAAATGACGAACAACTTCTAAATGAGTTGCATGGGAAAGTTAGAAAGTTCCAAAAATAAGGGCACTGAATTAGGATCATATGTGTTAAGAAGAAAATGTAATAGAATTACACCAAGATGTAGATTAGAAGTTCACATTTCTGGGGTATAACACAAAGGAGATGATAAGTGAAACAAAGATTTGAGGAGGCAGCAATGAATGTTAAAGTTAATATGGCTTGAAGAGAGAGAAAATTAACAGCTAGGATGAAGTTTTTTTGATGGGGTGAAGAAAGAAAGAAAGAAAGAAAGAAAGAAAGAAAGAAAGAAAGAAAGAAAGAAAGAAAGAAAGAAAGAAAGAAAGAAAGAAAGAAAGAAAGAAAGAAAGAAAGAAAGAAAGAAAGAAAGAAAGAAAGAAAGAAAGAAAGAAAGAAAGAAAGAAAGAAAGAAAGAAAGAAAGAAAGAAAGAAAGAAAGAAAGAAAGAAAGAAAGAAAGAAAGAAAGAAAGAAAGAAAGAAAGAAAGAAAGAAAGAAGTGGTTTCTGATTGTGGTATGCCTTCCACAGGAATGAGACAATTGAAGATCTGAAAAAGCTGCTACACTGATGACAAGGCAGGAGGATTAAAAAGAAAATTGCTGTATTCTACTTGCCTGTCTTTGCCACTGAGTGCATAAGCTCTGGCTGATTCTTTGATGGCACAGCTTCAACATGGCTGTGAAAGAGGCAAGAGGAGACCAAGCCTGGGCTCTGAAAACACATGAACTGCTCAGGGGGCACATGCCAAACAAGGAACCAGATCTTTTTGAAGTGAGAAAAAGCAACTTTGGTCAGGGCAGGGAATGACTTTCATTTATTTTATTGCTGGCTGAGAGTTCCAGTTAATTTTTGGTCAATGTAAAATCTTTAGACAATATTTTTTTAATTCTAGATGGTTAAATGAGGGCTTTTAGTCCATTTTCAGCACAGAAATGAAGGAGCCCTGGTTTTCAAAAGCCATTACTTCAGTGGGGCTTATTGGTGCTCTGTCAGTTCCCAGCTAGCTGCCAAAGTATGGATTTAGGAGCCCAGCCATGGTCAGCCAAGACAAAAAGCTTGGCCACAAAATGTACTGCTGGGCTCTGTGTGAGAGCCTTAACAGCTCAGAGCAGAGCTTTGGAGAAAAAGACCACACATACAACAACTTTTATTTCTTGTTAAACTGTCTGGGCTGATTTAGATTATTATTTTATATGTGTTACACTACTTTATCAGTATGTGGATGTTGTCCCTTCGAACAGGAGGATTTTCTCTCACTCCCGTTAAGTAATCTTAAAACTTTGGCTTGTTAAAACCCCAGGGTGCATCTACTGCAAGAGAAATTAGTCACTACCATGGCCTGGTCCGACCCCATCAGCTGGACTCAGGCAGGGGGACCAGTGCAGGATCCTGAGCAATGCTGGGTGGAGATGGCAAGCCTTGGACCATTGTTCTCCAGCACAAGGCTCCATCCCCAGCCCAGCCTGCTCCTCACACAGCTCTCTTTTCCCTCTCCTCATGTGAAGCCTGTTGAGCTGTGTCAGCAGCACACAGAGAGATGTGCCTGCAGAATGGGCAGTGCCTTCTCCCCTGAGAGAGGGTCACCATGACCCCCTCACTGCCCTCACTCTGTGTGTGCCCAGCACAGACAGACCAGAGGTGGGGACAGGAACGGACGGGAGAGGGGAGAGGGGTGCAGCAAAGCAATCAGTATTGTTTGAATTTTGTGCTCCTGGGAACACAATACATGACAAATCCTAGGATTGCATATGTTTCTTTTTTTCCAAATCCATTCCCTTAAATATTCTTATGTTTCTCTCTACACAGGCAACGAACAAACAGCTCAGGAAAGAAATTAAATGGTTTTTTTTTTTCCTGAATTTTATTTGCACTGCTCTGTGTAGAGTGAAATTTCCTGTAGGCTTCCCCTCTAATCAAAAGGCAAAAATCTTCTAAATATGGAACGATTAACAAATTTAGTGAAAATATTAAAAACCACACCCAACCAAAAAAGATAGAGGAAGTACCACTTAGTTTATCTGAGACAACTGTAATTAATTTATTCTACCTCATTAAATTTTGGGTTGTTAAAAACCTAGGATGCAGCTATTTGTGAGAAAGATTAGATAATCACTTCTTGTTGTCTCATGAGTTTTCACACCATTAGAAGATGCCCTCAGTTAAAAAAAAAAAAACAAAAAAACCCAACTTTTTTTTTAAGGAATTTCTAAGGTTTATCTGAAAACAGCTTTCAGCTCAACATTTTTTAATATTGATCTATCTGAAAATCACTGAGGAACACTCAGCTACCTAAAGTCAACAATAGGTAAACTGAGGGATCAAAAAAATTGTTGGTCCTTGCTAGACAAGGACCACTGAGCACACAGTTATTCTTTTGTCAAATTAGGAGAAGATATGTGATTTGCAGGCTCCTAGCAACACTGTAAAGGAGCTCAGGGGAGTTATGAAGCTGCAGGAGCACCTTGTTGAGCATGATGCATTTGATCAATGAAGAGCTGGCAGCATTCACACTGCAGATTACACTGGCGTTGCTGCATCTGGGCACATCTTCTGCCATCCTTTAAAGGTCCAGGTTAACATGTTCCTTTCACATATCAGCATTTGAACATCTCTTTATGAAAGGGGCTGGAGAAAATGAAGACCACCAGAAGAGAACAAAGCAGTCTGAAGTGCAGATATAACTGTCCTGTAAATAGCTGATAGAGGTTTTTGATAGAGACATTATCCAAACAAGTGCGTTAAAAGCCACACTGAATATCCTTCAGTGTAACTAGCTGCAAGATGAATTTGAGCACCAGTTGAATAGACAGTTAGTCAGGACATGATATCCACGTTCGAATCCCTGGATTAGCCCCACAGTTTACATAACACAATCCCTGAGGTCCACTTTGTAACAGTTTCTCATCATCCAAGGATTTCCTTTGGATTAATGGAAAGATTAATGTCTGGAAATCCTTTGAATTTCCTTTCAGCAGCATAAGCAAGCAGTGAAGTTATTTGCCCAATTAAACATCTCTGTTTGACTTCCCACCCTTATTTTAAAAGAGGTGATTTGGCAACATAGATAAATGAATACTAATGACAGTTGTCCACCCTTCTTTGGCTTATCGGTGCTTCATCCTCAGCTGTTGCTAAGATGATTTGCGATTTTATTTGTATTTAAATGTATGTAAATAGAGGTGTAAATTGGAGTTGCAGTTTCTGACTAGGCCTATAAAAACCTCATTCCAGAGATGTTTCTTTTTAAATACACTAATGTGAACAACTTTCTTTTCACAAAGTCCTCCCTAGACAGTGAACTGCTGCTCTCCCTCACAGATTTCTATCAGAGGATCTTTCAAACAGCTGACCACTTTCAAATCCTGCTATTGTCCCTACCTGCTACAAATAGCTTAGCCAACTTTGAACCAAAACCAGTCTTTTCACTGGATTATGCATTGCAGAAGGCTTTGGATTATTTTGTATGACTGGACCCCTTATTTATAACAAGAAGATTATGGTTTTAAACAATAAAGAATTTTTGGACTCATGAGGATTCAGATCTTTTAATTAATTTGCTAAACACTTCAGGATAGAAGGCTCTTGGTAATCTTCTAGTGCAATTGATACCATAGCAATTCCTGCATTTATGAACACTTTAAAATATAGTATGTGCAGCCCCTCTGATACCCTAGGTGGCAAAACAAGTCCCACTTGCTTATGCTGTGTGCATACTGACTGCAGCACTCAAGCTTGGTAACTACTACTTTTTAAAAAAACAACACTTGAGAACTGATAAATTCTAGCATTAGTTATTCTGTTGTTATAACACTTGGCTGTCTCACAATCTTTCCATTTATTCATGGTTATTTACCCATGGGATTTGTAAATCAGATGAAATTCACAGTGGTAGAAGAAGGTCCCCAGCGGAAAGTCCATTGCACAGGAAGTTCCACAAGCACCAGACTGATGAGGCTTCATTTTCTGTGAAGTGTTGTCTCATGGTTGACTGTCTCTTGTTTTTTTCATTCTGAGACCAAAGTGAAATTTCTGCCATGGACAGACATTTATCACACCCTTTAATGTGTCCATTTTCATGTCCATATTAAGATTGGATCTTAAATGGTAACATTTACGATTAAAAAGTGCAAAAAGGGTCTTGTTCACCTCTGTGACCCCTTATTTTCATTACATTTGTCAGAATTGAACTACCTTTTAAGCTTGTATCTCTCTATTCAAGATAACTGAAATTGGCCAGCCTAGTTCCAGTGGCAGGAAAGGAAATTTTTTTCAGGCGGAATAAGTGCAGATGCTCACCAAGAACGCAAACTACTTTATTTACACCACCACTGAAATAAGCTCATGACCCACTGCCCTGTAAGAGTTTTGGTCCAGCCTTTGCTTTAATGAATGTAGCCCCATAGGGCAGTAACCTGGAGAAATGTCCTGCTGCTGCACCGTGCTAACTGCACTGCCTCACAATCTCTTCTCTTACTATTATAGCCGGCAACCTTGGAATGATTTGAACTGTAAATAACTTCTGGGGCTTATCAGACAAGGAACAGTGTGGAGAATGATAAAATTGTTACTGTACATAATAGTCTGAGAGCTCCAGGTCAGCCTCACCTCCAGTGAGGCAACTACCTACCTTCTCATGAAAAACAACAGCAGCTCCCTTCCCTGAGACAAGGATTCATGCTTTGAGAACAGATGGTGCTACTTTTTACGCCAAGCATTCTGCACTTCCCTGTTTATTAAATTGGCCAGAGAACACTGTAAGACCAGCTCTCAAACAACACACATGAGCCATGTCTGCACTGTGCACACTGAACCCCCAGTCACTCTGAGGACCTTTTACACTGTTAAGACATGGAACGTGCACGAGTGCAAATGAGGCCCTCTAGGAGTCTTACTCCAGATGATTTGTTTTTAACTCTGTTTCTATTTTATTCATAGATTTTTTTTTCCATTTAAATAATTTCTGGAAGATCATGGCAACTGCTTTATAATGCCCTCAGTGCAGATGGTGTCAGTGTCTAAAGCTGGTGGAGAAGAAGCACTACTGCTTTGACTTCACATCTTTCTGGCTCTCCTTTGAATCCCTCCTGTGACGTAGGTACAGAGCTCTTCATGACTGCTCTACTTCTTCCTAAACTAAGTGCCCAAACTCCTATGTCTTCAACAGTGGCATGCCCATAATTTCTAGCACAGCAGAAAGAAAACCTCCTAGCTTTCCCCTGCTCATCTTCCCAGCAGTGACCCAGTGTGCTGAAGTCCGGGACACCCATACAGTTTACCGGTATTTGCTGTTCTAGAGGTAGTAAATGAGATATTTACATAATTGGCATTTCTCAGGATTCAGCTTGGATACCATATTCATCTTCTCAATTTCAGTTGCCTTTACAGCACTGTAATATACCACAGTTTTATGATCCAAACCAAAAAAAAAAAAAAAACAGAGACCAAACGTTTAATTTCTGTGAAGCAGCAGTTTCTGGAAAGAACAATTCCTGTTGTTGATTTTGACTATTTGGTCTTTTTGTGTTTTTACATGCTGCTCTGAAAAGAAGGCATGACCCTGAAATAGAAGTTTATAGCCCTTCACAACAGCCTCAAGTACTTGACAAATGCAGTTATGCATAACCCGTAATCATCATCTACAGAGCGGTCTACTCTATCCCTCAACTGTGAAAAATTACACAGCATTTCTTTAGGAATGCCTGGCAGTGGTAAGGTTCCTGGGAGAGGCTCTGGACTTTCAGCCTGTGCATGTTGACTGCTGAAAGATGAAAGTTGTTTAACAGGGCCTATGCCCTCTGATCCCTTCTGTATTCACTGCTTTGGCTTCCCTTCCTTTTCCTTTTCTTATTTAAAATTTTAAAAAAAAGTCTACCTTGTGATGCATTAAATACCATGTTTGTGTTTTCAGCTTGAGGACTTAAAATGGATCTCATTACAAATAGACACATTTCTGGACAACCTATCTCTTCAAGTAAAGGTTTTATAAGTCTACGAAGATCAAAGTGGTTAAGAACATGCTAAGTAGGGGAAGTTGTTTAGTGGTCAAAGTCAAGGTTTACAGGCCAGTGGATCCTGCATAACCAAATCAGGTCTCTTACAGTTGGTTCCAAAGTCACACCAGCGGGCAAGTGGGAGGATCTGCAGGATGATTATTGAAACCCAAGAGCCTCTGGAAACAGCAAGCAGCAGTGAGAGGGGAGGGAGAAGGGAAGCAGCTGAGCCAGCAGGGAAGCAGCAGAGGAATTCTGACCTAAGATTGCTGACTTTGTTCCATGAGGCTGGAAGCCATTCTTATTTCAGGTTCATTATTCTTCACTGGCCAGAGGACTTCAGGAAATCAGCTTTTTTCTTCTTTAGTCAGTTCCTGGCTAATGCACAAGCAGAGCTTTGCTTGCTAAAAAGAAAAATTATTTACTGGGACTTTGCCATAAGGGTGGGTTTGCATGGGCAATCAAATCTACCAAGCAGGAAAATCAGTCACTGGCCAGCGGCAATGGAGGTGTTTGTTGCAAGGGTCCTTGCAGTGTCATCTTCCTCTGGGTCAGGACAGACCCCTGAACCCACAGGTCTGCTCAGTTCTTATAATCCAGCAGGCCATGGTCCTGCATGCCAGCGCAGCAGATGCATAAGTCATTGCTAATCATACACCCTACGTATAAAACATTTCTTAAATATCATAGCTACAGACATAAGATATTTCAAAATGGCCATTTCTGGAGGAACGGTTTCTATTGTCTATTTACAAATGTTTTATCTATGTATGATCCAATCACTTCAGCAACAGGGATGTATTGGTACACTCCAGCCAGGATGTCAATAAACACACTTAGGCATAGAAATTAGACTAGACATGAGCAGGAGTTTCATCAGGGAAAATTTCTAGATCAGTCCACAATTCCCACCAGGTGGGCTCTGTTAACAGTCAACTACTGCATTATGAAGGTCCAGTTAATCACTTAGTTTCAGGCTGCTCCATTGTGTCAAGCTTGTCCATTATCTCATCCATGAGGAGACAGTTGGGATATTCCTGAACCCCTCAAGAAATTCATGATTTGGTGTGCACACAGGCACCCTGTTACCCAGCTGCACCATAATTATAACTAAAGAACAAGCTTGCTTACCCTATTTATAACTCACAAATTAAGTCTCATAGCTCTTGTCACACCTAGTTGTCCTGGATGGGAGGGAAAAATGTGGAATAGTTTACCTGCTTTTGATGATAAACAATTGTCTGTATCAGAATGTCTCACTTGCAAAGAATTTTATCAGCCAAAGTGGATCACTCAGATACTTTCCTACCCTGCTTCAGGGGGAAGACAGCAGTTCTAGCATACATGTTATTTCCTCTGCTCTGAGAAAAGAAAGAATTGAGAGCATGATCTGGACTTTGATTAGGCTGCTTTAATTAAAACATACTGAATCTTTCAACTCTCAGCCAGGCTGAAAGAAAACTCAGATTCAGTCTTCATTCTTCTACTGGAGATATAATTTATTAGTATGAAGTTAGCTCCTTCATATTTGAGAATTACAATATCCTATAAAGTCTCTTGATACTCATATTTCATAATGAATACATTCCTAAAAAGTAATCCAGAAAATGGTCTGAGGAGATGAGAGGGAGAGGGAGAGGGAGAGGGAGAGGGAGAGCAAGGAAAGGAAGGGAAGGGAAAAGGAAGGAAACGTTAAGGAAGGGAAGAGGAACTAGGGATGAGGGGAGAAGGGATGGCAGATGAGGGGAAGGGAGGGGAGAAGGCATTTTGTATATATTTCAACATAGTATCATTTATTCTAGCAAAACTGCCCTGTTTTATACTAAATGATAATCTAAATTGAGGTGACTAAATTGGTATATAACCCCAACTCATTAAAAACAAAATAAAAAAACCTGAGAACCTACTGATCCTGGCATTTTCGCTTTTGATATGCATTTATGTAAAACAATCATTAAAGACTTTTATGGGAGTGCATTTACTTCTTTCTCTCCAAATAATGACATTCCCATGGTAATCTTTCTTATCTTCAAAGCTTTTATCCTAGCTTTAGAGGATTTTTACTTACAACAGCAATGTTCACTGAAAGGTATCAGCAGTGATATAATTTATGAGTAGATATTCCAGTAAATGTTCTTTGGGACAGTCATCTTCTAACAGGAGAGGAAAGATGTAGTGAGAGGGAAAATAATATGACGCTCTCTCCTTAGAACCATGTTCTTCAAATCCTTGAACATTCTCAGTATTAACTGATCAACAAATGAATGTACAATATTCAGCTCCTCAGAGGAAACGATCTGCAGCTCACAGAATCAGATAGCTTGTTTTAATGTTGAAGTAGCTCATGTAAATCAGATATTGCCAAAAAACACTCCCAATTAAAAATTATATCATTGATTTATATCAAAACAACCAAGTCTTAACCATAGGTATTCAGACAGCTGTGTCTTTTTACATGAATGTAAATATTCATTAGAATGTCCAATAACTTCCCTGGAAGATTAGTGATATTTTACTCTGGGATTAGCTAAAAAAAAAAAATTGTTGAAAGCAAAAAAAAAAAACAAAAAAAGCAAGAATAATTGTCACAGGAATTGGATAAAAATATTCCTGATAAATTGGGGAATAACTCTGTCCCTTCCTCCTCCAGCAATCATGTCCTTAACAGTACATTAGTCTGAGTACAATGTCGTGTGTGATCTCACAGAGCTTGATATTAGCTTCTTTTTTCTTCTAATTGCCAGCACCATATGATGGGATGCATTCACTTAAAATACAAACCTATTGGAACTGATTATTATCTTAACCTAACTATCAACAACGTAGGTGACAACATAGTGACTTCACACAAGAAGTCACTTGAATTGTCCATATTTTACTTTCTAAGTGTCTGCATTTGTCCAACTATAAAGAAATTATATTAATCATTTATTAAATCACCTCAAGTAACCAGATGAAGTTTGCTGGAATGAACAAATATGATGTCAGGAAAACACAGACAACTTTAAGGTGTATCTGAAAATATGCTTTTATTATTTTAGTGTTTGTATTCCATGAATAAAAGTATTTTCTTATTATATGTTTTATATTCACAATTGCTATAAGTCAAGGAGATCAGAGTCCTAGCTAGCTAGTTGTCTTAACTAAAATTCTTTCACTAAGATTTTGGTTTCTGCTTTTCTGTCCTCGTTACAACAAAGATCTTCAGATTTGAAGTAATAAAATGCCGTGCATTCCCATGGACAAAACCAGAGCTTAAAAAAAGCTCAGAAAAGATTTTGCACAGTTCACATGTCAGACAAACTTGTAGAGGCGTACGTTGCAACAGAAGACGAAGATCAGAAATTCCTAGCAGTCTGCACATGTGCATTCACTGAGGTTGTCTGTAATTTTCGAGTGATATTGGCACAATGTTGCACAGGCACAGAAGAAACTATGAGCAGTTTACAAAAATCTCCTTTACTAGGAGTCTGAGAAGACAAAAGCAAGCAAAGACAATGAGAAGCCTGCATGCAGATTCCAAAGCTATTTCAGTCATGGGAATGCAAACATGGGTCAGTAGTGTTTTTCAGTAAGATATAATGAAGTGACTCAGAGACCGAGTACAAATTAGCATGGAATTACAATGACATGGATACTGAAAATGTGAGAATTACATACAAATATTACTAGGTGAGAGAGAAATCTCAAGTTACATCATTATTTGCAAAAATAAGTCTGAGTATGTACACTATATGCAGAATCCCTCTCCCTGACATCTCATACAGGAAAACTTTAAGAGAAATTGGTTTTTTCTTATACTCTTATAGTTTTTCTTGTATGTTGGGCCACTTTGTCCTCCCTTCAATCCTATTTCCCACAGAAAGGTGGAAAAGGAGGTTCCATCTAGAAAATCCAGTCACAGTACACTGAATGGTGAACAGAAGTGACTTTCATCTAGCAGATAATTTACCCAAGAGGTTTACTTTCTTTAGGTACCAGTTCTGCGACAAACACCATTCAAATTATAATCAGAAGGGGTGGGGGGCACTGTCTTTTCTTTGACTATATAAAGCTGTAGGACTGCTTCAAAAACATGGTCTGTTAGAGGTCTCACATCCTAGATTTTTGATGCTTTGCTTGGCTACCAAATTTATGGCTCCTAGGAGAATTTCAAAGGATGGCCCATGCTTCCATGATGCAGGAAAAATTGCCAATATTATTGCTGCTGCACACTGTATAAGCTGCATTGTACATCTCTGGGGTCTCAGTGAATGGCAAGATTATAGAATGTTTTATATAGAGTGCTT
The DNA here is from genome assembly GCA_013399195.1 of Dicrurus megarhynchus. Lineage (NCBI taxonomy): Eukaryota > Metazoa > Chordata > Aves > Passeriformes > Dicruridae > Dicrurus > Dicrurus megarhynchus. The sequence goes on from VXAD01006095.1 coordinate 442,790, forward strand.
GAGTGTGCACTTATATTTCCTACACTTATTCTGAAGTCCTGGACATACCTGTGGTATTACTGATAGTGATGGCAATGTAAATTACAGTCTAGATAGAACTTAATATATCCGAGGCAGAGATGATGTTTAGTACTGATGTGGCTTCCCAGTTATATCAGCTTGGTTTCAGAGGTCTGATAAATATCAAGAGTAACTCTAACACTGAAAGTCTAGTGACTACAATGCCTTTTTTGCACAAGAATTGCAAAAGGAACATAAACTGTATTCTTGAAGTGCACTTCTTTCTCTAATACATATGAGTATTAAGCAGGACTAGACACTGAATTTCATTTTTCAAACTGGTCATTTTGTAATTTTGCCACACATTTCTTCATCATGAGAAACACAAATAAGACTCAGTTTTTACAGGGGTGAATACATCTGTAAAAACTGAGTCTGACTAGACTGTATGACTAGAACACTTTCTTATTTTCACTTAGCATCCCTGTGTAGAAGATTGCAGTTCTGTACCATCATTACCCTGAACAGCAAGAAGCATTTTAAAAAATGTTTTTATTTAAAGTGAATATCATTTAGACAATAAAGATTTTTACCTGCTATATGTGAGAAGTAATGACCCAAATGGAAATAATGAAAATAAGCATCTCGGGTGATGAACATAAAGTTTTAATGCACCTTGTCAAGACACTGATTTAGCTTGAACTCTGGAGGGACTACGGCATCTTTTTGTACATCAGTATTCTCTATTTTTTTTTATTGGCCTATCTTTTAGGTTCCTGAGTAAGCAGTGACCGTAAATAGTAACAGGATAAAACATATTAGAGCATATTTAAGTAATGATAATATATAAGATATAAGAGAAGACATCTTTCTGAGACAGTATTTAGTTAATTCTATCATGGCAACAGGAGATAATCTCCGCTTAACTTGCCATGTTTTCCAGACAAGCTTATCCAAAGAAATCAAGCTTCTGGTCATTAATGATCATAGAAGTGCTTAATGAATAAGTTACACTTATAAATTTCAATGTTCTGGTCAAACCCTATTTTAGAAAAATATGTTTCCATTAACTCCTCTCAAATTTTCCATTGGGGTTTTAATTTTCACTCCTTTAAAATATCTCAGCCATGGTACCCCTTCCAAACACCCTCACCTTCACTTGCTTAAGTTGACATCATAATTTTGAAGAAGTCTTGTGATCACCTGTGAAACACCACCATGTTTGATTGTAGTTTGGTAAGATTGTTGTTTTGCTTCCTGTAATTTATTTTGGTAGGTAGTTTTTCTTCTTCAACAGAAAGTATCGGTACTCTATCAAAATATCAAGACATAACACTGGCAGTCTCAATATTAATCTTATTTGTGGTAAAATGGTGAAAATGTTTCCTCTGGAAAGTACAGAAGAGATGTTAAAGCAGCCAGTGGAGTCACTTGATACTGAACCTCTACTGTTTGATATGGGTAAGAAATTTTCATAATAACTTGACAAGTGTTACATGGCTCAGGTTCAGAAGCTACAACTCAGTGTCATGACTGAAGTTTCAGTGCATGGCACTAAGCTGGAAAAGAAATCAGTAGGAGGTAAATAAAAAATTACTTTGATTATATGTCAGTGTGCATAGGTCTCCAAAATGTTAATCTCTCCCAAACTATATCCTTCAGTGGAACTAAAGGGTTTGTCATGTGGATTAAAAATGTAAGAGCATGTTTTGCAAATTACTTCCCTAGTGGGGTGCCAGAAAACAGAGAAAATACCATCCAGATTTCACATTTGAGATGGATGCCTCTGAAGGGAGAAGTCTTAGAGTGGAAAATGGGTTTGTAGCACCATTTTTTATAATTAGTCAAGGGTAAATCTCAGAAAAGAGTGCTTTTAGACGTGAACTCACATCTAATTATTATTATACTTACTTCTTGTGTATGTCATGAAATTGTTGCTCTCAATATCTTCCCTGTATGCTAATAGTGTTTGTGTTCTTATGGGACAGTAAAAAATAAGAAAAAACCTGACAGGAACATAACAACTTCAGATAAGCAGAAATAAGTAAGGAAATCCAGAACTTCCAAAAGGCAGAGCTACTGTATTGCTTGTGTGTGTGAGAAAACAGGAGTTGCTTCTGGCAATTAGTGGAGTTAGTACTCCACTACGGAGTTGCTCAAAGGTTCAGCACTGGGACACAGATGGCAAGAAATCCTGCACCTTCCCTTCTGCAGCTGTTGTGAGTCTGGGCTGGTTACAGCGTGGTGCCAAGCACTGGCATTACAGCACAGTGGACAATGCATGAACCCAGCAGTGACCACAGAGGGTTGTAACAGGGATAGTCACACAGGGTGCATCTCTTCCCTTTGCCCTGTAAACTACAGCCCACTTCTGGTGAAAGGATGCCCACACACCTTTCAATTTCCTTTTCATGCCTGTGCAGAGGACACTGAGGTTGTCTCCAGTCACATAAAGTCTGCTCAGGGGCAAATGTCACACACAAATGACTTGCACAAATTATGATGAATCTCAGCCCAAAATATATTCATAAGACTTCCCTTTCCCTAATTTACATGTCTATCATGTCAATGCCTGTACCTGAGCTAGTTACTTCTCATTTTCTAACTGTTCAAAGTTAGAAGCAGACACTTTTAAAGGTATGTTCATCTACTGTATTTTGATTGTCCCCTTTAGGATGAGATGCACTGCACCACAAAGATGCCTTTTCCTCTACACTGTCTTTGAAGGAAATCCAGAATGGAAATAATAAATTTACTTTTCATCAGATTAATCCCTCTATGCTTTTCAAGTCAAAGAACACCTTGTAAAAGACACTTCCTCTAGGTGTCCATAGGTTCATCCTGAGCCTCAGTCTTTATGTACAATCCATGTGACAGTTTAATGACCTTAGCTGAGTTTTCCCTATGCTGCTGTGAAATTTTTATTCTGGAGGGTTATGCTGGGAGAAGGGGGGCACTCCTTGTTAAATTACTAAACTTTTTAAGAAGTTATCAACTGTTACATGACTTCCACAAAGCCATGTAATATACCTTCAAGGGAGGCTGCCATAACTATCTGACAGACAAGGAGGCATAAACTGTGGCTGCATTGCCAAGCACCTTTACAAGCTTTCCTAGTGGCAGCTGGATGTGCTCTAGAGATGCAGTCCACGGGTGGGCAAGTGCAGTTTCCCTAGCTCTGTGCTGTGCTTCTCTCCAGGAAGAAGAATCTGTCTCAGCCATTCAGAGGCTGAAACCAGATCTGTTGTGTTGCTGGGGCTCCATCCATTAATTACCCTGAGGATTATGTTTAAGGTGTTCAGCTGACTTTGGAAATGGTCTGGAGCCAAAAGGAGGAGAGTGGCATGAACCTCTGTTTTGTAAATGTCTGAAGCTAGTCAGCAGAAGGTGCTACACTTTACAACACACGAATTTGTCATCTTCACCTACAGCTGCAAATTCTGTGAATTATAGTTACTCTACATGGAGGCAAACAATGTAGAAATCATTGTTCTATTTTTTTTTTAATTAGTCCCATGAATTTTTACTCATATAAAATATCGGAAAGTTACACATTTGCACCTACATGGGTATTTTAATATCATTAGTTGTCTACTCTGAATGAATCTGATTAACTTTCAGCTGAATTTTCCATAGAGAGCAACAAAGTTCTTTTTGTTAGCAGGAGAGCTGGTTTTGAATGTTCACATTCCTGTTTGGAGTGATCTATGGGTAGTCTGGAATCCTGTAACAGGGAGGATTTTGTAGAAAATAGCTGGCTGCCTGATAGCGTCAAAAAGTAGCTGCTGCAGCAGTAAATCTCTGCCATAGTTTAACATAAAGGTAAATCTAAATGTGGAAACAGAACCTTGCATTTTAGAAGCATATATGAGAAATGAAAGTGTCACAGGTGACAAAAAATGGCTATTTCACCTGGGAATGGATATATATAAAATCAAAACGTGCCATAAAATTGGATTCTATGATACATTTCAAAATGAGGGAAAAACCAGCAGATTAATGTTGTTTGTACATTTTCAGCAGTCCCGCAGTCACCTTGTACTTAACATTAGCCATGAAATGGCGGCAGAATCAAACTCAGTAAATATTTATTTAGCTCTAAGTTATTAAGACTAATCCCTTCAGTTTTCCCCTCTGTTGTTCTTTCACACAAATGTGAAAAAGTTGGCACATGCAAACTTTAATTCACTAGTGGTAAGCTAAGGGAATATAGAGCCATTTTAACTTACAGAGGTATTTGCATAAGCAGTTATAAAATCATTACAGTGTTGCTGTAATATAGGAGAAGAGGTTTAAGCTTTGTAGTGTGGTGGCTCTTAACTGACTGGTGGATCAGAGATCTTGTGTACAAAGGCCTGAACCCCATCATTGCATGAGGAGAATTTTGTACTGAGGATTTCTGTGCTGCAGCCAGGAGCTGCCAGATGCTTGGTGGGGTTTTACTGGATCAGCTTTGCATCAGTTCAGAAAAAAATAAGTGAAAGAACATGATCCAAATCCTTTTTGTCTTTTGCATCAGCTCAGCTTTTTTAATAGTTAACCCTCGTACACCCTGGAATTGTGCCACGCATCTTAACTCTTCTCTGCCCATTTTATGAGCCCTGCATGTTCCACTTCCATGCCAAAGCTCTGAAGCTGGCGTCTGGTGTGTTCCAAACACGTCTTCCAGATATCCACTTCTGAGCACCATGAGCTTTCTGCTCCTGTAGCTGTCCCATTCTGCTTCTTCAGCAGATCTCCAAGACTTCAGGAAATAAAGCATGCCTCCCCTTATATCTGCCTATGCAGGATGGCCTTAAGTCAGTTTTTCAATGAATTCCATGGGCCCTTGATGAGCTTCTTACCATGGCAGGTTTTTTCTGCAAAGCTGCCTGGTCATACCCTGTACATCTTTCAAAGGACAGTTTGAATTAAGCCAAGCCTATTTGCAGTCCTGACCTCATTCCTTGCTCTAACATACTTCAGTTCTGAGGACCTGGTTAGGCTGGTCATACATTCACACATGGTCTAGCCACCTTTAGTCCATTGTGTTACCTGTGAACATTGAAAAAACAAATTAATTGCATTGTCACACATTTATGAGGTGTTTTTTTCTTCCAAAATATAATTGGGTCTAAATTGATGTGCATACACTGGATTATTGACACCTACAATTATTACTAATAAAGCAGAGCAAATTATGATTCTATTTAGTTCAATAATTTCATTAAAAACATAGAAAAATCTTCTACATTGAAATAGAGATGGACTTATTCTGTGTATTTTTCATTGAAATGCTGCCTTTTGTTCTCAGATTATGTACCTCTAATTATTTTGTCTTTAAAAAATATAGACCACTTGCCAAAAAAAAAATGTTGTTTGAAAGAAGAAACCCAAAATGATTCATTAAAATATGTCAAAATAAGCAGTTGGTGATTTTAAAATGAAACATTTCAGATCTTTTTACACTGATTACATATTTTTCAGCTGTAATTATTTGCCAAATTACATTCACTGGTGTGAACAATTTCGGTCACTTTAAAACTGTACTTTCAGTGACTTTCACAGTAATTGAAAAAAAAATTACCTCTCCCTGCTGTTATAACAATAAAGGATGTAAAAATATTCTTTGCAAAATGGAGCAGGAACAATAGACACAGTCATAACAGCTGAATAAGAAACAATATTTCTGTTTCACGAAAGTAATCCAGTAGGCATTTTCCAACCTGTCTGCATTTAACAGTTGTGAGTGGTTTATACCTATATCTAAAAGCTTTCTAGCATCTCATGTAAAACAATTTTTCATCTCCCAGGCTGAGGTTCCTCTCTTGCCTGAGTTACAGTCTGCATTTGCATCTCCAATATGTATCCCTGCATCAGTACTTTAGTGACTTCTTTCTTCATCAGGGCCCATGATGTCTTCTCGGTCTACAGAAGATGTTTAACGTAATAAGTATGATTTGGTAAATAGGGGTTTACATGTTTCAGATAACTTTTAGTCTTGGAGATTCTGACTCTCACCAGAAATTCCAGCCTTTTTGAAAATGGTACATACTCCCTTGTGAGAAAATCTGATTTGAATTCACCCACATTTTCTGATTATAAAAAGTGATTTTGGTGTAATTTCCCAACTCACTGTAATCAAGTCAGATCAGCGCTTCTGTGCGGTTGAGGTTAACACATCCACTGAATTCCACGTGTGCCAGAGACATTGTTTTGGTCATACCAGGCACATAAAATAAAGCACATGCATAAGTCTTGGCAGGATCAGGTGACTCGTAAGACAAGTTCCATCTAACACACCCATTTAGAGAAATATATTTATACACAGATAGAAAGATGCAACATGTGAGAATGGTGACTGGGTTGCAACTATAATTCAATTTTGATTAGAACACAAGAAATGTTCCTCTGGTAACATATAACTAGAAAACCATAAATTACTGTCTGTCTTCTACCTCTGTGACCTTAACTTTTAAAAGACATACTTATGTATTACTGGTCAGGGACATATAAATATTTAATGGCATAGAGCTCTGCTCATAATACACCAAAATTAAGAACTCTAGCATTTCTTCCTCCTGGAAAGGAGCTGCACAGTACATAATTTATCCTATTTTCCACACATACAGGGGAGGGCACAATGTCTTCTGTTTATTGACTGAACAGAGCACCAAAATCACCTTTTTGGCCAGAATTCTAACACTCCAGTTCACATACAGGGTTCGCATCCTTACAAGTGAAGTTATTAGTGCCTCACTTAAGTTGTTTTCTTTCCTCATGGGTTCCTTATGGGTACAAGTTACTCCTGATTAGATACAAGAGGAAAATTTTTCACAAAAAGAATAATCAGCCACTGGAACCCTGCCAGGGACTCCCCAACACTGGACACCTTTAAGATTCAGCTGGGCCATCTTTTCCACACCATGTTTTTGCCAGAAAAGATTGGACCATATGATCCTTAATGTCCTTTCCAATCTGGAATTCTATGAATCTATGAATCTCATTTCTAAGATTATTAATAAGAATATTATCAATCATAATACAAGTCAGTCTGACTTTGGAGAAAATTTTTTATTCATTTGCCTTTCTGAGAATTTACAACCTTGATGGAGGTGCCTCATGGGAAACTGAAGTGATACAATCAACAAACAATGCAGCTAAAAATGGCTGTCAGGGCTTAGACTGAGTATTTTAGATCAGAGTCAGCCAAGAATCCTTGGAAATTTGATGACAATCAGCTATACATTTTGTGCTATCAAAATGTGGAACTCTTCTGTCCTGGCGAAAATGTGCTTGGTTTCTCGTTGAATATCTACATGTTTTTGGGGGCTGTTGGCATTTATGCTTGAACACCGCCTCTCCCCAACAAGATCTGTTAGAATCATTCTGTTACTGATATAACCACAACTATTTATGCAGTTTATTTAAACCCCATGCTAATAAAAGCATTGCACCATTACACATCTCATGACAAACCATCCATTTCTGATATGTTCAAAAGAGTCAGATTGGGGTGTCAGGGGTTCAGGATGACCAGGACTATCTGCTACTTCTCTGTTTTTCACATTTTACTTACTGTGAGTTTCATTCAATTGATTGCCAGCAGAGGAAGAACGTAACTGATTAAAAATAAAGAATCGCTAGAAATGACATTAAATAATAATTGCAGTTCGAAATGGGTAAGTTAAATAGCCAGTCCACTCAAGGCTAGTGGCAGTAGTCTATAGTGGAACATGCAAACTTCTCTGAAAATGCAGTTCATTAAATGGATGCTGCCCTTCCTGAACCACATGAAATCATTTACACAACAGAACTGTAAATATTATCAAGTCTTTGTGATCATATAATCATAAACAGGTAAAAAATAGACTATCAGAAAAAACCGCATGAAGTCCCATGCCCTGTAAAGCCATGAGGTAATGGCTTTTCTCAGATTTGTCACTCCAGATGTCTCTGCCCATGGCAGGGGGACTGGAACTAGATGATCTGTAAGATTTTTTACAACTCAAACCTTTCTATGATTCTAGGATTCCATGGTTCTGTGATTCCATGATTCGATGATAACAGGGCTGACAGCTCTCATTGCCCCAAAAGTGAATATGGCCACCATCGTGGTGTTTCACGATCAAGTAACTTCAGGAGAAAAATCTGAAAAACAGGATTTGTCAGGTTGGCATCGTTTTTCATGATCATCAAACTGTTCAGAGAGCTTAGCTGAAGTAAAAAGTGAAACAGCATAGCAGCTGGTGCAAAAAGATCCTTAAACATTTGATAGACGACGTATGTGAGAGAAAGCATTGCTCTGGCTGGGAGAGGGAGAATTGCAACAAAAACCCCAATTTATTGTTGCCATTCTGCCCATTATACCTAGGATCACAGCAGAAAACAAAGAAATAATGGCGTTGTTCCTTTCAAGTGCAAAGCGTGACTGACTGCATTTCATTCTGCTCCATCCCTTCCACAGATTAAAGCCCAAGAGTGATGACTATGCTTTCACACCAAAATATAGATACATAAATAAATCACTAAATAAAACTGATCATCTGCTGCAGGACAGATGTTAACAAAACACTTGTGGTGTAGAAGTGAAATTGATGTTAAAAACATTTGCAAACAACTCCACGACTGGCAAGCATCAAAAACAAAGAGATTCATATTTAATGTTGGTACTTTTCTCTAATTCAGATGTATTAAAAAAAGAGACACCATATGCTCAGGGGTGGGAACAGGGTGGATATACCAAAGTGACATTATATAGAAACTATATTAAAACCACTGTTGAAGAATTGATCCCATATGACATGCTGTAGAATGTGCTTGGATATAAAGGAACTGACAAAACACAGATAATTAAATATATAATTAGGCCTTAAAACTTGCTGCTGAAGGTTAGTATTGAGGATGCAACTAATTTTATGAGGCATTAGCAGGTGTGAGTTTGTGGGCAGGAGAAATATGTTTTACAGCCTCTGTTTCTCAAGGTATTTACATCTACATGTCCCTTAGAGCGAGTTCTCTTATAACTGAGTTCCTCTCATTCCTAAAATCACATATGAGTGTGTTTTACCAGACAAGCCTCTAGTCCTCCTTGATCGTGCCTATAAAGGACGACATTTGAAGAATGTCAGGTGTTTCGGTTACCGCACACCTCATACAGAATATTCCTTTAAACTGATATATTTCATGTAAGTTGAAAAGAGGACTTTTGTATTTTTGTTACAGGATGGGCTGATTTGGATTATTTAATCCTTCCTGAGTGGATTGCTATAAATTAAGGGAAAAAAACCTCAGGCCTTGTGAACACTTAAATAAGGTGTAGGTGTACCCTTTACTCCACCCTCCACCCCCGCCAGCTAAAATATTACAAATCCAAACCTCATCTTTGCAGAATCTGAAAACATTTGTGAATTTGGGACAGCTTCCAGAAACTTGCAGAATGTCTCATTCTGGAGGACTGCAACAAGGAAACAGTAAATATTTCTGAAATGAAACACTGATACTTCACATTTAAATTATGCTTTTGTTTAAAAACTGACCTAATTTGAAGGGGTCAGAAATGTGTATAAAAGCCAAAAAATTGAGCAATTTTTTTTTGGCACAACTGAAATTACAATTTTCCCTGGATGACCAAAGAAAAAATCCACTATTATGTGCTCTTAATCTACATAGATTTTGTCCTTGCTACATAACAATTTTGATCAAGAAGTGATTTCTAGGTAAAACAGTTACATAATTGCAATTTAGGTGTAGTTATTATAAATAAAGGCACTTTTTTTTTCCTTACAGGTATAAGGCTACTTGCTTCTTCATAAATGCAGCTTTCTCTTGTATATGGGAATAACTGAAGAGGTGCAAGATGTTTACGTAGATGAAGACTTGAGCCTCAGTGATGCCTTCATGTGCACCAGTGTTGCTTCTCTTGGTGTAAAGACACACCTTGGGATGGATCTCAGGTTAAAGCTGAGTTTTTGAGGTTTTCAGTGTGCTTCTAACAGCGCCTATTAAAAAGATGTGTAGAAATTAAGCACTCTTTGTGCACAGAGAATTGCTTTTAAAGTTTTATAATGTTACTTCAGGGTTTTTTTTCTCAAAGGATCAAAAAGTGTGTAGGTGCATTCCAGGCTACCTTTTTCAGGCTGAAAGTAGAAGAGGAAATTCAGAATTTAATTATATATGTAAAAGTGTAAAAGTAAAGTGTAAAAGCTGTCTAAAATTAATATGCACTCCTCTTTGCCACTCAAAGTTTTAAAATACTTGATCTTTGAGATAAAATGGGCTCAAAAATCATTCAGAGACTGAAAACTTCATTTAGTTTCAGGCCAACACCAATTTTTATCGATACTCAAAAAAGGCAGAATAGAAAATGCAATGTACACAGGCTTCATACAGTAGAAACCTACAGGTATAACAATGTGAGCTTTTATTACTGAACCATGCTATGTTTCAATCTTATGCTTTTTTGAATTTACAGAAGTTAAGATGGTTTCAAGTATCAAACATGGATGTAAGCAGCAGGAATACAGCGTGTTACTGCAGTTACCTTGTGACTTGATGCATCTTTCATATACTACATCTCCAAGCTGTATCCCTAAGGCACAGGCAGGCATAACTTTTGGGTTCATGCACTCCACTCATCACACTGTGGAAAACCTGCTGCATTTAGCTATCAATCCACAGAGGAAAAGATGAGGGAAAAAAAGAAAAACAAAGTTTACACCATTTTTAGTAGTTAAATTCTTGCCAAGATGTGCTCATTTCTAAGGATAAGAATAAGCACTCTCAAGGAAAATGAAAAGACTAAGGGAGGAGCAGTTGAGAAGATGAAGAGAGTAAGTCTAAGAAGAAAAAAGAGCAAGCTCCTCCAGGGAATTCTAAACCTGCTTCTATTCTCATAATTAAGTGAAGCTAGTGTAACAGCACAGATACTAAAAATGAATAAATGTTCGCATTAAAAAGAATGTTAAAACTGCCTTTTCCTTTTCCTTGAATCAGGAACTAACCTCCTGCTGGGGCTGAGATCATGTCAGTGAATTGGCATAATGAAAATATTGCAAAATGTAGGTATGCACTATAAAATTGTGAGCTCATTGAGATATAAATTTCTTTTTTTGGAAGTCGTATTTCTTCTTTTTGACACTGTAGAAAAGAAGACTGATTTTGGTTATCTTTAGTTGTGAGAGAAACCTCTGCAAAGACAGCAATAATCCTTTCACAGAGCTGGACCAGGACCATCTTGGAGAATCATCCCTCCTCCACACTATATCATGCAGGGGCTGGATGAAGCAGCAGGTCAGCGTCTCTCCCTGGTGCAAGGAAGTCAGCCAGACTGTGGAGGTGTGCCTGGAGGCATGTTTGGCCACTGGAGAGACCAGTGCCAAGGGCAGAGAACTGCAGTATAGGGATGTCCAACTGGCACCAAGCAGACTGGCAACACCCTCAGCTTCTGGCTAATAGTTTTGGCCAGGGAGCAGCCCCAGGGTGAGTGACACCACTTAGTATCCTCCCTCTCCTGCACCAGCTACTCCCCAGCTACAGACCAGGGTATGGTCCTTTGGGTTTCTTCCCCTCTTTCTAACTTCTAACCACACTCCTGCTTTTAAAATGTCATAGTACCCTAACAAAGCCTCACTCACTCCTCCTCTCTTTTTCCTCTCTTCCCCACTCATTCCCTTCACTTTCCTCTTTCTTGCCTTCCTGTGCTCTTTCTGCTCATCTTAGGTATCTAATGCTCGTGGCTGAAAAGGCTGTAGTTTTAGAAAAAGTACGCAAATTGTGCATCTGTCCAAACAGACACGTATGAATCAAACATGTTTTGTATTTATTTGTATAAAATATCACACTTCAATAAAAATACAAATAAATAGTTAAAGAGGAAGAAAGAAAGGCAAGAAAACAAACATACAGAAGGAGAGCAAGAGACTACAGTAAAAGGAAGCAGAGCAGAAAGAAAACAGGGAAGCATTGTCTTGCAAATATGCATCTGAGAGGAATCCTGAAGTTTTCTGTTCTCTTTGTCAATGAGGTAAGTGGAGAGAGATCTAACTGGAAAGTCTACCATTTCCTCGCCTATTATTTTCTGTCTGCCAGAAATGCACGAGGAATTTACTTAGTTGTCTGTGAGTTTTAAATCTCTTGGCTGAGACAACAGGAATCACAGTTGCACTGCAGATTGGATGATATGATCAGGAGATCACGGGTATGAAACACAGTGCTGGAGGGTGATTATTGTCAGTAACTGCAGGAGATCACGGGTATGAAACACAGTGCTGGAGGGTGATTATTGTCAGTAACTGCATTACTCTTTTGTGACAAAAAGCCTGAGGTCTGGAACTTTTCTGGGACACATCGAGAGCTTGACCACTCTGTGAGCATGAGAACCAATTTTCTAGCTGTACTTTGCAATGCAGAAGGAGTCAGACACTCGTATTTCTCCTTAAAGGGATAGTCTTTGATTGAAATAAGATTTAAGTATGTCATCTTTAATAGGATTGGCAAATAGATTTTAAAAATATCATATACCATGCAACTGTATATTTGTTATTCTTGGCTAAGCTTGTTTACGATTTGAATCAAAATATTATGATAGATATTTTATGAGATGACAATGCAGATTGTTTTTCATTATACTGTATGCAAAGAGTGGGAAACATGAGAATAACCCAGTCTTACAATATATTCCTAATTTTAATCATTTCTTGATAATAGTCATTTATAAAGCATCCTTCCCCCAGAAATTCCTAAGTGTATCCAACAGTATTAAAAACATACTCTACCAGTGGTAAGCCAAACTGTGTGCTGTGGGGTGTTGTCTGAGCCCTTCCCGAACACATCCATGGACGATCAGAGCAAGGAGTCCACCACTGGGTCAGGAAATGCATGCACATAAATATGCAGACCATGTCCTTTGGTCTTGCTGGCACGGCTGTCAGTCATGCCTGCTGCACAGCCTTCAGAGATGCTTTTCCATTGCTTTCTAGACAAGGAATTGGACAGGCACCTTTCTCCACACAGCACAGAAAATAGTCCCTCGGGCAGCAGTTTTGCTGAGGCACACCCAGAGACACAATTACTCTGACTTCAGCTGGAGGGACGATGCAGAAGCACAACCACCTGTTAGCAAATTGCAGAAACTCCGTGCAATAACAGGCTAAATATCTCACCCAGTTGGAAGAAAAAAAAAAGACATGAAAAAAAAGGGGCAGGTTTTGTTTGGGGTTGGTTTGGTGTGGTTGTATTTTAAAGGGTCATAACGGGTGGTGGTGCACAAGGATCGCCAGGGAGGCCCTGTCCCATCCACTGGAATGGAGGCGAGAGTGTTGAGAAAAGCACATTGTTCTGCCACAAATCTATTTGCCCATTCCCACTGAAGTGAATAGCCCTTCATTCCAGCGGGAATTTGTGCCGTCACTTCAAATGTTATGCATATAAGTTAATTTCACACCACTTCAGGACTTTGTTTTCAAACTACCAAAAGGGTTAAGAACTGAGAAGGAAACACTTGCCAAACTCCCCGGTCTAAACTAAGGGTAAGGGATTTTTTTTGCTTGGGGGGAAGGGCAGGTGGGTGGACAATGGCCAGAAAGTGAGGGAAATAGGGATTGGAAATAAAGTACAGTCTTTTGTATTTCTACGGTTCAAAGATGCTTTTGAAGAGGACTGCTGCCAACTGTGGAAAACCATCTTTTTATGGAAAAAATATACCAGTAACAACGGATTTACAAGAACTGAGCTAATGTGTCCTATACGCATTTATTCCATATTATGCAAGATTAATTGTTTGGAGCATCATGCCTTCAGGAGTGTTCTAAGCATCAGGGAGCCAAATTTAGACTTGATATCATGAAGTTAAATTTCCTTTTGTACCACAAAGTCCCCAGGATGCCTGATTACAACAGTGCTGAATCTGGCACTGGAAGATGTTACCTACAGACTGGGCACAGTTCTGCTTAAATATGACAAATTGCATTTGCTTCCTTAGCCTGCATGAATCGATGTACATAATTTGGTGCTAGACCTTCAAAACATTTTATTTTAAACAGACTTAATGCTTTTTGTTGTTTTGAAATGAGAAGGAATAAAAATATTATACCAGATGGCAATTTGAATACAGTTGTCACAAATAGGATTTTAAGGTTGCACTCTCAGTTACACTATGGCCCCATTATATTTCCTACCCATCCTAAGAATGCCTTAAACTTGGTGTAAATGTAATTATGGAATGTAATTTGTTTAGACTGCTAACTATAAAATGGGATTTATCTATATAGGACTCGTCTATACAGGGAAATGGAATAATTACACCCAATTAAAACATCTACCTGGGATGTTACATCAGCAAAGCCATAGCAGTATAAATTACTCTGCTACAATTATGCTCATTAGTTTTCCTGTGTAAAAAGGCTCTTATCATAAATAAAAATGGGTCTCTAATGATTAATTCAGTATTATATTTATCCAGGTTTATTGGCATGGGGGAATATATTGGTTACCATGGAATCAAAAGGCAGAGTCTAACAGCAGAGTAAAGGACCAGGCATCAAAAGTATCAGCAGAGTGAGAAAGCCTCTTTTAAACAAAAAGGTTTGCCATTTGAACCTGTCTACGAACCTTCGGACAGCATCCAGTGTATCACCTGAGCGACCCCACATCCGTACTGCAAATTGGAATGAGAACAGTTTTGCACTAGCTAAAGATTAGACTGGAAAAATTACATTGATTTCATAAAACTTTCAGTCCTTTCAGTTATGTTGGTATTCAGAGCAAAATGTTGAGGAATGTCCAACATCCATCATAGCCAGCAATTAGCTTGTAGTAACTCTTTGACTGAATTCTGTTTTGTTTCACAGTTACAAATTAATGAGGCCAGTTATTTGGCAAACACTCAGTGTGGCTGAAGACCGAATGAACATACTATTGTGAGCATCTGATAAACTTAGCCATGCGTATCTTTGAAACTGCTCTTCATGTCCACCGTTGAAAGAAATCATCAAATATTACACTGTTTTGGGGAATATGTGGTGCTTCTGTGGAACCCGTTCGCCATAGACGTTTCAGCAGCAAGTATTTATAGCTATTCAGTATTTTCCTTGAGGTTTTGCAGGATAGTGCATCCAGAATGAAAAAGCACACCTAGATTGTAAAGAGGCAAGACTCTCAAGCCAATTCTTTTAAGGTTCTGTATTTTGCTGTTGAAAATATCATTTGGGGATACATCCATTGACATTGTACCCACCAAACTGACAATCAGCGCCGAGACGCAGCAAAGGAACTGCATTTCTTAGAAAAGTCACCTTTAGTTTTGTGACCTCGTTACAGACTGCTCTAATTCTGAGACAGCCCTTAGCTGGACTCCTGGGACCTTGGACAAAGGCACGAATTCCCTTTTCACCTCGAGTGGCCACTTTGCCCCGACAATACTCGGAGCATTGGTCTCCGCCCGCGGCTGGGGCACCATCGCTCCCTGCGGAGCAGCTCTGCCCTCCTCAGTGACAGCCTTTCCCAGAGCAAAGTTATGTGCTGTGCCACAGCCAAGAATCCCTGCAGGCATTAGCGTGACAGAAACGCTGCCTGCTGCCTCCGGACCCCTGCAGGCCCCTCTGCGCGGGCTGCACGCGGCCGTATTTGGTATTCCTCGGTGAGCTCTGCACAGGGCTCGCTCTGCTCCCAGATGGTTTCAGACCTTCGGATCCTGCCATCTCTCGCGGGCTCGGGATGGGGTCCGCACCGCCGTGTGCTCCCCGCGTGCCGCGCTGTGGGAACGGTGCCCCTGCCCGGCCCCTCGCTGCCCGGCACACACTGCGAGCCCCGCACGGGGATTTGCCAAGGGCAGCGTAAGCGACGTGAGGACAACGCCGGGAAAGTTTACTGTCGGCAAAACCACTGCCCCAGCGCGGGGTTCCACCTTCCCCGCCGCCGTCCGGGAGCGGCCCCGGCCGGATCTCCCAGCTCCCGGGAATGCCCGCGCCCGGCGCCGGGCAGACAGGGCTGCGGCCGGTCCCCCGCCGCTCCCCGGGGCTCCCCGCCCGGGACGAGCGCTGCTGGCCGGTCCCCAGCCCATGGGGCAGTGGCCGCCCAGGCCACCCCGGCCTGGCGGTGGCAGGGAGCGGGGGCGGCAGGAGNGCTCTGAGAGGGCGGGAGCGGCGCGCCCCGCCCCGCTCAGTGACACAGGCATCGTGTGGGGAGGCGCCGGCGGCGCGGGCAGCGGGACCGGGCGGGACTGACCGGGCGTTGTAGCGGCGGCGACTGCAAGCCGAGCCCGGAGCATGGCAGGGGCTGGAGCCGCTGCGGAGGCTGC